>CM063497.1:68067780-68105077 GCA_032207245.1 Pardosa pseudoannulata
AATTGTATTTCACCCTTAATGTAACTCCCAATTCCTGATGTTCGCCCTGAAAGAATCTATCACCTTCAATACAGGGGACACTGCTTTGAGCTAAGGCGCCCCGTGCATTCTACAACTAAACATAAATCGTCATTTACTCTTCTTCTATGAATATTGATCTGATTACTCTTTCTCTTATAACTTAAAAATACGTTCGTTGGGAAACGTACATTTCTTCAAAATGTAGATAATCACAGCACAGAAAATCTAACGGCGTATTTTTAAAACGTAGTCCTTATGTTTCAACCGGGTTAATGATATTCCCCAATATGACTTCTGTGTATACCTGCAATGTAGTGTCACTAGCAATTTTAAAAAGAAAAAAAATGAATCAAGTTAGACACATTAAACTTATGAAATTTTAATTTTTTTCCTTAAGAAGTTCATGGTATATCTGTGCACTAATCTAAATTAAAAGCAACTGCTTACTCGCTTAATATATATATATATATATATATATATATATATATATATATATATATAGAGAGAGAGAGAGAGAGAGAGAGTGGGATCTGATTACTTCCAGATTTAGCCTGCCATCCACAGGCGTATTGTATGAAATCGCGAACCTATTTTACATTCATTAACTCAAAAAAAAGAAAAAATCACCAATATTATTTTAAAGTATAAATATATATTTCTTATGTTAAACGGTTAGGCTGCGTTGAGAATATGAATTATATATAGAGTCAAGATTCATGTACCATTGTACATGTCGGTAATACAAAAATTGGATATATATTTATTTGCTGATGGGAAGTGATGAATATGTATTCCTCTCTCAGCTTAGTGAAAGGGAAGCAGATATTGCAGTACAGTTAGGCACAATCCAACTTCAATATTTCATTCTCCTACCTAAGACCAATTTGTATTTCACCCTTAATGTAACTCCCAATTGCTGATGTTCACCCTGAAAGAATCTATCACCTTCAGGACGGGGAAAACGGCTTTGAGTTAAAGCTCTCCTTGCAATCTACAACTGAACAAAAATCGTTATTTGTGCTTCTATGAATATTGATCTGATGACAATTTCCCTTAAAACTGAAAAATACGTTCACCCGCGAACATGCATTTCTTCAGAATGTAGATAATCACAGCACAGAAAATCTAACGGAGTATTTTTAAAACGTTAGTCCTTCTGTTTCACCCAGGTTAATGATATTCTCCAATATGATTTCGGAGTATACTTCCAATATAATGCATATTACACTAGCAATTATAAGATATTAAAAACGAATGAAGTTAGTTTAATTAAATTACAGTTAAGTTACAGTTTAGGTTAATTACGTTACATTAAACTTATGAAATTTTAATTTTCTTCCTTTAGAATTTGTGGTATATCTGTGCACTAATCTAAATTTAAAACAACTGATTACTCGATTAATATTTATATATATATATATATATATATATATATATATATATATATATATAAGTATTGGAAGAAGAGGGTTCACAAGAAATTATTTAAGTGTAAGAACTTTTTTATATTACATATATGTGTGTGTGTCTGTGTTGTTGTTCTGGTGACTCATCCACGTAGGTATAAAAGCATAAGATACCTAAAGACTAACTTAGTTTCTAGAACGGGACCTGCGACTGATTCCTGGGATTCCTTGGACTGGGATATGATTACTTCCAGACTTGGCCTGCCATCCATAGACGTATTGTTTGAAATCTCGAACCTATTTTACATTCATTAAACGCCAAAAATGAAGTATCACCAATATTATTTAAAAACATAAATATATATTATTTTATGTTAGTGGTTCGGAATACCGAGGGTTTCTGAAATTCTATTGGTCCTCCCTGGATTCTGCCCCACCTTCTCCACTCGCTCTCTCAATCTCTCCTGCAGCATCGATTGCTAAGGCCACACTTTGGTGGTTCCCATTTTCTAAGATTGCCATTGGTCTGTTAGTCCAATAAATTCTATTGGTCTAGAATTGCCTTCTTGAATCCGGTCAGCACTTTCCTTGCTCTGCTTGAAAGTCTTACCTAAAACTTCATTTCTTCATTGAAAAAAAAAAAAAAATTGTCCTTTAACTTATATGTCAGCTTAAAATGCAATTAAGCTTTTTTTGCTTTTCTGACTCTTGGTCAGAATTAGACTGTTTCTCTGAACTTATTTTTACTTTATTATTTGTGTTACGTTTCCTGCCCAAACTCAAGCAACCATTGCCATTCCCTCTTATTCTCTTCTCCCAGCCATAGCCAATACAATTCAATAGTGTTTTGCCCAAATTCATATGTATCACAGAACTAGAGGGCTAGGCCCAGGAAGTTCTGTGCTGATCCATCCTGTGATCCTGTGATCGGAATGCAGAATAAAAAAAAATAAATAAAAATAAATAATAAAAAATAAAATAAAATAATAAAATAATAATAAAAAATAAAAAATAAATAAAAATAAATAAAAAAATAAATAAATAAGCAGAAATTCTATTGGCTCTCAGCAACCAATAAAATTTCTCCCCGGAGCAAGCTGGATCCGAGCCTCGAAGGTGCCTTGAAACTGTACTCAGTAATGCAGTTACCGCAGCTTCCCAGAATGAATTCCATTGGTTCTCAGGAACCAATGAAATTTCTCCCCCTGAACTTCTCAATCCGAGTCTGATATACTGTCACTGAATGAACTCTGAATCTGCACTCAATCTTCATTGCTTTAACCTTTGACTTTTGTTGGGAAAATAATAATAATAATAATTATTATTATTATTCCAACCTTTAAGTGTTTAACTAATTTACTTTATCATAACTCAAATTGTCCCATTCACCGAACTCGTGTATTCTTCCTATTTGTTCTACTAAAATTTGTTACCTTATAGATTCACTGAATTTAATTTTAGCATTTTTTAGTGTTCATTTTCGTAATTAAATGTCTGATATTTCATTACACCCATGCAACTAGAACTTCTGGCTTAGAGGGCTTGGCCCAGGAAAGTCAGAAAACGAGCTCCAGTGCGATGTCCAGTGCGATGTCGGAATGCAGTTGAAAGTCCAGCTAATAATTTAGAATCGGGATTCATGTATCATAGTACATGTTGATAGTGAAGTAATTAGATAGAATTATTTTCTAATTGAATGCTGTGTTGAACATGTCTTCCTCCTTCAGCGTAGTGAAGGTGAAGTAGATATTCGAGTACAGTTAGGCACAATCCAACTTCAATATTTCATTCTGCTATCTAAGGTCAAATTGTATTTCACCCTTAATGTAACTCCCAATTCCTGATGTTCACCCTGAATGAATCTATCACCTTCAGGACGGGGAAAACGGCTTTGAGTTAAAGCTCTCCGTGCAATCTACAGCTGAACAAAAATTGTCCTTTGTGCTTCTTCTATGAATATTGATATGATTACTCTTTCTCTTAAAACTGAAAAATACCTTCACCGTGAACGTGAATTTCTTCAGAATGAAGATAATCACCACACGAGAAAATCCAACGACGTATTTTTAAAACATAGTCCTTCCGTTTCACCCAGGTTAATGACATTCCCCAATAAGTTTGTTTTTGTTTGGAGCGCTACGGTCTACTTTTTTTTGCAACACGAGGACTAATGAGACCAGGGCTTACTACTTACAGCCGATTCCGAACGGCTACGAACAACCATGCCACAGTGAGTCTCGAACCCATGAACTCTGGTACCGACGCTCAGCGTCCTAACCATTTAGCCATCGTTCGGCATTCCCCAATATGATTTCTGTGTATACTTCCAATATAGTGTATATTACACTAGCACTTTTAAGAATAAAAAAATTATACAAGTTAGATACATTAAACTTATGAAATTTTAATTTTCTTCCTTAAGAAGTTCGTGGTTTATCTGTGCACTAATCTAAACTGAAAGCAACTGCTAACTTCATAAATATATAACCATGGGAAAATGAGGATTCATAAGATATGCTTTTGATGATAATGATTTTGTTATATTACATATATATATATGTGTGTGTCTTTGTTGTTGTTCTTGTGACTCATGCACATAGGTATAAAAGCATACACTAGGTACAATAGTCCCCGTCGCAATGTGCGACCAGTTCATGACTAAGGGTAATATGCAGCCTCAATTTGACCAAGGAGTTATGAAGGCTAAAGACTTTGTTTCTAGAACGGATCCTGATACCAAGTTGATTATATCCAGACTTGGGTTGCCACCTACAGCCGTACAGTGACCCCTCGTTTTTCACGGTTAATGGGGACCAGAAACATCCACGAAAGCTGAAAAACCGAGAAGTAGGATTTTACCTTAGGAATTTTCGTGCATGAGGGCACACGAATGTTTTAAATAAGTAAACAGTTTTATACTTTACACATTTAAGAAAAAAATTTCCACAGTATACGTGTTTACTTGAACGGGTCAGTGCTAATAAGGTTAATTACAAAACCTTATACAGAAATAAATATTAATCAACATTGCTTTCCGAGAGAGAAGAAGAGTCTTGTGTTGGTGAAGGAAAGGCTCTCACTTGACTCGTTAAAACTTTAGGCTGAGACTCTTCTGCTAGGGGCGCTTGCGGTACAGAAGGGGCTTTACCTTGAAGAAAAATATGGTGATGTGTAGGTGTTATCTTTGTTTTTCTTTTCCTTCAAAATTCCTTTCTACAATGACATAACCTCGTCAACGCGATTGCTGAACTCGACAGCTCGAACCATATAGTCTTTAATGTCTTGTGCAAATTGTTGCGTCGCTCTTGCCATGTTGCACAATTGTTGCTGATTATCCAAGGTAAGTTATCTATGAATTTAAAAATTAAAGTTATAAAGTTTCATGTGACATTTACCTTTGTTACTACTGTTATTTTCAAAATTGCTTTAATTTTTTCTATATTTACCCTTTATATTTAGAGAAATTTAAGCTATTATTACATTGCATGTCCATCTCGTACATGGACATGAGTCTGCGGTGACGCCTCTGACTCCTCCCTCCAGATAGGATCTGCTTTCACAAGATTTCATATTGTTTTACATTTCTACACCTTAAACTTCTTTGAAGTCAAATTTATCTTTCGACTTTGTTGAATTTTAATATGTTCTATCATTTAATGTAAGTCATTTTTTATTCCTTCAGTCAAGATTTTATATTGTTAAAAATTTTTAACAAGAGAACCACTGGAAGTGTTTTTTTCCCCCCGAAACTATTTTGTCTTATCTAATACTCATTAAAATATATTTTCAAAATATATCTACAGAAATTTTTTTATAAAAATTTATATTATTTCTGTTATTATTAACTTAAAAAGAATAATTTTTTAAGATGACACATAATTGTTTTGCGTCGAAATCCTCCCTCTCACGGATCTAGTAATAATACGGTACGTTTGGCCCCTCCCTCTGCTTACAAGTAAAGTTTAATTCTCTGCTGCCAGGTCTCATTCCCAATTTTCTTGTGGCTCTTTCATATCTTCCACGCATTTAACTGGATTTATTCTATTTTAATTGAAGGTTCTTATATATTTTATTATTTAAATAATTTGCACCCTTACATTTTCTTGAATTTATTTTATATAACCGGCATCTTTGGTGGAAAATAATGTGCTAATTCAGGAGCAAATTTATTTAGCAATCAAAACTTTACTACTTATCAAGAACGTGCCAGCGATTGATAACAAACACGCAAGCCTAATAGCGAGGCGTAAGTTTACGACAGCCGCCTCTCAAAATTTCCTGCTCTCCGTTTTGACCATCATGTTTGGCAAAAGCAACAAACAAATTTCGACTTGCTACACTAGAGAAGTAGGTCCGCTTTTGGTCTGCGTGGCTAGCGCCACTCTCACAAATTCCGGCGTCATTTTCAAAAGAGCATCCAGTAATCTACACTGGTGGACAAAATTAAGAGATGGAAGACATTTTCCCAAATATTTAAAAAAAATACTGAATATAAATAAGTGAAATTTGGTATGGATATAGCTTATTCCATGATAATAAATATGCAAAACAAAAATGAAAGTGCCATTCACTGGCAAGACCTGTTTCCCATAAATCCAATGTAGTCTGAATTTAAGGATAAAAGTTGACAGTAAAAGTGAGGCTTGTACAGTGTGTGTTGCTTCTAGTATGGTGTATGGTCACCCCTGACAGACAGACAGTGTGCACAACAAGTATGCATGCTGTTAATAAAGGAGTTAAGGAGGGGTTGTGAAACACCCTCCTATTCTTGCACCAGAGCAGTTTTTAACTCTAGAATGGTTCTGAGGGGAGGTTGGCGCATCACAATAGCTCTCCCAAGAGCATCCAAGCATGTTCAATAGGATTCAGGTCAGGGTATTTGGCTGGCCTGTCCATTCGTTGAATGTCCTCGCTTTCCAGATACTCATCAACCATAAGAGCCCTATGTGGTCGCGCATTGTGGTCCATAAAAATGAATTCATGGCCAACAACGCCCCTGAAAAGACGCACATAGGCTCTAGGACCTCCTGCCTGTACCTCTGGGTATTCACGAAACCTTTGTCAAACACATGGAGCGGTGTGCGGGTATCTTCCATGATTCTTGCCCAAACCATGAGTCCACCACCAGCATAATGGTTCCTTTCGATAATGTTGCTGGGATGGTATCGGGTTCCAGGTTCCCTGCATATCAATAACCGTCCAGAATCGGATTGTAGACTGAATCTGGACTCATCGGTGAAGAGAACATTAGCCCATTGAAGCTGTGTCCAATTCTGATGTCTGCACCATTCTGCACAAACTCTTTTGTGGGAAGGAGTAAATGGGATGCAAATAGCGGGCTTCCTGGCATACAACCCTCTTTCATGGAGTCTTCTGGAAACTGTCTTACTTGAAATTGATGTTCCTGTAGCAGTTGCGAGGTCCCCTAGACAATTGAGTGGCTGTAGCAGTCCTCTGGCTCTTAGCTGAAACGAACATATACCGGTCATCATTGGCCGTTGTAGCCCTCGGGCGACCTTGTCCTGGTCGTCTGCATACTGTCTCACTAGTTTTAAATTGACTCCACAAATTGGAAATGACGCTTGGTGTTATATCCAATTCCCTAGCAACCTGAGCTTGGGACTAGCCTGCCTCAAGTCTACCCACAATTCTCCACCTCATACTCTCGTCTAAACGATGATGTTTACTCATTTAACCTAAAAACCAGCAAGAAAAAACACGATTATCCAAAAAAATGCACTAAAATCTGCAGCTGTGTTGAATAGTGGAATATGAACAGCTCGATGAGGACTTTTTACCTCCTGCTGGCTTAGTAACGCCCACAAGGATACGTAAGCTTATCTCAGAGCCAATAGCTCTACAATGATTATATATGGTAATCAACTGTCCAGGTTTTGTGCGGTATTGTTAGAGAAATGTGTGAAAATGTTTTCCATCTCTTAATTTTGTCTACCAGTGTATATTCCTCCCACGCTACTGCATTCGCTCGCCAGTGGCGCTTACGCTGCGCTGGGCACTTTGACTGAAGATGTCCGGGTGGGATAACCCAATACTTGAGATCTCCCCACCACCATCGGGACAAGCCTAGACAGCCTCCCGGCCATATGAGCCCGGATAGGGTCACAAATGAATGTTCGCAGATCGGAATCAGCTTTAAGCTCTAGGTCCAGGTCTCATTAGCCCTCGTGGGCAAAACGGTGAGCGCTCCAAACCAAGTCATTTTTTAATATTTAGCAATGTTGGCCAATATCCCCTGAAACCTCTGAATATTTTTTTTAATGTTTAACATTGATGATCCCTCGATATGTTTGTTTATCATTTTTTACGTTTAGCTTTTATGTTTGTTAACAATTCCCTTGGTCAATTAACCACTTGGTAATTTTTCAATGTGAACTAATTCATTCACTTCATCTTGGAGTAATTCCTTTTTCTATTTATTTAAAAGCTCATACTTTGCAATCAACTAATGTAGTATGAATATCGTGAGATATCACTTGAAGTTTCGTTTAATTGCATCTAAATCATTGCCTTATAAAGAATCACAAAAATAATCCCATCAAAATTTATTTAAATATATTTTACCACTACCAATACTTTTAAAAAGCTTACAAGTATTAAAAATTTGAAATAATTTGTTAGCAGCGTAAATGTTCAAAAAATCATTTAGCTAGAGAATGTAATATAGAACCCCAAAACTTTAAATGTGCAAACTGTGGAGAAAATCATACAGCTAACTTCAAAGGTTGCAGGGCTCATCCTGCCAACAAATTAAAAAACAATAAAACTAAAAATCCTCAAAGCTTCACCCCTGCCCCTATTCCAGCAGTCAATGCTTGGGCTCAGAGAAAAAATAACGCACCAGGTAATAATCCTAAAATAGCTATCCCAACTTCAAGTTTAATAACCTCAAATTCTACCCCAATTAAAGAAAAAACTCAATCCCCAACTAAAACTAAAGAAACTAGCAGCCTAAAACCTAATGATAAAAGGAAAAATGAAAAACCAAATAGTGCTAAACCTACTAATGATAAAAATAAAACTAATAAGAAAACTAACTCTAATGAAAATAACTCTAATAGTAATAACTCAAATCCAGAAGGTATAGGAGAATTATTTAAATTAATTGTAGACTTCACTAAAAACTATAATATTAAAGATATCATTAATATGTTTAAAGAAATAGCCAAAATTATGAAAGAAAATAATGATCCAATTCAAAAACTCCTGATGGCTTTCGAAGTTATAGCTAATTATTTTGACAAACCCCATGATGGTTAAATATCAATGTGTCTCTACCCTCAATATTTTATTTTGGAATGCAAACGGCCTCGGTAATAAAATTACCGAACTTAGGAATTATTTAGAAGATTCTGATATAGATATTGTATTAATTCAGGAAACTAAATTAAAACCGGATATTAGGTATAACATTGCTAATTATATACTTTACCGTAAGGATCGTGCTACTGTTGGCAGACAACCCCAGGGTGGTCTTGCCATTTATATTAAAAGATCTATCAATCACTATGCTGTATCTGACCTTGTTTCGGACGTACTTGAGTCCGACTCTGTTATGGTTTTGCCTGATAACAATAACAAAATTCTAATAACTAATGCTTATTTTAAAATTGGTAGAGGTTTCCCTAAAGATGATATTCTTAAAATTCTTAATTACTCTAACTACTCTGTTATGGCTGGTGACTTTAATGCCCGTAACAAAGCCTGGAACTGCTATAGTACTAACAATTATGGCCGAGAGCTTCTAAATTTAGTCACCGATAATACTGATGTTAACCTTCTTCACCCCCCCACCCCCACTCATTTTTCTTCAGGACGTCCCTCCACTATTGACCTTGCTCTCATCAAAAATGTCCCCTTTAAATGTAATGTTGAAACTCTGGATATTTTTGACTCAGATCATTTGCCAGTTCTTCTGACAATCGATCTGCAGTTGACTACCCAAGTTTCTGAGCCCACCACTTATACTGATTGGCGTCAGTTCCAGGAAACTCTTGCCTCTGCTAAATTATTTTTTCCTAGTATTAGATCTACTAATTGTATAGAAAGTGCTGTAATTAACTTAACTGAAACTATTATTGCAGCTAAGAAAAGTTCTTCCCATATAATTAAAAAACCTAAAGTTCATAAATTACCTACCCATATTAAGAATTTAATTCATAATAGAAATGCAGCACGTAAACTTTATCAATACCTTCGTACCCCTTCATCCAGGCAAGAGTACTTTGTTCTCAAGCGGACTGTCAGAGAAAAGATTCAAATTTATAGACAGAAACAATGGTCAGATTTCATAAGTAACCTTACTACCGAGGACAATTCTTTATGGAAATTTCAGAAGCGTCTGAGGGGTAATGGTTATAACAGCATACCTCCCATTCACGGTTTAAATGGTGTAGCTTTCGATCCGGCTGGTAAAGCAGAAGCGATCGCGGAAGTTTACGAAACTCAATTTGCGCCTAATGAGGATTTAGAAGACGAGGATCACGACCGCCAGGTTATTAGTACAGTAAATAATTTTCTTAGTAACCCTCCAAGTAATGATTTAACTCCGGCTACTATCGCAGAAGTTGCTTTAATTATTAAAAATCTTAAAAATAATAAATCTCCTGGAATAGACGAAATCTCAAATAGATGCATTAAAAACCTACCTCCTAATATATTAATTTATTTAACGGCAATAATTAACTATATGATGAAATTTAAATATTTTCCAAACGCTTGGAAAACTGCAATAGTGTGTCCTATACCCAAACCTAAAGCTAATCTAACTTTTCCTGCTAGTTATCGCCCAATTAGTCTATTGAGTTGCCTCAGTAAAGTTGCCGAGCGAGTGATATATAACCGCCTCCAATTCTTCCTGCAGGGAAATAATGTGCTAATTCCGGAGCAATTTGGTTTTCGTAACCAGCACAACACCTCCCATCAGTTGCTTCGTGTTGTGGAACTCGCTAGCGAGGGATTACAATCACGTAAGCCAACTGGTGCACTCTTCTTAGACATCGCAAAGGCTTTCGACCGCATCTCGCATGTAGGCCTCATTTACAAACTAATCCAGCTCAAAATGCCTGATGCTTTAATACATTTCTTACACAATTACCTTTGCGATCGTCATTTCACCGTCCGCATACAAAACACTTTCTCCACTTTAAAATCAATAACAGCAGGTGTTCAACAAGGCTCCATCTTAGGTCCCACCCTGTTTAATATTTATATTAATGATATTCCTAGAAATGACTATACTTCTCTAGCCTTGTATGCGGATGACACGGCTATAATTGCTTCAGCCCCACACGTTAACTCTGTTGCTAGTTACATTCAGTCACACCTGGACACTCTGGAAGATTGGTTTACTAAATGGAAAATTAAAGTCAACCCCTCTAAATGTAATGCTATTTATTTTACTCGTACTTACAAAACTCCCCCTAGATTATATCTACTCGACGAGGCAATTAACTGGGAAAACTCTGTAAAATATTTAGGTGTAATATTAGATAAAAAACTAACCTGGCGTCCTCACATAACGGAAGTCAAAAATAAAATGATAGGAAAATTAGAAAATTTAAAAATGCTTTTTAATAGTAAACACTTAAGTAATAAAAATAAAATTCTTTTATATAAAACAATAGTCCTTCCTACCGCTCTTTACGCAGCTCCGGTCTGGTCGTTTGCCGCGAAGTCTAATATGAATTTAATTGAAAGAGTACAAAATAAATTCATGAGGCGAGTTAGAGGCGCACATCGATATTTATCCAATGAAGTAATAAGACGTGATTTCAATATGTTAACGTTCAAACAGTCTTGTATTAAATCATCCCAAAATTTTTACAATAGCCTCAATAGTATTCCAAATGAAATAATAGCCGAACTTCCGGATTACGATCACTACAGCCCTTCTAAGAAACGCAGGCCTCGCGCCGCACTGATCTCCTGACAATAGATAATCTACCTTAATCTCTTCCTATCGGTTCTTATTACTTCATCCCCTTCCCTTTTATGTTGTAATGTAAATGTGATGTGTTGTGATGTGGAAAAAAAAATATATAAAATAATAAAAATGAAAATAAAAATTATAAAATAATAAAAATAAATAAAAATATTTATGTGTATTTTTTATTATGGAGCAGAAATTGTACCTAACTGTGTTTGATGTTTGATGTTATCAGATCGTAAGACTCCATCTAGTGTAAAACCTAAAAGTGCCTACTAATTATTCTTTTTCTTTCAGGGTATTAATACTTTCTGCTTAGTATTTTGCAGGTTTCAAGACTACAACCACCAGCCCTTACGATTTCTCTTACCCACCTTTTAATGACCGGCACCTAAATTACTCCTTTCTAAATTTAAAATTATATTTTTTCTTAACAGAGCTCACCTTGCTTACTTCTTACCTTTAGATCGGGGATAAGGCCTTCTGGCTAAGGAGCCCCAAAACCGCCCGTAATTATAGGGGAGGCTTAGCAGCGCAAATGGCGAGAGAAACATTCATGTAAGATGCATGTAGTGTCATGTATATGCAGAAAGTGAAGAATTTAGTTAGTGCTTGCGATTGAGTTTGATGAGTTAATTGTTGAAAGAGGTAATTGGTAAATATGTGAATCTTTAAATGTGCCGCCGAAGGTTAAGTAGGTATTCAAGATTAAGTTATGTAAGGATCAACCCCGCTGTTCATCTGTAGCACCTTAATGTGGTACTGCTATTGAGGTTCATTCAATTGTCTCTAACTATTTTAAGAAAGGAATGTCAGTTAAAAATTCTTTTGTAAGACTCCATATATAGAAAGATGAATAGTCATACACCGGGCTCGGTGACAGTTGGCACTCTCAATCCAAGGTTAATGTATTTTAGACATGAAATGAAAATTTTGTCAAAAGGTTGTCTTAGGAGTATAGAATCTGTAAAAATTTATTACAGAATATAATTATAATAAAAAATAATTTGGCTAAAACTTTATTGCTTGTAAATGTATAAGTGTATTTCTTTGTTTCTGTATTTATACACGTATGCAAACTATCAGTTCTGTGATTAGAGGAGTAAAAAATACAAATATAATCCCAACAAAAAAATAATTAAATATAATTACTATACTAAAACTGTATCTTAACGTCTACTTCACGTCTAACAAATTACTACTCTGCCTAGGAATCTCCTTTTCTTGGGTGCTAGGACACTTCATGTCTATATCTGAAACCTAATCATCTAAACATTTCATACAGGCTTTCCGCTCGCCCACGATGCAATTTAATTTTTAACACGTTGGTTGACAGGAAAAAAATTGCAGGCACACAGAATTTAAGTATAAATTATGGTATTACTAGTCACTAAATGCACAATCTTTTTTCCAGGTATTCAAATTGCCCAAATAAAATGTTGTGATTAAGTGAATAATTTTACTGTAATATTATAAATTTTCTGTATCTTACCCCAGCAATATAGAAATATCGAAAACAACAGAACTGAGTTTCATAAAAAGAAAACTATATCTGAAGATTATATTCAAGTTTCTATAGAAAAGAAAATCACATTTTTAAGAAATTATTTCATCAAAATCCTGGCACTCTCATTAGAGGAGAATCCTGTACTTGCATAAGATTTCATAAAAGGATTTAAAGCACCGATCTCAGTGCAGTGCATAAAGTTAATTAGACATTTCGTAGATCTGTGTAGTAAATCCCTGTTTGCTCCATTTCCTTTGGTGAGACAAATCCTTGGAACATGCCATTGTTATTAACACATTGTGTGCGAGTACATTTCGCAGCGGAATTGTGTTACCAAATACAATCCCATTCCTTGTAATTCGCTAAACTTCAAATCATGATTAAATCGTTTTGACACTAAGCAAGTGTGTTTAAGTTAAATGGGTTAAGTTTGTTTCTATTAAATTTCAATCTGATAAAGGTTAACATAAATCACGTTGAATTTAACTCTAACTATCAAATCTTGGTTACTTGATCTCGTTTTATTTTTCATGCCTGAAACCCATGTGAGAGCAGTTTACTTATTAATTTGGAAACGTTTTTTGTATTCTCCGTGGTCTTTTTTTTTTCTTCAGCATGTGAGTAATTGTAAGTTTACGAAATCAAAAATTAGTATAAAATTGTGCGCTTTATGTTCAGATTTTGCCTGTTCTTGCCTGGTGATGCCTGTTGCTCGTCGTGTTTTTGCTTCGTCGATATAATTTTTTTTTCCATTGGTAAATTACATAAATTAGTCACTTTCCAGAATGTTTAATTTGCAACTTAGTTTAGTATTATCGGCCAACTGTTTTTGATGTCCTGTTTAATTGTTTTTACTTACGTTGTTTTGAGAAAGAAAAAGAACTTTGATGTTTTTATATTTTTGTGTAACTTCTATAAAGAAACTCAGTCTTGAGTTAGGCCATGCTACTGTGCTAAACATCAATGGAAACTTGGTGATCGTTACTGTCCAAACAAAGTGAGTGGGTGTTTTGCGCATAAATTTAGTTATTCAGTTAAATCTCAATAGATCGAATATTACCTAATATTTTTAAACAACTTTTCGTATTTTATATTGAAATATATAAACAAATATGTAAATAGAAAGATATAAATAACAATCATAAAATTATTGTAAACAAAAAATATAAAAGTAAATTTTTTTAGTGGATAAATTTATAAGAGCATCGTATCAACCCTTCTATCTCTTTGCTCTTTTATGTGTTTATTTTTCGCTCGTTGTCATTTTTGTGCTTACTGATAGAAGCCTCTGGATTGACGGGCTCGGCCCATAGGGTCCAGTTGCATCACCAACTTTGATGCCTTTGATAAGAGCATCGTATATATGAAAAATCTAATAAATATACTTGTAAATAGGTTAAATGTTTTCGAATTATGTTATATATAAACATTATTAAATTATAAATAAATGAACAGAGCAATCATAAAACTAATAAAGTTGTACAGTGTGGTAACGTTCAAAGCATTTTTCTCTATGAAGAAGTACACGGCAAAACTTGCATATATAAGATGTTTCACGCCTCACTTTTTTCACAGTACACACACGACATTGTCTTTGCGGCTTATTCTTCTTCCCAGTAGTAACAATTTTCTCTAAAATATGTTTCCGCATATCCAATGATAATCTTCCAGGAGGGTCATATTTAGGGTTTTAATTAACCTCCGAGTTTTGTGGTTCAGCATCGACTGATGTAAAAACTAGTTTTTATTTGTCTAAAATTTTCCAGAATCTCTGTAGTATACAGGAACATTCGGCTTCATTTTCCTGTATATGCCGTTATTTCTGTACCCACAAACAAACCATGTTATTACACTAACCCATACTACTACGCGACTCTCGCTCAACGGTACTTTACTCATGTCCCCTTCAGTTTCAGTGAGTAATGAGATATAACACATGTACAATAATGCTTTGGATGATTTGGATGAGCTAGGAACAGCAGGATTATAAGCTGGAATAGTGTAAAGCACATATACTTAAAGAATTCAAGGCTACGAACATAAAAAATATAAGTTTAAATTCAGGATTTATTGGCCTTAATATGATATCTTTATAATTCACACCATTCCTCACTTACAGGAAGTAGAAACAAACATTTTAAGGACAAATTTTTGAACAACCTAAAATGTTTCTCTTGAGATGTTTAAAAGAGGCAGTTCCCAAAAATTGGACAATCATAAGTCATAATGTAACTAACACAACTATTGTATAACAATAACTTTGTTTTAGTATGCAGGTGACTTCTGTAAGACAAATAGAGTTTAAGAGTAGTAATTGCAGACTTTATTTTTCGAAAAGTGTTCTCCATATGATACCTCCAATTTAAATTGGAATCTAGGATAAGACCTATTTATAAGATTTCTTCCAGGGGATATTTTCATCATAAAGTTTAAAGTTATTGTGCTCATCGACATTCGAAACTTTTTTCAGGGCGAAAATAGAAGATTGAGCTGGATATGTGACAGCCAATCAGAACTGATAATTTCGACCAATGAAAAGTTGTCATTTGATTTAATTTACCAGGATATTAACAATTGCTGTTATGACCATTTTACACAATTCTTAAGCTTTTTTCTTACATTTTAAAAAATTATATATATATATATATATATATATATATATATATATGTGTGTGTGTGTGTGTGTGTGTGTGTGTGTGTGTGTGTTAATGTACATATATACATTCATACACTAGCGTTAAGAATTATTATAAAGACAAAAACACAAAACAAAATATTTATAGATTGAACGACCTTGAGCCTCTTCATATGAGCAATATCGGTATTATCGTGATTCACGAAGTGTAAAATAAGATCATTGCGTAAATTACGGAAATCACGTAGACGTACAAGTATGAGAGTACTTGACACCTAGGACCTAAAAGCTCTATATTCACGGTGTACATTTAAATATGTTGTCATGTTAAAAATACTCTTGCTGACTCAAATTTTAAAAGGAGATAAAGAATCACATGTACAAGACATCTTTACAATACACACAATGCGATATTAATTATATATATATAGCATATCTGTATTCGTATTAGTAAAGTAAATTCACTTTATTTTTAGCATCCATACACTTTTACTTTGTATAAGTATGTGTATACAATGTAGAAAATGTATAATACAAATTTAATCCTCCTGACAGTTAAATCAGTCAAAATTTCACATCACCAGCATTTTTTTAAACTTTTTTTCTAGAAATTTCAGCTCTTTGAAAAACAGGTGCTAAGTTTCTCTAAGGAAATTTTCTGAAGGTTGGAAAGGCGCAGCTTCAAAGGTGCGCAGTTAATACGTACTAAGAGCTCTTGTGTACTAATCACAGCAGTAAAAGATTCTTGTAACCCTTTCATTGGTTGTGAAGTGTGATTACCAACAGGAACAAACGGAGAAGGTGGACAGATGTGTCAAACCTGAATCATCTCGCGCTGTTCGACAAGGAAACATCTGTACCGCAGTGGGTTCCGAACTCACGAAGTATAGTACCGAATGTCATTGCACTAACGATTCGGCCGTCGTTCGGCGGGATAGAAACGAAAGTTACGGATTGAAACTTTTAATCTAATATAAAAACATAAGCATCGAAATTTATGAATGAAATATAGTCAATGCATATTTATAAATAGTATTATTTTTAGCTTGCTTTAGTCTGCCTGTGGACCTAATGTCTTTCAGTGTTAAAAACTAGAGTTTTACACAAAAATGACCATGTTAACGATAGTACATCTGCGTAGTCGCAATAATTTGGAATCACTGCGCAGTTGGCGTATGGGCGTTACTGGCGAAAATTATTCTAGCTTAATTAGCCATTTCTCTCCCAGATTCCATGTGCTTTCGTGCCAGCGTTGCACGTTGTGTTCTGTTTTGATTCATGTGTGAATACCTCATTACGTAAGCAAATTTGATTTTTTCTATAGATTATTCATGAAACATTGTCTTCTGACTGTATTGATGGTAACTGTTATGATTTAACTGACTTGATTGTACTACTCTGTTGTGGCAACACAAAAAGCCACAGTTCTATGTCGAGATTGTAAACTTGATGCATGCTGCTGCGTTCTCTCTATGGAATTTATCCAATATTAAATGTGTTTGTTATGTATTTATTAATTCATCATCCCCTCACACTCTCTATTCAATATTGGCGACGACGATTGGGATTCGATTCGAAGGATACGATAATATGGACTGTGATTATTTCAGTTTTGATTTAAAGCATTCGGATGCACTTTCGTTTTCAAGAACATCCAGGTAAGAGAACTTTTATCGTTCCTTTAGTAATTATGGGTACCATCGGAACAATTACGGAATTCGATGTAAATTCTTCATGGGAATTATATATTGAGCAAGTGACGTTTTATCTTGAAGCTAATGGAATTGAAGATGAAAATAAAAAACGTGCTACGTTGCTAGCAGTATGTGGTATGAAAACACTAAGTATTCTAAAGTCACTTCTGTATCCAAGTAAACCATCTGAAAAGCCTTTTAAAGATATCGTAGCGATTTTAACCCAACATTTTTCTCCGAAAGCTTCAGAAATTTATTGTAGATTTAAATTTCATAAAAGAATACAGCTTAATGGAGAAAGTTTAACGGATTATATTACTGATCTCCGACGTTTAGCAGAATATTGCAATTTCCAAGGAACTTTAAATGAGCGTTTAAGAGAACAATTTGTGTGCGGTATTCTAAATGAATCGATTCAAAGAAGCCTCTTATCGGAATTGAAATTAACGTTAGAAGATGCCATTTCGAAAGCTTTGGCAGCTGAAACTGCCGCGAATCAGGCAAAAAATATTCATTTGTTAGACTCTACACGTTCTGCTTATAAAAATAATTCGGAGTCCATCGATTTAATTCGCCACAAAGGTAATAATTTGAAATCGAAAGTAGCGCCATGTTCTCAGGTAAAATTCGGAACAAATACCAAGAACGGAATTTGTCATGGTTGTGGAGGCCAACACGATCGTTCAAACTGTAAATTTCGAAATTCTATTTGTCATAATTGTAAGAAAATAGGGCACATTTCTAAAGTTTGCCGTTCAAAGAACAATGTTGATAAACAAAATGCTACAAATAATGCTAAATATAATAAATTGCATGAAGTTAAGGTTGATAATTTTCAAAATGAAAAGTGTGATTATATCATAAATTCTGTAAGTAAAATGGGTAGTATACCTCATAAAGAAAAAGCAACTGTTCTCATAGAAGGTAAAAACTGTGTTATGGAAGTAGATTCAGGATCTTTTTATTCAATTATATCATATGAAGTGTTTAATAAATTATTTCCTACTAGAAAACCTGTAATTCATTCAAGTTCTGTAAAATTGTCAGATTTTTTAGAAAAATCCAATTCCAGTTGCAGGTATGTACGTAGTTAAGGTAATTCATAAAAATCACAAAGCACAGTTCCAACTTTTAATTGCAAAAACAAAATGCACTACTATTTTAGGATATGGCTGGTTCCAACCTTTAGGCATTCGCTTAGTTGGATTAAATTCTATTACTCATAATCCTGTAGAAGATATTGTAAAAAAATTCGAAGATGTGTTCAGTGAAAAAATAGGAACGTATAAAGGACCATTAATATATCTTCCAATTGATCCAAAGGTAAACCCCATTCGCTGTAAAGCAAGAAATGTACCTTTGGCAATGCGGAATAAAATTAATGCTGCGATAGACAAATTGTTAGCTGAAGATATAATTGAACCAATATCAAATCCAGCTTGGACTACTCCAGTTGTTCCTGTAATTAAACCGTCAGGTGAAGTTCGTTTGTGTGGAGATTATAAAATAACCTTAAATACTGCAATGAAAGATCACCCATATCCTATTCCATCTGTAAGTCACTTATTGTTTTGCTTAACAGGCAGTGTTTATTTTGCTAAAATTGGTTTAGCTCAAGCCTATCTGCAGCTTGTAGTAGATGAGAAATCTGCAGAAGCTCAAGCCATTATTACTCACAGAGGAGCGTATAAAGTAAAACGTTTACAATACGGCATTAAGGTAGCTCCATGTCTTTTCCAAAATTTAATGGATGATCTTTTAGGAAAATTCGATGGAGTTGTTCCTTTTTTTTATGGTATCCTTATTCATACGAGAAATTTGGAAGAACTGGCTGGTAGATTAAATCAAGTTTTGACTTGTTTGTTAGAAGCTGGATTGCATGTTAAAAAAGAAAAATTTCAATTTGGAGTAACTGAAATAGAATTTCTAGGATATTGGATAGATGCAGATGGCATTCACCCATTTAAATCTAAGGTAGAAGCAATACAAGCTGCTCCATATCCAACAAATAAAGTTCAATTACAATCTTTTTTGAGACTTTTAAATTTTTATCATAGTTTTCTGCCAAATAAGGCGACTCTTGCTGAACCGTTTCATAGGTTGTTAAAAAAGAATGTTCCGTGGAGATGGTTGAAACAACATAGCTATTCATTTAATGCAGTGAAGAATCTTCTATCATCGAGCAGCGTCTTAATTCCATTCGACGAAAAATTACCAGTAATCTTAACGTGTGATGCTTCTCCTGAGTTGTCCTCAAATCCCAACTCTCTGAGTTGGATCTGTTCTATGCCATCAACTTCCAGATGGTAGAGCAGCTCCAATAGCTTTTTGATCATGAACTTTAACTAATACTGAAAGGAACTACTCACAAATAGACAAAGAAGCTCTTAGTGTGGTGTCAGCTGTAAAAAAATTTCATCACTTTTTATATCGTCGTAGTTTTACAATTATTACTGATCACAAATATCTTCTGGGACTTTTTAATGATTCTAAGGCTACTCCTGATATCGTATCTCCTCGCATGCTAAGGTGGACTTTGATACTTAATTCTTATGATTTTAAACTAATTCATCGACCAGGTAAGAAGATTCAAAATGCTGATGCTCTGAGCAGACTTCCTCAAGTAATCCCAAATATTCAAATACCTCCACTCTCAGCGGTGCTTTTTCTGGAAGAGTTAGAAGATCCTCCATTATATGCTCATGAAATTGCCAGAATGACTTCCAGAGACAAAATCTTGTCTCGTGTTCTTAATTGGGTATTGAGGGGATGGCCAGAAGAAAAAGTGTCTCCAGAATTTCAAACTTTTTATGCTAAGCGAAATGAACTGTCTGTTCACAAGAACTGTTTATTGTGGGGTAACAGAGTTGTTATTCCAGTTGCCGGTCAAGAACGTGTGTTGAAAGAACTACACTTAACTCATCCTGGCATTGAGCATATGAAAACTCTTGCTCGCTCATATGTGTGGTGGCCCCGTATGGATGCAGCTATTGAAATGATGGTTAAGAAATGTACCACTTGTCAAGAAAATAGACATAAGCCACCACGTGCTCCTATTCATCCTTGGGAACTTACAAGCTCTCCATGGTCCCGATTACATCTTGATTTTGCTGGACCATTTCAAGGGCAGAACTTTTTAATAGTAATAGATTCATTCTCTAAATGGTTAGAAGTGAAGTGCATGCCTTCTACCACAGCCTCAGCTACCATTGATGTTCTCCGTGAAATTTTCAGTACTCATGGGATACCGGATACTATTGTCTCTGACAACGGGCACCAGTTTACATCTTCGGAATTTCAACAATTTCTTAAAAGTAATACAATTAAACAAGTTTTGATAACACCTTATCATACGACCAGTAACGGACAAGCTGAAAGGATGGTGCAAACATTCAAGGATTCTTTAAAACGAATAGTGCATGGAAGCTGGAAAAAACGTTTGGCAAATTTTTTACTCAGGCAGCACATTAGGCCAACATCCTCCACAGGGTTATCACCTTCAGAATTGCTAATGCATCGTAGGCTAAAGACATATTTAGACCGCCTACATCCAGATTTTGTGCAGGACTTCCGAAAAAAGCAAGAGACATTTCTGAGCAACCAACTAGCCAAAGGGAACTGCAGATCGTATAGATCCCTAAAGATAATGTATATATACAGAACTTCAACAAGGGTGTACCTTGGATTCCAGCGACAGTCTTATAACCAACGGGTCCAGTCTCTTATAGTACACAAACTCCATCTGGGAATATTGTTAGACGTCACATTGATCAAATGTGTGACAGAGTTCTAGCTGAAGACAGTCAGCCTTCTTCAAATCCTGATGAAGCCAGTCCTAAGAAACAACTCTCTCCCACTCCTGATACAGTAAGCCCTAGCCCAAGAGCTAGTAGTTCCGGACTGAAAAATGGTGACAAAACTCCTGTGCGGCCTCACCGTACCATTACACTTCCAAAACATTTTGAGGACTATATTTTGACTTAGGGGGGAGGGATGTTATGATTTAACTGGCTTGATTGTACTATTCTGTTGTGGCAACACAAAAAGCCACAGTTCTATGTCGAGATTGTGAACTTGATGCACGGTGCTGCGTTCTCTCTATGGAATTTATCCAATATTAAATGTGTTTGCTATGTATATATTCTAGTATTTATTAATTCACCATCCCCTCACACCCGCTATTCAATAGTAACAAAAAGATGTATTCGAGAAAGTGCGATCAGTGTTTAAAAGTTTATCAAAGTAAAAGCCTTTTCTGTAAGCACAAGAAAAATTGTACGAGTTTGAATTGTAATAGCAAAAAAATTGAATATCCCAGAATCTGTGATGTTTGCAATAAATCTTATGCTTCACCTCCTTCATTTAGTACACATAAAAAGAATTGCAATATAAATAATAAAGATGATTCAAAACTGAATAATGTGGTTCAGGTCGTAGGCAAATCATATAATTGTATTCGTTGTTTAGCAAAATATTTGTGTGAACGTAGTTTTCAATTGCATTTAGCATCGTGCAGTTATGACACACATTCCACGCATTTTCCATGTGTTTTTGATTGTAGTAAATCATTCACTCGTTTAGCCTTGTTGGGTAAACCTTTACTTGTCGATCATGGAGTAAATTGTGTTAAGGAGATTGTCTTTGATTCTGTGTCATCATTTGAGAAATAGCTGGAAACTGAAGGTGCGACGACTTTTACATCGTTCAAAAAATTCAAAGGTAGTGTTAAAAGAAATAATCGAATTCATCATTATTATAGTTGTCAGTTTTATAAGCCCACGTTATTTAAAAGATTAAGTGAACGTAGAAATTGGAAAGGTACTGTTCTAATTTATATAAACTGCCCAGTTAGAATTTATGCATGTGAAGCTGATGAGATAGTAAAAGTATTTTACTTTTCACACCACAATCATGAGCTCAGCTATGAAAATTGTAGATTTCAACCTTTAAGAAAAAGTGTAAGAGATGCTATTAAATATAATTTAGAGTTGGGGGTCCCTGTACAAAAAATTAAAGAAAAACTGCGAGATGGAGCTGGGGAAAGGGAGAATAGGGGAATAAACTTTCTATTAAAAGAAGCATTTCTCTCTTGCAAAGCTATACGTTCCTATAAGAGGCATATTCAAAACTCATCGTTTCATTCTGATGATGTGGCATTGTTTGTTGAAAAGCTTAAGACTGAATCGCATAACCCAGTTCTAATCTATAAACCTTCTGGAGGTAGAACATTGTATGGTCCCTCGGATCTAGATTTTAGGCAGAATTCAGATTCAACATTTGCATTAGGTATACAAACTACAGAACAAAACAAAATGATGGTAGAAGGGTGTGCTAAAATCCTATGCATTGATTCGACACATAATACTAATCAATATAATTTTTATTTAATTAATCTAATTGTTCCAGATGAATTTGGTTGTGGCTACCCTGTAGCCCATTTTATTACTAGAAATGTTGATATTGTTACTGTAACATGCTTATTTAAAAGTCTTAAATTGAGGTTACCAAATTTAAACATTAATTGTGTCATGACAGATGATGATAAGGTTTTATACCCTGCGTTGTCTAAAGTTTTTGGTCAGACTAAACACTTGTTATGTACTTGGCATGTTTTCCAAACTTGGATGCGTCAAGTACACGCTAAAGTTAGAGATGGTAAGGTTAGAATTTCTCTGAGTCAGGACTTATTGAAATTATTGCGAGAAAAATGTAAAACTGAATTCCATTCCATTCTTGATAGTTTCATTTCAAAGTATTTAGAATTAAGTAAATGTTTTGCAGAGTATTTTAGGACTAACTATTGTAACAGATTAGAAGAATAGTCATTAGCATACAGAAGTTTTCCTCATGGTAAAACTGAAACTAATATGTTTGTTGAATCATTTCACAATAAATTAAAAACTTATTATTTTGGGCGTAAGTTTGGTTTGGTTTGGTTTGGTTTGGAGCGCTACGGTGTACTGTTTTGCACACGAGGGCTAATGTTGGGCGTAAGTTTAATAGGCGGGTTGATAATTTATTAGATACTCTTTTAAAAGCAGAACGTGATACCTTTTTAAGTCACAAAGATAAATTATTGATGAATATGCCTCCAAATGATACTGATAATTCCTGTAAAAAATCTCACGTAAAAGGTCAACAAATTCTTGATTCAGACTTAAATATGTTAACCTCAAATTCATGGTCTTTAGTCTCTCAAACTAACAGAAGTAAAATTTATATTATTAAAAGAAATTTTAAAAATTGTCCACATGATTTATGCTATTTTAAATGTAAAGAACATATATGTAGGGACTTACGCAGTCATCTATATTCTTGTAGTTTCCCAGAGAAAAACCTTTTGTGTAAACACATTCACAAGTTGCACTCATATCTTATAAGAAATTCACCAGTGCCTGAAAGTTATAATCAGACTTTGAATGAAAAGGAATTTAAAGCTAAACTTAATCTTGATAATGTACAAAAAACAGTAAATAAAGCTGCTGCATGGGAGAAATTAGCATCTGATTTAATGAAACTATGTAATCATCCAGATATATCTAATGACATGTTACAAACTGTATATTCAACTTTAAATGGTTTAGTATCAAAGTGCCAAGCTGCAATTAATAATAAAGTGAATGTTAAATCTATACCTAAATTGGCAGAAATACCCCCTAATTTAAAGATTGCTACAATTAAAAAGTTTAAAACAAGTAAGAAACGTAAAATCACTAGCACCTCTGTTAAGGATAACTTAAAATCTAGTACTTTAACCGATAATTCCGATGCATTAGTCTCTCGTCCGAAACGTTTTAAATCTTCATTAAAAAGAGATAATGTGAATTCTGAAAACTCTAAAGAAAATGAATCTTTTACACTAACACTCAGCTTGACTGAGAATGTGTTGTGCCCTAATATAAGTGTTAATAGGTATAGCCTTAATATTTTTCAATTAAAATCCTTTGACCCATACATTTCAAATGATGAAGAAAATTATATAAAGTCATTTTCTCCTGATTTTAAAAAAGGTTGGTTATATGATAATATAGTTAATCCTTTATTAGTAAAATTTTAAACAGTAGTAAAGATATATTGTTGGTAGATTCGGTAGTTTCTCAATTAATTAATGAAAGTATGTCTAATTTTTTACCTTTACAGCACCCACTTAACTTAACCAAATATATAATGATCCCAGCATGCATAAATTCATACTGGATTTTAATAGTTGTAGATATTACTAAAAACATTTTTAATGTGTCAGATCCACTAAGTGAAACTGTCAACAATAGTTACTGTAACATCATTTTAAAATGGAGTACTACTTTTAATACATATCTAAAAAAGGTAAATTTCTATGGAAAATTATGTCACCCCAGCATGTACTTCAAGAGGATTTAATAAGTTGTGGTGTTTTTATTTGTTATTATGCATATCAAATATTTAATTGTAATAGTATAAATGTGCCATTTGATGTAAAAAATTTTAGAAGATTCATTTATAATACTTTAAAATATGACTGTTGACCTTTTGAAATTATTTCTATTTAATAGAAAGTTTATATTAGAAATTTCAGTCTATAAGTTTGTTGCTGTTAATGAAGAACGTGCTAGTAATAACTAGCATTTCACTTTTTTTTGTAATGGCATCACTTTACTTTGTTAATTTTGAAAAATGTTACTTGTTTTTTTGTTGTAATTAAGTTAGGAAATAAATACGTGTGTAAAGTTACTATCTCGTAACAAAGTTTAAGTATTTCATGAGGGGGTACATATATAGTAGTATATAAATCAATCCACATTTTATATTTCAACTTTCTGAGGACCTAGTGTATAAGTTTTTGTGAATTTTTTTTCCAGATATATGGAGAGAAGTTACGTGCAAATGAAAAAAAAAATTAAACAAAAAAAAAAGCCAGTTGGAATTATTCTTTGAAGTAGAAGTTAAATAGAATTTTCTGCTTCAAGAGTAAAACTTGCTAGCTAAAACTTATCACAATTTTCCTTCATTTTATATATTAAAAATGGCATGATTTAAATAAAAATGTATTTGTTTCTTTGGATTACTTTTTTATTGTTTTATTACTTAGTATTAATTATAAGTAATACTTAACCTAATTAACCTATTTCAAGATCAGTCTCACGAGCCACTTTTTAATTTTTAATGATTTTTGTTATAGAATAAATTTTGTTTTGTTATTGAAAGAAGAGATCACTTCTTTCAACAATATTTATTGTTAACATTTTCAATAAATTGGGTATATGTAACTAACATATCTCAGCAACTCAGCTTGACACATCTATCCTGAAAGGGCTAATTAAACATGCTTGTTCACATAGACCTTACACTTTATTCAAGAATTTTATCGATGACTTGTACTTTTTATAGAATTATAGAAACGTTGGTGGCTGCTCGTATTCAATTTGAATACATGTTTGCATAATATATTTGTGAAAATCGACATTATGGAAGACTTAATGATAACTTGATTGTGGTTATACCTGAAGATAATATAGTTCTTCTGGCAAAATTGCCTGAAAAACCATTAATCCATATGATGTTATATTTTTATGAGTTCTTTGATATTACTTATGCTGCCAATTACAAAAATTTATACAAAATAAAAATGTATGCTACATTTTGAAAAGTACAGTCTTCAAATTTTTGTAGCATACAGAAATACC
The DNA here is from genome assembly GCA_032207245.1 of Pardosa pseudoannulata. NCBI lineage: Eukaryota > Metazoa > Arthropoda > Arachnida > Araneae > Lycosidae > Pardosa > Pardosa pseudoannulata. Next base: position 68,093,653 of record CM063497.1, read on the forward strand.
AAGATTGTTTGCATCACCCTCACCTAAGAATTTAGGTACTTTAGCAAATTCTACAATTTGGATCTACAGTTTACCTAAATTTAAAAAAATTTGTAAGTATGTATATGGTATATATGTGTGTGTATGCATAATATGTATAAATACACAGAGTAGCAATGAGAGCAAAGATGAGACTTGTTAAAACAGATATAAAAAAAATCCTATGGGTACAGCTATAAAATTTGCTGAAAACCTAGAAACATTTTCAAATATCAGAGTAGTCGCTCAGATAATAAAGATGTTCTACATAATGCAGGTTTAAAAGAGAAAACTATAAGGATAAAGCCATTCTGCCTTGAAACAATCAGGAAGAAACAGCATAAAACTGCTTTAGCCTACAAAAATAAACCTTTTGATATTTAGAAAACAGTACATTTTTTCTGATAAGACGAGGTTTGAAATTTTCTGTCAACCTCTCTTGTTTTCTTGTATTTAATATAATTGCAAACATTGGTTACAATTAAATAAGATATATTAATTTTATTAAACAATATAAATACAAATATGTGACACATTTGACAAGTAACAATGATTTCAAAAAATTAAACATTAAAATAAAACAGCTTTAGATCTAAAATATATACTCCCAACTATAAAGCATGGTGAAAGAAATATTATGGTTAGTAGGTATGGTTTGTAGTGGAATAGAAATTAGAAATTATTGAAGGGAATTTTTTCAGCAAGACTTAAAGCATACTGCTATGCTCATCATGACCAGGTTAATCTTCAATGCTCAAAAGAGACTGATAACTCCTTTAGAATTTCTAGACTTGAATCCAATAAGAAATTTATGGATTCTTTCAGATACACAAATTTAAAATAAATAAATAATCACAAATAAAAATAGTTTAAAAGAAACTCTTATTGAATACCAAACATACATATAGACCCAACTGAATCAGTAATCAAGCTAAAGGATTTTGCATAAAGTATTAAATTGTATTTTTTAACTGAAAACTTTTATTTTCCTCGCAGTACAATTCTTTATTTGGCTGTTAAAATATAAAACATTTTTATTTTGTTTTAATGTTATTATAATATATTAAATCAATATATTACACTGTGGTTTGCTTAAATATTTTATTTTAATTTAATAAAAGTAAGCATACAAATAATATTTTGCCATTTATATGTATGAAATGTAGATAGCTGTTAGATGTACAAAAATAAAATTTAAAAACATACGCCAGTATTGTCAACAGTTTTAAATTTTTTTCTGTCTTAATATTAGCTTTGAAAATATAAAATAACCAGCACAATTAAAAGTGGATTTTTTTTAATAAACCATTCAATTTTACACAATGCATATGTGTTTCAAATTTAAACAAGAACAGTTTATACATTAGAGCAGGGGTAGGCAACGAGGCGGGCGCCATGGCGCTCCCGATCTATTTTTAATGCGCCCTCCCTGGACTAATGTAAATGTATGATAGCCAGAACGATTTACTTACTCTTGTTAAACGGCGATATACAGCAAGTAGTCAGTTGAGTTTAGGATTGTGCATAGATTAGCAGTTTGCTAACCTTGAGCGTATCTAATAACACACACGTATTTTTTGTTAGTGTGTGATCGTATTTCGAATAGACCACGCGTAGACCGTGCATTTAAAACTACAAAGTAATCCGAAATAATTATTTTCTTTCAAAACCCTTCATAGATAAATGTAAAAGAAAAAGAACATATTATTTTAACGATGAATGGGCACATCTATATTGTTTCGTTGATTGCAAATTAAAGTGTATTTGTTTGTTGTGTAATAATAGTGTTGCGATTCCCAAGAAAAGTAATATTGAACGACATTTTAAGACCGTTCATACTAATTTTGATAGTGACTATCCAATGAACTCTGAAATTAGAAGGAAAAAAATTATTTCTTTAAAATCTTCAATAACTAACCAGCAAAGTTTTTTTTTTTACTAAACCACTGCAACAACATAAAGCAGCAACAATCGTGTCATATAAAATATCGCATTTGCTAGCTAAGAATAAAAAACCATTTACAGATGGAGAATTAGTGAAAGAAGCCATGTTAGAAGCTGCTGATTCACTTTTTGAAGAATTTAAAAATAAAAAAGAAATAGTTTCAGCTATAAACACGTTGTAATTCCTAATTATAAGAAATTAGCTGAAAATATGGACACCCAAGTTTCACACTGAATTATATGTATCCTTATGTATGCCACCAGAAAATAAAATTATAAAAAATCTGTTTTTTATGCCTATTTATACCTGTTGATTATCTGTAAAATATGCGCCCTCGGTGATTTTCAAATTTAGTATTGCGCCCTTAAGGACAAACAGGTTGCCGACCCCTGCATTAGAGTCTAATTTATATTTAAACTGTGAGTATATACGAATTTGTGGATAAAACATTTTTATAAAAAAGAGGTGGGTCAGTGCGTTGCTAATGAATAATATAAGTTTCGTACCTTTCAAACGAAGATAAACAGAATATTGATTGAATAAATTCAAATATTTAAATATTAATAATACGAGAATATACAAAGACAGATAAATAATTATCTTGCTTAAAGTAGAGTATTTTGCTTGCTTAAAGTACCACAAGCATCAAAGAAAGTTTTAAAATCACGCTACTATATTAAATATTGCTTCATTAACTTCATAAATTAAAAGCTCAAATTTTCCTAATTATTACATCTAACTACAAACTGAACTTACACTCTAATTTTATTCAACTACCGTCAAATCCTTAGTCTTTTACCTTTCTAAAAAATAATCTTACCAATCAAAAATACGCACATTGTGCTGTTGGTAAATAGTCGTAGGAATGAAGGGGTACGAAGATATTGATAAAGTTTACGTGCTGCATTTCTATTATGAATTAAATTCTTAATATGGGTAGGTAATTTATGAACTTTAGGTTTTTTAATTATATGGGAAGAACTTTTCTTAGCTGCGGTAAATAGTGTCAGCTAAGTTAATTACAGCACTTTCTATACAATTAGTAGATCTAATACTAGGAAAGAAAAATTTAGCAGAGGCAAGAGTTTCCTGGAACTGACGCCAATTAGTATAAGTGGTGGGCTCGGAAACTTGGGTAATCAACTGCAGATCGATTGTCAGAAGAACTGGCAAATGATCTGAGCGAAAAATATCCAGAGTTTCAACATTACATTTAAAGGGTACATTTTTGATGAGAGCAAGGTCAATAGTGGAGGGTCGTCCTGTAGAAAAATGAGTAGGGGTGGGGGTGAAGAAGGTTAACATCAGTATTATCGGTGACTAAATGTAGAAGCTCTCGGTCGTAATTGTTATTACTATAGCAGTTCCAGGCTTTGTTACAGGCATTAAAGTCACCAGCCATAACAGAAGAGTTAGAATAATTAAGAATTTTAAGAATATCATCTTTAGGGAAACCTCTACCAATTTTAAAATATGAATTAGTTATTAGAATTTTGTTATTGTTGTCAGGCAAAACCATTACAGAGTTGGAATCAAGTACGTCCGAAACAAGGTCAGATACAGCATAGTGATTAATTGATCTTTTAATATAAATGGCAAGGCCACCCTGAGCGTGTCTGCCATCCATAACACGATCCTTACGGTAAAGTAAATAATTAGCAATGTTATACCTAATATCCGGTTTTAATTTAGTTTTTTGAATTAATACTATATCTATATCAAAATCTTCTAAATAATTTCTAAGTTCGGTAATTTTATTACCGAGGCCGTTTGCATTCCAAAATAAAATATTGAGGGTAGAGACACATTGATATTTATCCATCATGGGGGTTGTCGAAATAATTAGCTATAACTTCGAAAGCCATCAGGAGTTTTTGAATAGGATCGTTATTTTCTTTCATAATTTTAGCTATTTCTTTAAACATATTAATGATATCTTTAATATTATAATTTTTAGTGAAGTCTACAATTAATTTAAATAATTCACCTATACCTTCAGGATTAGAATTATTACTATTAGTGTTATTTTCGTTAGAGTTAGTTTTCTTAGTAGTTTTATTTTTATCACTAGTAGGTTTAGCACTATTTGGTTTTTCATTTTTTTTTTTTTATTATCATTAGGCCTTGGTTTGCTAGTTTCTTTAGTTTTAATTGGTGATTTTTTCTTTAATTGGGGTAGATTTGGAGGTTATTAAGCTTGAAGTTGGGATAGCAATTCTAGGGTTATTACTTGGTGTGTTATTTTTTCTCTGCACCCAAGCATTAACTGCTGGAATAGGGGCAGGGGTGAAGAATTGAGGTTTTTGTGTTTTATTATTTTTTAATTTGTTGGCAGGATGAGCCCTGCAACCTTTGAAGTTTGCTGTGTGATTTTCACAACAATTTGCAAAGTTTTGGGGTTCTACATTACATTCTTTAGCTAAATGATTTTTTGACCATTTTAAGCATTTAGGCGTTAAGTTACACGTTAAAGAAGAGTGACCAAATTCCTGACATCTATAACATTGAGGGATGCCTACATTAATATATTTTTCGAAGGTTACAGAAAGATAGTTAATAGTTTTAATTTTATCAATATTATCTACAAAAGAGTTAGAAACTACAGTTGCAAGGAATAGTGGCATAGGTTTTTTAGTTTTTCGATTAGTAAGATATGCTATTTTTAGGGGTTCGATTTTTACTTCTTTAAGGGCTTCCTCAATATCACTAATTTCAGTGTTTACAGGGAGGCCTCTAATAATGAATTTTTTTTTTTGGTTTTTCTGATTTTAAGTCAAGGGACCTAACAGGGATTTTGTTTTCATTTAGATATTTTTGGATTTTCCTGAAAGAATCTAGACAGTTAGTTGTTATTTGGATTTTGTTTTTATTTAGTTTAGTATTTATATTACTATATAGGGAGTCGAGCTGGAGTTTTACCACTCTTACTAGGGGAGTGCAGAGTTTGCAATAATAGTTTACAGTTTGTTGGGACCTCAACAAATAATTGGTAAGGACTTTTACGTTTAATTTCATTAATTACAGTACTATTATTTCAAGCATTTACATTAACATTTGCATCTTTAGGTTTATTTACATTATTACTAGTTATTTCATTGTTATTACTCTCATCGTTATTTAGGGGTTCCTCCGCATTTAAACATTCAAATCTATTTTTGGTTACTACAATATTTTCATTATCAGAGTCATTAGAATTTTTCCTTTTATGTTTTGCATGTTTCTTTCCAATAATCCTTAGATAGTCTTCGTTACCTCTAATCATCTCGACATTAAATGCACTTAGATACTTATTAATAAATTTATGCATACATTAAAAAACATTTTAAAATAGCAGTTAGACATAAAAACATGAATATCATGACAACAATTATTAATACACTCAAAAATTAGAAATAAAGAATCTCTTACCTTTGGCATGTCTTCATCTCGTTCATCCAGAAGGGTCTCCACGAAAGACAGGAAGTCATTAATTAACGGGTAATATTCCCATTTGGAGTCATACGTGTCCTTAAATTTCGAATGATAGGACACAACGTCGTCAATTAAGGAACCTGAGGAAGAATTCGAGCAAAAGCTCTCGTCATCACGTACAGAACCATCATCCATTGCTTCGGGCTCAGCATAAGCCACGTCAGCCATAATACAGTTCGCGTCGAAAACCAGGAGCACACACAATCACAGAATAACCGTACAGCGACGGCAAAATCACCCGAACCAAGCGGCCCAACACCACTCACAGCACCGGATAAAAACACAGTAGCGACCGGAAATCACTTAATCCGCAGGAGCGCACAGGATAACGTCCTCACTCTACGAAGACAGAGGGGGAAGTCCCCCCAATCTGGATAAAATCCACCTCGAGGTCATTATATATGGGATAATTAGAGAAAATTAAAGTCTAATAATTCAATAAATATGGTATTTCTATACTTGTTTATTAGTTACTATTATTTTGTAAAGTGTGACACAGAAGGAAAATAATTGTGTACAATTAACGCCCTATTTGCATTGTAGAATTGTCTTGTATATGTGCTCTTTTATTTAATCTTAAACTTCAGTCAGCAACAATATTTTTAATATATCCCCATATTTAAATGTACGCCATGGTTATAAAAGTATTAGTTCCTACTTGGCACGTATTTTATTCTGTTTAAGTTTACATCTACGTCTTTTTAAACCAAATATTTTACCAATGTCCAAATCACCAATATTTTTTTAATAGATTTGTTATTAGTAATTAAGGTTTGCTGCTGTATGTAGCAGTGAGTTGTTCCTCTTTTTAATCCTGTTCCCTCTCCCTCGCGTAATGCTTGGGATAGGAAAAATAATAATAAAAGTTCTGCAAACAAACTTTTATAACGATGTTGATCTGTCAAGCACTTCTGGTGCGCATAAGAAATCTATTCCTAACGATGAAGAATAAAAACAAAATTCTGTAAATAATTCTGGTTCACATTCTATAGGTAAACCTAAGAAAAATTCTCAAAATACCAATGATGCTGATAATTCAGCATCTTTCTTCGAACTCTTAAAATCTTTTAAAGAATTTACAAATGAATTTAATATTTCTGATATCATAACTATTTTTAAAGGTATTTCTACCATTATGAAATCTTCAAACGATACTTTCACCAAAATGTATGAATTTTGTGACCTCATATCTAACACCTTCATTACTGATAATAATGTCTCAGATCAATAAATGTAATATTTACACGAATTACCTCAATTTTTGCAATATTTTTAAAAATTCTTCTATAAAAATATTTATTTCTTTTATAATTCTACCATATATTTCCTCGGAAACCTCTGTTTCCAATAGAATTCATTTATATTGAGCGTTGGTTCACTCCCAATGCCTCTATCATTACTGTTCCTATGGCCGTCCTACATTTTTAGTTTTTGGGGAATTTAGCCCTCCTAAAACTTTTTGTTTTCTTGAATATTAGGCTCCTCCCCTTCATAATTTTACTCTTAAGGAAAACTCTTCAAATTTTTAAAATCGGAATTGCAGAACAAGAAAAGTCAAGCAATTTACGCTAAAATAATGAGGTGGCTTAGGCCACGCCCACTTCTTCCCGGTGATATTTCATTGGAGCTTCGCCAGGATCCGATTTACGATTCCTAGCAGGTTTCTACTGTATTTTATCGTACTTACGCCAATATTTTTTTAATCTTTTCTTATTATTTATCCGCATTTAACCGCATTTAATCGTATTTAATACCATTTTTTTGTGTTTTTTATTACATTTTAATCATTTTTTCTCCTCAATTAATTTTTATTTATTATTATTTTATATTTTATCTTCAAATTTTTATTTTATCTTATGTAACCGGCATATTGATAACTCATGATATCATTCTGAACTGTTCTCATGTTAAATTTGCTATCATACTTACTGGAGATTTACCCTACGGGTCAGGTGCTCCGTGAAATACCATCAAATGGAAGCTGTGTATGTAGCTTTACCTTGCAGTTGATTTATAATGTTTTAAAGAAGGCATCTCTTGAGAGTTGTGCCGGTTAAGAAACACACAATACCGCACATTTCTCCTTAGTTTAGAACTGTCTTTAAGGAAGTTACGATTAACATTCGAACCTTTGGAAATTAGCAGTTTACAGGTAAGTGTAGGAGTTTCAAAAATAAAATAATTTATTTTCATAATTACAAATCTTAATTTTTATTGAATAAACGAATGACCTAGAATATATATATTCAATGGAAGCCGATTAGTAATATCCCATTTTAATTCCCCTTAGTAATCCGAAAGTTTTCCAGCTTAATTTGTTCTTTTTCTGCTGTTCTGATTTTTATACCTTACGAAATAGGGATGAAACTTACGAAATATAAAATTTAATATGTTATAAAGAAATAAAGATTGAATTCTTAGGAGTAAATATTATTAATCACAGTAATAAAATAATATTATTTTCCCTTCTCCGTAGTACGCATGTGTAAATGTTTTGTTCAATGTTAAAAGCTATTTGAATTATTCTTAGCTACGTTTAATACTATTTCAGATATTTTGGGAATTGAGATTCTACCTTACATTCAAATGTTAAAATTTTAAAAATATTAGTTATAAAATATTATTATTTATCATATAGACAAAACTTAGAGATAAAAAAACGAATTATTATTTCAATAAAATATATTTTTCCAGCTTTCCCACTTACGGATATTTCCTTTTTCTCTCACCTGGAAAATGTCCTTAATCTGGATATATATTAAATATATATAATGTATATATTATATATATAAATATAATATATATATATAATATATATATATATAATAAATATATATATATATATATATATATATATATATATATTATATATGTAGACTTCGGTTTTCAAAAATAGCTTCAAAACACTTTTAGTCCTCTTTACAATTTAAATGTTACAAATCGTCTTCAAAATGTCATAGTTTCTCGTCTTAATTGATAACCTTCGTCATTTTGTTAAATAATACTACATTTTGGGTAGAATGTCAGAATAGGTGAGTCAAAATCGGTAAAGCGTCCTAATGGAGTAATCACGGCAAAGTCATTATATTTTAGTCAACAGCTTCTTAAGACAGTCTTTTTAAGAACTCAGAAAAAGTAGTTGTTTTGATTGGTCCTTCATGTGATCCTTCTCTCGTTACTTCATATGTATCATTTTTCTTGACTTTGGTTATTTTAACATAGTCCTAAAAATTTTGATTTAAGATGTGGTACAGACTGCGTTTTATTGCAACTAAATGTCCTACTTTGCACTGTTTTGGATTTCGTCTTTGCAAGTTCTATGTTTTTTATTTTGTAGATTTGTTTCTTTGCATTTTTGCTGAGTTCTTTGTGACTTTTCTCAAAATTAGCTCGAAATTCTGACTCGATTAACTCGCTGAGTTTATCATTACAATTGCTGTTGAATCCGTGGCCGAATAGCAGTTTAAAAGCAGTATTGTCTATGGTTTTATGGTAAGTGTAATTAATAGTCTGTTGGAACTCGCTAACATATTTATACCAATATGAATGGTTGTCAATAGATAATTTAAAGAGGACGGATATGATAGCTCGAATTAAATGTTCGACTAGTCCGTTAGCACGAGGAATACCTGTAGTAGCAAAATGATGTTTTATACCTTCTTTGAGGCAATATTCTTCGAATTCTTTAGATGTGAATGCACTTCCACGATCAGAAATAATTCGTTTAGGAATTCCAAATGTATATTTCTGTATTTCTAACTTCGAAATAGCTTCATATGATGATGTCGTCTTTGTGAGAAATAACCAAACGAATTTTGTGAATTCGTCGATTTTAGCCAAGATATATCTATAATTCTTATGGGTATTCTCGAGAAGTCTCAGATAATCAATATGATATGTAGATAGCGGTAATTCGCCTTTAGATATGTTATGTAAAAATCATTCTTGTTTTCCTGCCTCGCGATTTATTAAGATGCAGTGTACACAATTAGCTATAATTCATTCGACTTTTTTTATTTAACTTAGGAATATAATATATATCTTCTAAGCGTTTCTCAGTGTGCTTAAGACCAAAGTGTCCTTTTTCATGAGCGTTCTTTATTATTTCATTTTGCATATATTCGGGTATTACTAATAACTCTTTACCATCAACGAATTTGTAAAACATTTTATTGCGTTTACAATAATTGTCATAATTCGATGTTTTTAGTAGCTCCTTAACTACTTTTATCTCATTGTCTTCATTTTGGGCTAATTTTAATTTAGGTAAAATGTCGTAAATTTCAACATTAAAAATGTTTAAAGATGATCTACTTAAGACGTCGACATGTGACAGTTTTGAACCAGATCTATCTTCGATTGTATAATTTAATTCTTGTAGCAATAAGACCCAACGAGCTACTGGTGTTGATGAATCTCGTTTTTCCATTGCCTTTTGGAAAGCTTCCCAACCGGTAACTATATTAAAGGGAATACCCAACAGGTAAAAGAGGAATTTTTTTAGTGCTTCTATTATTGAGAGTACTTCAAGCTTGTAACTCGAATACCTTTTCTCTGCATCTGTAATTTTACGACTCATATAGTATATAGAATTAAACGTGTTATCGTATGAGGATATTTGTAACAAATTTGCACCATATCCTTCCACACTAGCATATGTATGTAATTCTGTTTCGTACTTCGGGTTGTATACGCCAAGAACTGGACTTTGGGATAACAACATTTTAAGCTTTTTGAAGGAATTTATTTGCTCGGCGTCGAATTTAAATTTATTATCTTTATTAGAAGATCATTTAGAGGCTTAGCTATAATTGAGTAATCATGTATAATGTTTCGAAAATATCCCGTAAGGAATAAAAAGTTTTGTATTTGTTTCAAATTGTTAGGTTCGGGAAAATTTAGTACTGCCTTGGTTATAATTGTGGACGGAGAAATACAAACTTTCTCTACAACATGTCCTAGAAATACAACTTTTCATTTTAAAAATTGAGACTTCTTAAAATTTATCTCCAAACCATATTGGCTAGCAAGATCGAAAACCTGTTTTAACCTTTCAATTCCTTCTTCTTCATTAGCAGACAAAATTATAATATCTTCCATGTACGGCAATACAATGCCAGCATTGACCAAAGGTCGAAAGATAGTGTTAATGAATATTTGAAAAACAAATAGTGAATTACAAAGGCCAAAGGGAACTTTTAAAAATTGGTATTCTAATTCATGTGTCACAAATGCTATGTATTTCCTCATTGACATTAACATGGAATAAACCATTCTTCAAATCATTTCTACTAAATACACGTGATTCTTGTAACCGATCTAAGACATCTTCGATTAGTGGGAGGGGAAATCTAACCTTAACTATAATTTTATTCAGTTTTCTGTTGCCTATACACACGCGGGGACTCCTATTTTTTCTTCACTACTACTACCGGACTAGAGTACTCGGAAGAGCAAGGTTCAACAATACCCTGTTCAACCCATTCGTTTACTTGCGCTTCAACATTTTTTTTCTCTGCAAATGGCAAACGACGCGGTTTGTGAAATATAGGCTCTTTGTTTTTTACAAAATTTTCAATTCTACATTAGTCGATTCAATTTTGTTAGGTTTATAATTTAAAATACGTTTACGTACTTCATCTTTCAAAATTTTGGGGACGTCATTTCCATCACCTATTTCATTTTTATTACTGTCAATATTCAGAGGTAACACTGAAAAGTTATTTTCACTATCTTCAAACTGATTTTTATTTTTTATAACAATTCCGTTTTTACTTATATGGGTTTCGCCTTGTAAGAGAACATCAAGTCCTATTATTGCGTCATGAGGCATAGTGTAATTTTCTACAACACATATGTGAGCAGAACGTTTAAAATCATCAATTTCTATTTCACTTTTAAAAAAGCCTAAAGGTTTTATTTTACATTCACCAAATTATGATAAAGTAGAATTTGATGGATTCAGTTCTTTAATATTCAATATATCCTATA
>CM063497.1:68105177-68157677 GCA_032207245.1 Pardosa pseudoannulata
CGTTTTTTCGATAGAGTTCTGTAAACGGATATCGTCATAGTGAGGAGGTACTCCTTCCCCATGTGCGTCTGTTCCGAGGTGCCATTGGCCCAGACCTCATTTTTATGGATGACAATACACGGCTACATCGGACTCTTGCTGTTGAGGAGCTACTGGAAAGTGAAGATATCACTCGAATGAATTGGCCAGCGTACTCCCCTGATTTAAATATTAATAATAGGATAGTGGAGGCCTACGTATAGACTAAAGATATTTATTTAGAAACGCAATGAAGTTATGATAAATAGAGATGAAACGATGAATATCTACAAATGAAAATGATGATTGTTGCAGGAATCAGCTACCTAAGAGAAGAAAGGTGAGGAGGACACTCTTAGTCGCTTCCTGGATGTTCTGGGCCGATGAGTTCACAATACACTCGATCGGTCAAAAATTCTCCCTGGGCCTCGGACTCTGGTCTTTTATATCGTCGTCTGACCGTAAAATGTCCATCTCAGCTGATCGGACAGCTGGTTGATGACGTGGTTGGGAAAGTGCTTGTAGACTCTCTCGCCAGCTGGTGCCAGCAAGTTTACAGTAATCTGGAGCAATCTCGGCGATCATTAATCGATGTCTGTGGACAAACCCTTGGAGAACAAGGTAGGAAGTATTGCTGCTTCCCTTACAATGTAGAGGATTGCTGTCGTGTGAGAGTCTTTCTTCGGGATGCCATTGAAACGAACACTGGAAACACTTCGCCAGCATCCCAATGAATTTCTCCGACAGAATGATTGAGATGGTCCTCAGTGTTAAGAATCCTCTATTCAGCATCCTATTCTGCGTGAAACAACGTAATTTCACTATGTAAAGAAGAGCTCAGTTCAAGTGCTCACAAAAGGCACGTTTGCTATTCTTCTACATTAGGCCGATTTTTCTCACAGTCGTAGATCAATCTGTATCTGGAAATTTAATGTAACGCGAATACGTTACAATATGTAAATATAATTACTTTATACAGATGAAAATAAAAATATTTTATATTCGCGTGATGAGGTAATTTAAAAGGAATGTTTTTTAAAAAGCCCGATATATATAAGTAATCATAACTTTTATTTAAAAAAAAATCGTGAACATGCAAGCAAATAAACATCAACAAAAGACATTTATATTTGTTATTATTCCACCGTATTTACCAGACGTCTGAGCAAAAATAAATTTCAAAGAAATCTGCAATAACCTCTGAGGCACATTTCTTCCCACATAACTATTACAAAAATGGCAAGTAAAAAATACCAAATAATGGTTTAGCATTTTCAATTATTTACCAGAACAGCGTGTTGTTTAGATAAAGAAAACTCGTCACTAGGGATGTACTCGCAAAGAGATAAGAAAGAAAGGATAATTTTAAAATGCCAGTTCGGAATATCCGAAGAAGAAAGCAGATTGCATCCCCTTTATAATAATAGCCTAAGTTATCTGTCCGTCTGTCCTCGAATTTATGAAGCGGTTGGACCTGGAATGGATAGAGGCATCCATATTGGATTCTTAATGAGTTAGGGTTAGCAAAATTCAAAGCTAGTTCGAAAACGTTCAAAATCGATCGAACGTTTTCGAACTCGCTTTGAAACCCTTTCCCCTTTTTCGATCGTTTTAATGTCATTATGTGAAGTCCTACATTTCCCCGGTTAAGAGCAGGAGATTAAATTTATCAATTTGTCCCATAATAAATAGGTAATAAAGTAATAATAAATAAATAGGACCTGGAATGGATAGAGCATCCATATTGTATTCTTGATGAGTTAGGGTTAGCAAAATTCAAAGCGAGTGAAGTTAATCTTCTCCTAAACTATCGATCCTATTCTAAAATAAATTGGTATAAATATGCTTCATATCACAGCGAAAAATACTGTCTTCTTTAAAACGTTCGAAATCCCCCCTTTTCCCCTTTTTCGATCGTTTAATGCCATTATTTCAAGCCCTATTTTCCCCGGTTAAGAGTAGGCGATTAAATTTATCAATTTATCACATAATAAATTGGTAAAAATAACATTTTTTCTAACATTATGACGTCATTCCTTTAAGAATCAAGTTTAATCATTTCTTATTTTAAATTATTTAAATGTACTCTTCATTATTTTCATGCGTTTTATCATCGAACTTAGATATTAAGTAAATAATTTTCTCTTATATTTGGTTTAAAGTTTATCTTCTCCTAAACTATCGATCCAATTCTAAAATAAATTGGTATAAATATGCTTCATATCACAGCGAAAAATACTGTCTTCTTTAAAACGTTCGAAATCCACCCCTTCCCCCTTTTTCGAGCGTTTAATGACATTATTTCAAGCCCTATTATCCCGGTTAAGAGCAGGCGATTAAATTTATCAATTTATCACATAATAAATAGGTAAAAATAACATTTTTTCTAGCATTATGATGTCATTCCTTTAACCATCTCTTTTAATCATTTCTTGCTTTATACTATTCAAATATCGTCTGCATTATTTTCATACGTTTTATCACTGTACTTAGATATTGTGTAAATAATTTTCAGTTATATTTAGCTTAAATAATAGATTAGGTGCACATGTGATAATTTTAAATTTAATCATCGATTACTTTTTGCTGCAATGAAAATTTTATAACCGGTTTTAATATAAATTCTATCTAAATTCATGGGTAGTGTAAATGATAGTTTCATTCCTTTACTTCCATTAATTACTGTGGCAAAATTAATAGAAGGACTTACGATAATTTTGAATTAGCAAATAAAAACTGAATTATCTTTGTAAATGAATTCAAAGTGATTCTAAACTGAATTCCCAGTATCGAGAGACTTTAGAGGAGTATGAAGATAAAAATTATTGAGGGTGTACTAGATAATTCTCAGTCAAAAGCGAACCATTTTATTTGTACTTGCCTCAAAGGGGACTTTGCAATTCTGGAAAATTAAAATTTTACTCATACCGTCATATAACGGTCTATATGTAGTATAATAAGTTATATGCCCGTCTGTCCTCGAATTTACGAAGCTGGAATGAATAGAGACATCCATATTGAATTCTTCATGAGTTAGGATTAGCAAAATTCAAAGCGAATTCGAAAACGTTCGAAATCCACCCTCCCCCGTTTTCGATCGTTTAATATCATTACCTGAAGACTACTTTCCCCGGTTAAGAGCAGGCGATTAATTTATCAATTTATCCCATATAAATTGGTAATAAATAACATTTTTTCTAGCATTATGATGTCATTCCTTTAACCATCTCCTTTAATCATTTCTTATTTTAAATTATTCAAATATCGTCTGCATTATTTTCATGTGTTTTATCTCTGAACTTCGATATTACGAATATTTTCTTTTATAGTTTGCTTAAATAATAGATTAGATACATAACGGATAATTTTAAATTTAATCATCGGTTATTTTTGTTGCAGAAAATTTTATAACCGGTATTAATAATAAATTCTATCAAAATCCATGTGTAGTGTAAATGATAGTTTCATTTCCTTTACTTTCATTTATTACTGTGGCAAAAATAATTGAAGAACTTACGATGATTCGACGTAGCTAAGAAAACTTTGAATTATCTTTCTAAAAAAATTCAACGTGATTCAAAACTGCATTTACAGTATCGGGAGACTTTAGAGGAGTAGGAAGACAAAGAAATTATTGAAAGTGTACCAGATATTTTTCAGCCCAAAAAACAAAACAATTTTTTAACTTGCCTCATAGGGTACTTTGCAATTCTGGAAAATTTAAAATTTTACTGATCCTCATATACGGTCTAGATGCTAGTATAATAAGTTAACTGTCCGTCTGTCCTCGAATTTATGAAACGGGTTGGACCTGGAATGGACCTGGAAGAGACATCCATATTGGATACTTGATGAGTTAGGGTAAAGCAAAATTCAAGGCGAGTCTTTAAAAAACGCTCGAAATCCACCCCTTCCCCCCTTTTCAATCGTTTAATGCCATTATTTTGAGCTCTATTTTCCCCGGTTAAGAGCAGACGATTAAATTTATCAGATTATCCCATAATAAATAGGTAAAAATAATATTTTTCTAGCATTATGACGTCATTCCTTTAGCCATTTATTTAATCATTTCCCATCTTAAATTATTTAAATATCCTCTGCATTATTTGCATACGTTTTATCACTGAACTTAGATATTACGTAAATAATTTTTTTTTTATTTTTTTTTTTTACGTTGGGTTGAATGATAGATTAGGTAATTATGTGATAATTTTAAATTTAGTCATCGGGTTTTTTTTTTTTTTTTTTTTTCAATGAAAAAATTATCACCGTATTAACAACAAATTCTTTTCATAAATGACTAGGAGTCTATTTCATACTCTAATAAATATCTAGGTCTAAGTAATAAATCTTTGAAAATTTAGAAGTTTGCTCTTTTGTGTTTTGTTATTTATACATAACCACGCGGTTTAACTAAATAATGAATTCAAAGTGATTATAAACAGCATTCACAGTATCGGAGACTTTAGAGGTGTATGAAGATAAACAAATTATTAAGCGTGTGCAGATGATAACTCTCAGCCAAAAACAAACCATTTTTTACCAGGCTCATAGGGTGCTTTGCAATTTTCTGTACTAAGCTTTCAAAAAGGTGAAAATATTGGATTTTATTGCTTTCCTAAAGATTCTACATTGCGAATGCTTTGGATAAAAGCTTTGAAAAGGCAAGACTGGACTCCAAGTTCTTCTTCGAGAATTTGCGGCAAACATTTTCAGAATGGTAATAAAACGTTAACCTTACTGTAATGTAATAGATTATATAAAATTATTATGCTCTAAGAATTTTTTTATTATTACTAAGTTTTTTTTTTCATATTTCTAATGTATTTTCTATGCTTTTGTGAGAAGTACTGTACCTATAAATGTAATTATTTTTTGTCCTTAAAATGATCAGGTTTTGCACATTTTTATTAGATTCTTATTTATGTAATAGTTTATTGTGCCTGTTAACATAATCAAAGTAGTTATACTTTGATTATGATACTTAATAGTACTGTGTAAAGTGTTTAATTAATATATATGCTATATAAATAAAAAGATAATGGTATATTGATATATTTTTTTATATATATATATATATATATTTTATTGTATTTATGTATATATAGATATATATATATATATATATATATATATGTATAAAGGTATATATATATATATGTAATGGAGTAACTATATCATATATATTATTATAAATAAATATTATATAATATTTGAAAGGATCTATATATATCTTTCTATATTTATCTATTTTAATAATATATAACTTTATATATATATAATATATATATATATAGTTCTATAGTGCTAAAAAGATGTTTCGAAGAATTTTATTTATTACTAGATGATCATATTTATGTATTTTTTATGCTTTTGTAAGAAGTACTATACCTATAAATGTAATTATTTTTTGTCCTTAAAATGATCAGGTTTTGTACATTTTTATTAGATTCTTATTTATGTAATAGTTTATTGTTCCTGTTAACATAATCAAAGTAGTTATACATTGATTATGATATTTAATAGTACTGTGTAAAGTGTTTAATTGATATATATATATATTTTATATTATATATATATAGTTCTATAAGGCTAAAAAAGATGTTCAAGAATTATTTTATTATCTAAGATGTTTTTCTCATTATTTCTAATGTATTTCTATGCCTTTGTGAAAGTACTGTACTTATAAATGTTATCATTTTTTGTCCTTAAATTGATCAAGTTTTGTACATTTTTATTAGATTCTTATTTAAGTAATAGTTTATTGTTCCTGTTAACATAATCAAAGTAGTTATACTTTGATTATGATAACTAATAGTACTGCTTAAAGTGTTTACATTTTTTAAAAAATATATTATTTTGTAATTGCTAAAAAATATTTTGAATTACTTGCACAGTTTCTGAGGTTTCCTTCCTCTTCCCTTAAATAAAATTTAGTTTTATTGTATAAGTGATACATATCGAAGCTCGTAAGATACAATGAAAACAAGCAATGTTTTGCCAACGAAAAGTTGAGTTGTAGTCAGCATTCGAATTTATTTACAAACATGCACTTTCTCTACTGGGCAACCTCACTTCGGCTAAACTAAGCCAAAACACCCGAAGCTGCGCAGGCGCCAATGCCAAGCGATTTCAGCAGGATAGCAAACGTGGGAGGAATTTGGAAGACTACTGGAGGTTCTAGTGGATCTCTTGATGAAGCAGGAATTTTGTGAGGGTGGCGCGAACCACGCTTGTATAGCAAGTTGAATTTTGTTCTTTTAACTTTGGAACGGAATCCGGAGGGGCAAGCAAGTAAATCTGAGAGCCGACAGTCGTAAACCTCGGCTTTTTTTTTTTTATTTAAATTTCGAACTTAAGGTATCCGTTTACGTTTGGATAACTTTTTTCTTTAAACGTAGAAAATAGTTCCTGTTTTTACATTTTTAGATTTCTATTTTATAATATCATAGAGAATTGCACTTAAAAAAAGTTCTCCAAACGTAGACCTTAAAACGATGTTTCCAAGTTAAGTTTTTGTCTACCGTTACACCTAAATAATTTATGGTATCCGACGGTCATAAGGCTGATGTCATAGAAGTTTTATATCGACGTTATGCTTTCGAATTTTATTGGAGTGTACACCAAAAAATCTTTCTCTATTGGTTTTCGGCTTGTAGCGAGATTAAATCTCAATTCCTCACTGTCATTGTACAGTCAGAACAAGGATCAGGTGTCACATGTTTTCTCACGCATGGCTTTAACAAAATTATCCTTTAATGATGTCGCCCTGGATCATCCTCTAAGCCAGGTGGATACAAATCTATCCCTTTTAACCTTTTCTCGGTGCATTTTTACCGAATTTTCATTACATTTATACCTAACTATGAGTGTAACATCATTAAAAATTATCCAAATTTAAAGTTTTTAGGTCATTCACTAGTAAATACTATCAAAAGCATTCATAATAATTTTCAACAAAATATTTTAAGAACTTTTTGAGAAATCACATTTCAAGTTTCAACATTTTATTAAAAATACCTTTCTGAGATAAACGCATTTGAAGTTTATGAAAGCAACTTTAACTATTAAAAAATTAAAATACATGTTTAAAACTCCCCCACACTTTCTTGCTTCAAAACTTTCTAATTACCAATAAATAGCAACTTGCTATTTATTAAAAATACTAGAAAAATGTTTAAACTAATATTCATGAAAATTTACAAGTTTTGTCCAAAAAATGCGTTGATGATATTCTTTTCCCCAACGTTCGTGTTTTCTCTTTTGGGTCACTCTTTTCTAACTCAGTGGTGTGTTTTTCTCTGCTATAACGGAGACACCAGAAACAAGTATATTTGGTGTGACCACTTTGCTGTCCAAGGAAAAAGGTTCACCATTTTTAAGTTCACACAAATCACCCATTTATGTTCATGATACTTTATCTTCTCCAAGATCAAAGCTATTGTGCTGTGTTCTTCTTTTATTTTCGCTGAATGAGGAATGGTTATTGAGCCATATTTGTTACCATTGTGGAGAAGGACACATTTCAAACTTCGCTTTGAGCTATCAATAAATAGGCGCCAATCATCTGGATAATATTCAGGAAGACACATTTTTTCCAATAGTCCTCTAATTCCATGGAAAAATACAAGATTATCTTCTTGAGAGAAAAATGGTAGCAAATCCTTTTCTCTTGTATGGTAAAAAGTAATTTTTTTCCTTGTTCCAGTAAATTTTTGTCCTTCAACCTGGAAGCCAATAATTCAGAAGCTTCTTTTGACAGGTTGAAATCTCTGGTAAAGTCATTTAACTCATCCTGGTTGAAACGTTGAGGAATTGATGATTTTCCCTCGTAATTACTATCATTGTCATTAGTATCAGAAGAGTGACCAGAGTGACAACTCTTGTCTTCACAGAGTTCTGGTAGTGTGTGAAACGTTGAGATGGGCACTTCCTCTGAGTGAGGTACCGGACGTTTTTCAGAGAGTAAATCAGGATAAGTCCATTTGCTATAGTTTTCCAACTTATTCCAGTAATATTTACTAGGCAGAAATAACAGTCATCGCAACGGTTTTGGGGTTCTTTCCAAACCATATGTATGCCGAATTTAAGACTTTTTCTTTTTTTCCCAATACTCCTCTAATTTCATGGCAAAATACAAGATTATCTTCTTGAGAGAAAAATGGTAGCATATACTTTTCTCTTGTACGGTAAAAGGTAATTTTTTACCTTGTTCCAGTAAATTTTTGTCCTTCAACCTGGAAGCCAATAATTCAGAAGCTTCTTTTGACAGGTTGAAATCTCTGGTAAAGTCATTTAACTCATCCTGGTTGAAACGTTGAGGAATTGATGATTTTCCCTCGTAATTACTATCATTGTCATTAGTATCAGAAGAGTTACCAGAGTGACAACTCTTGTCTTCACAGAGTTCTGGTAGTGTGTGAAACGTTGAGATGGGCACTTCCTCTGAGTGAGGTACCGGACGTTTTTCAGAGAGTAAATCAGGATAAGTCCATTTGCTATAGTTTTCCAACTTATTCCAGTAATATTTACTAGGCAGAAATAACAGTCATCGCAACGGTTTTGGGGTTCTTTCCAAACCATATGTATGCCGAATTTAAGACTTTTTCTTTTTTTCCCAATACTCCTCTAATTTCATGGCAAAATACAAGATTATCTTCTTGAGAGAAAAATGGTAGCAAATCCTTTTCTCTTGAACGGTAAAAGGTAATTCTTTTCCTTGTTCCAGTAAATTTTTGTCCTTCAACCTGGAAGCCAATAATTCAGAAGCTTCTTTTGACAGGTTGAAATCTCTGGTAAAGTCATTTAACTCATCCTGGTTGAAACGTTGAGGAATTGATGATTTTCCCTCGTAATTACTATCATTTTCATTAGTATCAGAAGAGTTACCAGAGTGACAACTCTTGTCTTCACAGAGTTCTGGTAGCGTGTGAAACGTTGAGATGGGAACTTCCTCTGATTGAGGTACCGGACGTTTTTCAGAGAGTAAATCAGGATAACTCCATTTTCTATAGTTTTTCGACCGATTCCAGTAATATTTACTAGGCAGAAATAACAGTCATCGCAGTGCTTTTGGGGTTCTCTCCAAACCATATGTATGCCGAATTTAAGACTTTTTCTTTTTCCAGTAGCAAACTGTCTTAAATGTTCTGTACAACGCTTACAGACCTTATGCGGTGCCCACAATTTATCTTGATCGCCAAGCTTAACAAAGTATCCAAGATAAGCTCTCTTTACAAAATCAATAAGAGTTTTTCTGTTTTCTTTTAACCCTTTAACGGACAGTGGTTTCGTAGCAAAACCACCTATTAAACATCTTTTTTTTAACTTTACTTTTTTGAGTACTTTACTTTATCTTTTTATAATTATTTAAGGCTCCATTCTCATACTCTGTGATATATGGAAGCCAATGATGTAGAATCAAGAGCTTTTGCAGTTAAAAAAACTTTTTGGAGATATGGACGAGTTTTCGATTATATATATATATATATATATATATATATATATATATTATATATATATATATATATATATATATATAATATATATATATATATATATATATATATATATATATATTATATATATATATATATATTTATATATATATTATATATTATATTATATATATATATATATATATACATATATATATATATATATATATATATATATATATATGTATTATTATATTTATTTATTATATATATATATATATATATATATATATGTATATATATTTATTATATATATATATATATATATTTATTATATATTTAAGGAAAATTTATTTTCAAAACTTAATCATAAAATTGGTCTTTTTATTTTTTTAATATAAAAATAAGGTTCTAGAGAATTCATTATACTACATGGTAGCGGACAATTTATTTTTCAAATAAAAGGAGATACACGAAACATTTTATAGAATATTTTACAGATGTTATGTTAAGGTCTTGTAAATAGAACTTTATTATACTAATTTGTCCTATGATGATATTTCAAACTATAAAGGTCTTCTGAACCTATCATTTTTAGGTATGACTGCAAACACATCAGAAGTCGATATTACATATATATAATTTATATATATATATATTATATATATATATTTATATATACATATATATATATTTATTTTTATACATTATATTTTTGATATTTTAAATATATATAACAGATGATTTCTAGGTTTAAACTTATTTATTTCTTTTTCTATTGAAATATATGCATTTAAACTGTACTTGAAGTCAGATTCAATTTATCTTACTTAATGACCTCAAATAAAAGTATCTATACAAACAACACTAATTGTTAAAATGTTTATTTATTATACTTTTTAAGGTTATCATTTATTGTTCTTCAGTATAGTTAAGCTTTTAAAAAGAAAATGTTCAGCTGTACAAAGGTATTTTCAACTAAACCACTTCTCAAACCCTAATTTGGTATCCTCTAAGGCAAATTCTATGGAATGTAAAGAAAATTTTTATATTTTACATAACAAGGCTTACAGATAAATTCGTAGACCAAAATTACATTAATTGAATTTATTTTGTACCTTTTAATGTTAACATGTATTTTTATGTACAAAAAACATCAGGATGATTTGCACAACTTTCACTGCATTTTATTTCTATTTTTCATACAAGAAAAATCTACAACATAGTACTTTTAGGTTTTTTATAACATTTTTTTAAACTGAAATATTACACGAGGCTAAAATTCTATCTATGCACATGACAAATCTCAAATAAATTAAGCTCAAAAATTTTTTACTTTAATACTAAAAAGTGTTTGCTCAACTATAAAGGATTTCAACTGTAGTTGAAGCGTTGAAGGTCAAATAGGAAGTTTGTATCAGGTGGATTTTCCATATCTGGTTCACATTTCCTGTAGTACAGCACAATAAAAAACGCTTATCTAAAAAAAGTAGACCTGATAGAGTAAAACTGATTTTATATTTAGAATCAGCACCCCAAACAGAGCTAAATCCAGTTTTAAAATCGTAGGCACCAAAACAAAAAAAAATTTTGTAGGCCTGTGTTACAGTTCTTAAAATTATAAATTAATATTTTCTTGTCATTTATAATTAAAAAGTGTATCAAATTTTCATATTTTTTTATCACAAAATGAACAGAAAAATCAGTGTACAAGTGTAACTTTCACTGCATTTTTTGTTTGTTTATAGAAGATACACTTTTTTGACTATAAATTTGCATTTTATGTTCTAAATAACTTTTTACATGTTTAAAATAATGTGTTCTAACTTTTTGGGGAATGTGCCTTAATTATGGATTTTTGAAATACAAAAAGTTAAAAGAACATGAAATATTCGGCGATATGCCTGTACATATCCTATGTTCAAAGCACCGAGAAAAGGTTAAAAGGAATAGATTTGTATCCACCTGGCTTAGATGATGATCTATTGCGACATCATTAAAGGATAATTTGTTAAAGCCATGCGTGAGAAAACATGTGACACCTGATCCTTGTTCTGACTGTACAATGACAGTGAAGAATTGAGATTTAATCACGGTACAAGCCGAAAACCAATAGAGAAAGATTTTTTGGTGTACACTCCAATAAAATTCGGAAGAATTACGTTGATATAAAACTTTTATGACATCAGCCTTCTGACCATCGGATACCGTAAATAATTTAGACCTGCCTACTGCTAGGCAAAAAATAGTAGTTTCTACGAATTTAGCAAGTAATTACGATCTTACGAAAATTGGTGAAAAAAAATACGATTCTTCGTCAAACAATATATACAAAAATAAAAAATTCCATCTCATCTGGAAAATGAAAATAAATGAATATATTTTAGCAAGCGATATAAGGAAAATCGCAAAAATCTTTTCCGATCAATTTTCGTTTAACTACAGTGCGATACATTACTCGGTCGAAGATAGAAATTTTTGGATTAAAAATTAGATATTTTGTCTGATAATACTGGTTATAATGTAATAGTATATTTTTATGTTCTTCCCTCAGTATATTTCTGAGATTTTGTGAAAATTATTATTTCTTATTATAAAAATTTTAAGGTGTGAAATAGAATTTAAATACAACTAAAATAAATCTAAATAAAATACTACATCTCACTTTTTATGGGGGGAGGGTTTCGGTTCAGAAATGTATATAAATGTATGTGATATTTTGAAAATGATGAAAATGAAATATTGTCTATTGGAAATTTCATATGGAATTTTAGGTACGTTAGTAGAATTGATTGTTTTGTTTGAGCAGTAAGCATACAAGTAATCATTTAGTACTTGCATTGTGTTATGTGCAACTGCCCAGGATTTATAGTGTGAAAATTCGCCATCCAACCTACTTCGCCAATTAGTGGGCTACTATTTTTGATTTTAAAAATTGTCAAGTGCTACTATTTTCAATACTAGCATATAGCCCGTCATATGACAGGATCAGTAAAATTTTTAATTTTCCAAAATTGTAAAGTACGCTATGGGGCAGGTAAAAAAATGGTTGTTTTTTGGATGAGAATTATCTTGCAACAAAAAATAACCGATGATTCAATTTAAAATTATCACATATGTACCTAATCTATTATTGAAGCCAAATATAAAAGAAAATTATTGAAGTCATATCTAAGTTCAAAGATAAAACGTATGAAAATAAGGCATAATTTAAATAATTTAAAATAGGAAATGATTCAATAAGGCGATTTCAAGCAGTAGGGCAAATTCTCAAATTATGACAATTCTGGCTTTAGTTTCAAACGGAAGGGCAGTTTACTGTTTACTGTTGTAAACATGAAAATGAATGGGATGGGCATTATAATAGTTCGTGACGTTGCGACAAATTGCCTTATGAGATGGTTAAAGAAATGACGTCATAATGTTAGAAAAATGTTATTTTTTACCTATTTATTATGGGATAAATTGATAAATTTAATCGCCTGTTCTTAACCGGGGAAAATAGGAGTTGAAATAATGGCATTAAAAGCTCGAAAAGAGGGGAAGGGGTGGATTTCGAAGGTTTTAAAGAAGGCAGTATTTTTCGCTGTGATATGAAGCATATTTATATTAATTTTTTTTAGAATTGGATCTATAGTTTAGGAGAAGATAAATATTACTCTCTTTGAATTTTGCTAACTATGGATGCCTCTATCCATTCCAGGTCCAACCGCTTCATAAAATCGAGGACAGACGTACAGATAACTTAGGCTATTATTATATAGGGGATTCAAAAGTTGGCAGGTCTGGTAACGTTAGACAAAAACTTAACTTGGAAACAACATTTTAATTCTGTTAAAAATAAATATCGTAAGTGAGATCTGTATACCTTAATTTCTCGCCATAGGAAAAAAGGAATACTAAAATTAAACTGCTAGTTTACACTTCCTTTTTGCGTCCCATTGTTACCTATGCGGTACCAGTGTGCTCCTATGCAGCAATATTAAAATCTTAACTACTATTCAAAATTTAATTATTAGAGAAACTAGCATACAGCCCGTCATATGACAATATCAGTAAAATTTTTAATTTTCCAGAATTACAAAATACCCTAGGTTTGGTTTTTTTGGAGTGCTACGGTCAACTTTTTGCAACACGAGGGCTAATGAGACCGGGACCTACTGCTTAAAGCCGATTCCGAACGGCTACGAACATCCATGCCAAAGTGGGAATCGAACCCACGAACTCCGGTTCCGAAGGCCAGCACTCTAACCATTCGGCCATCGTTCGGCGTAAAGTACCCTAGGAGGCAGGTAAAAAATGGTTTCTTTTTTGGCTGAGAATTATCTTACAAAAAATAATCGATGTTTAAATTTGAAATTATCACATAAGTACATAATTTATCATTTAAGCCAAATATAAAAGAATATCATTTACGTAATATCTAACTTCAATGATAAAATATATGAAAATAATGCAGACGATATTTAAATAATTTAAAATAAGAAATAATTAAATGAGATGGTATGACGTCATAATGCTACAAAAAAATGTTATTTTTACCTATTTATTATGTGATAAATTGATAAATTTAATCGCCTGCTCTTAACCAGGGAAAATAGGGCTTGAAATAATGGCATTAAACGCTTGAAAAGGGGGTAAGGGGTGGGTACACGCTCAATAATTTGTTGATCTTCATACTGCTCTAAAGTCTCAAGATACTGTTTAGAATCACGTTGAATTCATTTAGAAAGATAATTCAAAGTTTTGTTAGCTACGTCGAAATTATTGTTCAGTTCTTCCCAATTTGTTTTTGCCACAGTAATTAATAGAAGTTAATAGAAGAATATTAATAGAATAAATTTAGAATTAAAATTTAGTATTAATTACTATTCTTCTATTAATTTAGAATTAAAGGAATGACTTCATAATGCTAGAAATTTTTTTTATTTTTAAATATTTATTATGTGATTAATGGATAAATTTAATCAGCTTCTCTGAACCGGGGAAAATAGGGCTTGAAATAACGTTTGAAAAGTGGGGAAAGGGTGGATTTCGAACGCTTTAAAGACGACAGTATTTTTCGCTGTGATATGAAGCATATTTATACCAATTTATTTTAAATTCGAATCGGTAGTTTAGGAGAAGATAAACTGTACTGGCTTTGAATTTTGCTAACCCTAATTGGTCTAGAATCCAATATGGATGCCTCTATCCATTCCAGGTCCAACCGCTTGACAAATTCGAGAACAGACGAACAGATAACTAACGCTATTATTATATATGAATATTAACGCTCACTGGTACTTTCGAAATAGTACTATTCCTGAAGAGTTAAAAATTCTTCCTATTCCAAATTTTATCCCCGGCTTACTTAATAACCTTGTCAGTTACGACCAACACTGATGCTGTCAATGGAAGTCCTTTGGCCATCCTCACCAAAGATCCTTATTTTTGTGTGTGTGTGTGTGTTTTTTTATAAAAAATTGAATAATCTGAAAAAAAAATTTAAAAACTGAAGAAAAAAGCTTTGAAAGAATTAAAATCTGGTTAAATATCATGTTTCGTACCTATTTCTAACATCGAAAATACGTGAATTTGGTTTGATGAATCCCTGAAATTCTATTGGTCTTCTCGTGGCCATTTGGATTGCCCCAGAATGAAAAACTACTCACTTTATCTCTGGCAGTCACAGTGTGCGGATGTCCCTGACATCCCAACTATTTCTGTTTTCTATCCCTAAGCTTTCCACTCTCTAGTTTTTTTGGTTTGGTTTGGTTTGGAGTGCTACGGTCTACTTTTTGCAACACGAGGGCTAATGAGACCGGGACCTACCGCTTAAAGCCGATTCCGAACGGCTACGAACATCCATGCCACTGTGGGATTCGAACCCACGAACTCTGGTCCCGAAGGTCAGCACCCTAACCAATCGGCCACAGTTCGGGCTAGTTTTTTTAAGTTATGAACTCTTGAATCCATCGCCATATTCCGTTCTTTTATATTTTGGCTGTTTTATTTTCTGCTCGTTGTCATTTTTATGCTTACTTTTAGAAATCTCTGGATTAGAGGGCTCGGCACATGCAATTGACATTTGTACCATCACCTTGTATGCCTTCTGACCTTTTCGATCGATGTCATTTTTATGCTTTCTGCTAGAAATCTCTGGATTAGAGGGATCGGCCCATGCAATCCAGTTGTACCATCACCTGGTATGCCTTGTATGCCTTCTGACCTTTCCGATCGATGTCATTTTCATGATTCCTTTTAGAAATATCTGGATTAGAGGGCTCGGCCCATGCAATCCAGTTGTACCATCGCCTTCAATGCCTTCTGGCCTTTCCGATCGATGTCTTTTTTATGTTTCCTGTTAGAAATCTCTGGATTAGAGGACTCGGCCCATGCAATCCAGTTGTACCATCACCTTGTATGCCTCGTATGCCTTCTGACCCTTTCCAATCATTGTCATTTTCATGATTCCTGTTAGAAATATCTGGATTAGAGGGCTCGGCCCATGCAATCCAGTTGTACCATCACCTTCTATGCCTTATGGCCTTTCCGATCGATGTCAATTTTATGCTTACTTTTACAAATCTCTGGATTAGGGGGCTCGGCCCATGCAATCCAGTTGTACCATCACCTTGTATGCCTTCTGACCTTTCCGATCATTATCATTTTCATGCCTCCTGTTAGAAATCTCTGGATTAGACGGCTCGGCCCATGCAATCTAGTTTTACCATCACCTTGTATGCCTTCTGACCTTTCCGATCGATGTCATTTTTATGCTTCCTGTTAGAAATCTCTGGATTAGAGGGCTAGGCCCATGCAATCCAGTTGTACCATCACCTTGTATGCCTTCTGACCTTTCCGATCGATGTCATTTTTATGCTTACTTTTAGAAATCTCTGGATTAGAGGGCTCGACCCATGCAATCCAGTTGTACCATCGCCTTGTATGCCTTCTATGCCTTCTGACCTTTCCGATCGATGTCTTTTTTATGCTTCCTGTTAGAAATCTCTGGATTAGAGGGCTCGGCTCATACAATCCAGTTGTACCATCACCTTGTATACTTTCTAACCTTTCAGATCGATGTCTTTTTTATGCTTCCTATTAGAAATCTCTGGATTAGAGGGCTAGGCCCAGGCAATCCAGTTGTACCATCGCCTTGTATGCCTTCTGACCTTTCAGATCGAAGTCATTTTTATGCTTACTTTTAGAAATCTCTGGATTAGAGGACTAGGACCAAGTAATCCAGTTGTACGATCGTCTTGTATGCCTTCTGACTGTTCCAATCATTGTCATTTTCATGCTTCCTGCTATAAATCTCTGGATTAGAGGGCTCGGCCCATGCAATCCATTTGTACCATAACCTAGTATACCTAGTATGCCTTCTGACTTTTCCGATCGATGACATTTTTGTGCTTACTTTTAGAAATCTCTGGATTAGATGGCTCGGCCCATGCAATTCAGTTGTACCATCACCTTGTATGCCTCGTATAGCTGCTGACATTTCAGATTGATGTCATTTTTATGCTTCCTGTTAAAAATCTTTGGATTAGAGGGCTGGACTAAGACAATCCAATAGCACCACGCCACGAAGGTCTTCTGACCAAAATCCTTAATTAGACACTGATCTATAGAATAGAGTAACTTTAATTAATTTCTTTTAATTTTTTCTCTTATTTTCTTTCAATTAATTTCTTTTTTTAATGTTTCATAATATGGCGCGTGACCAACTGGTGTCTTTTTGAAATTATTTGCCCTCTAGAGATTTATTTCGCGTTACTGTACGTGCTGGTTTGGTTGGAGTGCCCGCCCAGTCAGGTTGTATCATTTTTTTTTTTAAATCTTTTTAGGTATTTTGTGCATTATGGGTTAAAAAGGAGGAAATTGTTTCATAATTTTTCAATGTTTCATAATTTCTTGTGTGTTTCAAAATGTGTGCATGTTAAATTATATGCATGTTAAATTATAAAAAATAATTGTTGTAACATGCGGGTTTCCCCCCCCCCCCTTAAAAATAAAATTTTAATATTTTTGGTAATTAATTTCTTTTAAGGTTTCTTAAAATGTGTGTATGTTTCTTTAATATTTGATGTAGCAATACAGGGGGATTGAGAGGCTTTCCCCCCTCAAAAATAAAAAATTTTAATATTTTAATCTTTCAGAAAATGCCATTTCTGCCGCTGTTTTTATACATGGTTTCTTAAAAGCCATGTGGTGGCGTTCATGTTTTTTTCTTGGTGATCTTTCAGAAAGCGCCATTTTCTGCCGCCAATTTTGTTTGGCGACTTTCAAAAATGTTGTTTTTTTGCCAAGATCGCCAAGAATAAAACATGGCGGCAGGAAGCGCGTAGACATAAGGTGATTTCACGCAGTAGGGCAAATTCTCAAATTTTGACAATTATGGCTTTAGATTCAAACGGAAGGGCAATTTATTGTTTGTCTATTGGCTGTTGTAAACCTGAAAATGAATGGGAAGGGCATAATAGTAGTTCGTGACGTTGCAATAAATTGCCTTATTGCATCAGTTCCAAGTAATTTTTCACTTACGAAAAGGATTGTACATGTAATTAATACTGTTGTAACTCATTTACTTTCTAGAGTTTCCACTAGATAGAGCTACTAATAACTTTTATGTACGATATCACAGCAGCAATTTTTCACTCACACAATGAAAAATTAAAAACTGTTTCCTACAAAACCAAACATGGGCTAAATTGTATACACCTACTTGCAATATGTTTCACAAACAAATCTAATAAGCAACAAACCAATTTATGAATATATCTCGAAGCAATTATATTTATAAAAGAACCTATAGTAGAGTAAATTCAGTTCACATTTCAATTATAAAAGAGGTGTTTTCTTCACTTCACTTCGTACAAAATATATAAAAGATGAATTACGTAAATTTTTTCTTCCTTTTTTAGAATGTACTCAAATTTATTTTACACCAAAAGGAATGATTATTTCACCTTTTTTTTAAAGAAATAATTTTATTTAGGTTTCCAAATATGGACATTTATTTGATTTCCTTCAGGATATTTGATTGAAAAACATGTTTGCATTACAAAAGATATTTATCTTGAAAATTACTGTGAAAATATTTTCACTCTTTTGTATATACGAAGATGAAAATACCCCAAAATGAATATGAATTAATCCTGTATTTGCAAGGATTTATAAATTTATTTTTCGCTCGCATGTAAAACTGCTGAACAAAAGCATATTTGACGATAAAATTATTTTCCTTTTGATGTTGTTTTGGAGAATTCAAAGTATGAGTTAAAGAATTTATTTAACTTTAAAAAAAATTCGACAGAAATCTTATTTATTCAGGATTTTTAAAAATGACCGTAATTTCTGGCAGATTAACTGTACTAATGTATACGCCGTACCACCTGCGTGCGGTAGGTTTTTATGCAGGGTGTGCAGAGAACATGGATTTTCCAATAAATCTTTAATTATTGAGACATCTGAGTTCTCCATTCTGAAACGGGTTATTTATTATGAATATAAATTTAAAGAATACAATAAATAAAATATTTACCTACGAGTAGTCGAGTTATAACTATAAAAACAGCTAAACTTATGAGAATTCAAACTATCACTGAAGCAAAAATCATGTCTGTTGTATGGTGTTATATCGACGTTGATAAAGCAATGCTTCGGGCTTCCACGAAAAACTAATATGTTCAGCAAACGTAGCACCACATGGCGCCCGCCTCTGCGGTGTCTCATCCGGATGCTCATTGGTGCCGACAAACCGAACGTCTATTCCACGTGCAGAGGATTTCACTACACGCTGGCACAATAGAGTGAACTGTTTCTCGTTCGGTCAGTGGATTAAATTATATTTATTAATTGTTTTTAACATTTGGAAATCATATGTTCTGCGAAAAACATCTTGACAATTTTTAAAAACAAAACCAGGGATATGGTGTTACAGATATAACTTATATACTGTCTGTAAGACACAATGAATGGTAAAATTTGGACTGTTCTGTTACAGTTCATTTCTTTTTTGCCTAACAAAACAAAATTGTTTTTCAGCGAATTATTTCTATAAATATAATACATCACCGAAATTACTTTACCACACTAAAACATTTCCCTTTATATTGATGAAATACTTCTTTTATATTTCCATGAAAACAAAATCTTACA
This sequence comes from Pardosa pseudoannulata, assembly GCA_032207245.1. Lineage (NCBI taxonomy): Eukaryota > Metazoa > Arthropoda > Arachnida > Araneae > Lycosidae > Pardosa > Pardosa pseudoannulata. Next base: position 68,124,779 of record CM063497.1, read on the forward strand.
ATATATAAATTTAAACATTAACCGTCTGCAAAATCGTATGGCCAGTTAATCAGTTAAAAAACCAAAAGAGCTTCAGTACGTAAGTCCCCGCTCTAATACAACGCTTAAAACCATACCTTCGGATGATTCTGAATGCCAAGTGCAGGAAAAATAGCTGCACTTGCCTCAGTGCTATAGTATGCTGTTCTTCTCCAGTAGCCCATACATATAAAGCGTGATATTCTATTAGTGCGCAGTGCGTACACATAAAAATTTCTTATGTTTGTTTGCTTTTGAACGCACTACGGGTGTAGCATCTAGTACCGCACGCACTGCGAGAACACAAGCAAGCAAATCAACATAATATTTAAATATATTATAAATAATACTTATTATATACCATATAAAGATAGGTAGACATAGGTGCAGAAAATTATTGTCTCTCATAATTTTGCCAGGGTGTGCAGTGCACACCCTGCACATATGGACCGCACGCCACTACGCTGTACGCTTGATACGTGATCTAAACAAAATAAATATTATCGGATAAGCTTCCCTAGCATTTAAGCCGCACACATTATAATTGATTTAACTAAAAAAATGTGGCTCGTTCATCAAAGTCGACGAAAGAAACGTGACTGTTTCTAGCGTACAATAGGACGTTACCCATTAACTTTGGGACAAATGGAAGAGCTATCAGCTTTTCCAGTAATAATCTTATCCGACATTCGAACTTTGGAGTGTTTTGATTTTAAATAAACGAAATTTTGTTTGTGAAAGTTAAATCTGCAGAATGAAGCACTAAATATTTCTGTTACGGTATGAATACAATCCATTGATTTCTATAAAGATTGAGTTTCTATATACGACTGAGAAAATGAAGTAAAATATTAGACAATGTTAGACGTAGACATAAATATGAAGTTGTGCCGTGCAATTAAAGAGCAACAGTTCCATAACCACGGTAACAATGAGGAATTTGCACATGTGGGGGATTCGAACAACTTAGTGTTTTTCTGATAATATCAGACTCGTAGATTCCAAAAATGTTCTCAAAAATGTAAAAAACTGGGTCCATCATTTAAAAAATTAATTTTAAAGTTAAGCGAAAATCACGTGACATCAAAACGCTCCGTGATTGGTTGTGATGTCATCGTTCATGCAGACCAATATTTTTGTATTGCTTTTTTAAGCGCGCACTATTTTCCGATTTTGTTTTTGCAAGTTCCTGAAATTTTCTAGCCATCAAAATTTATTTTTATTTAAACCTGAAGGTTTATTTTATCAATCTAGATAGCTTAGTTATCTCAATTTGTCATAAATGTCTCTTCTACCTGGATTTACCAAAGGACAATCAACCTCCAGAAAATTGACAGCATGTCAATATTTTCTTTCTTGGCAAAAAGCCCGGATTTTATGGGAGCAGAAATATGGGGGAATTAAAACCCAATGGTATGTAAAATCAGTTATATATTTATCCAATTTTACTTAACATGTATTAATATTTTATTCATGCTAATCACAGCTTCTATTTGTAGATATAGACAAGTCAATTAAATATACATATATGCACACATTTGTAGTAGCATCGCTTTTTATAAATAGAGATAAATGTAATATATTAAAATAAAAAGTAGAGAAGGTATTTATTGTGAGACCGGGACCTTTAGCCTTCGTGCCAAAAATCCTTAATAATGTGTACTGTTAAAATAATAAACGAAATAAATCTACCAAAAAAATTATTAAAAATATATAAAAATGTAAGTAAAAAGTTTTAAAATGTTTTAAATTGGTTATATATCACTTTTCGTACGTTAAATTATTTTTATTATTCCATGTGTATTGCTCTCACATCCTCCGTACTGTTTTAGTTTTCTGCTCTCCTGTTGAGGGTGGAGCCTAATATTTAAATCCACGTATCGTTTTCTTACTCTAACAAATACTTTATTTTGTCTTTCACCAACGTGGGCTTGTTGCATGGTGGTTAAATACACCTGTTGCATAGTATCATTATTCTCCTCGGGTGCTCGTTTCTATTCCCGACGATACGAAAATTCAAGAACTAAGTTTAAATTGTTAAATATTGTTTTTTATGTTTATTTATTATTCTTTAGACATTTTTCGGATTTTTAATGCAATTTAATTATTTTTAAAACATTTATTTTTTGCTTTTCTAAAATTTTCGATTTTGACATTTTAATTCATTATTTTTTGTTTATTTTGTACGGATGTCATGGCCGCAAAAATATTTTATGTTTTTCTATCCCTAAACTTTCTACTCTCGAGTTATTGTGCTATGAACTCACGAATCCACCCTTCTATTTCTTTGCTCTTTTATGTGTTTATTTTTCGCTCGTTGTCATTTTTGTGCTTACTGACAGAAGCCTCTGGATTGAAAGCCTTTAGCCTTCGTGTTGCAAAAAGTAGATCGTAGCGCTCCAAAACCAAACTAATTCTTAAGAATTTTAAATTTGATGAAAAGAAATTTAAAATCTTTAAAAGGTTTTACTTATTTATGCTTTTTCAAATAACAATACAATTTTATTGTCTTTAATGTTAATGTTAAATTAAAAAATGTATAAAGTTTCTGAAATTAAATTAAATTTTATTAATATCATTATAAGTATTTTAAAAATATTATACACTTTTTTCAAATTAGTCACCAATTTAATCGAAAAATATCACTGTGAATTGATTCAATTAAAAAAGTATGCATCTTTGAAGAAAATATTTATAATACCTTAAAAATACAAAACTTTCCCCTCCCCCGAGTTATTTATTAGATACTTATATGCTTTAGAAATTTATATGTTTTACGATATTTATATGCTTTATCAAACAGTTATTGTAGTTGAACTCTGTGATAATACTCGAAAATGAGCAGTTTTAAAAGTTAAATAGCACTGGTTAATCAACAGTTCTTTTAAAGGTATATATGTATTTTTATATACTTTACTTTTTCTAAACTAGTAATATTTAAACAAAAGCAAGCATTTATTTATAAAAATGGTCTTCCCAAACCCATAGAGATGATTTATATGATAATTTGGGGTTTAATTTCTCATCCCTTTTCATCTCAGTTGTCCAGATTTTAAGTGCATGTGGATCTTTGGAAACGCTGAAAAATATCTTCTCATTGCAATTAGTTGCTGTATTTTGACAGAGTAGCACAAAACAATATTTATACTATGATTTTTTAATGCCATACATAATAAAAAAATTTCTATGATATGCGATACTTTACACAGAAACAAATTTAAAAGTCGCCTTTTAACATGTAAACAGCATAGGCGGTCGGTGTCGACATGAACGATGACGTCACAAACTCAGCGGAGAAAAAGTATCGTTTTTGAGAGACGTTAAAGAGTCCGCTATAAAACCCATCAGAAATCACTCATTAGGCCCCCAAATGAAAGAAAAATAGCTACTGTCCTGCTTACTTTTTTTGTCTTCTATCGTTTAAAATCAAAATTAGAAAACGTGAAAATTCCTCATTAGGTAGAAATATAGCGCACATTAAGATATTTATATTAGTTAATTCATATGATAAATATCGAACAATAGTAGAGAATTTTTTTAATTTGTTTAACCTTCTAAGCGTTTCGCACGTACAATTCCGCCAAACCGATGGTGTCATCAAAGCGGTTGTCAGGTACAAATTTTGACCCCAAAAACGTTCCAAAAATGGATCAAATGTACATTTTTGCCAGTGTTTGAGGTAGGGGGTCAAATAGATTGTTTAAAAACTGCATTCCTCTTTGACTGACATTTATTGAGGGTTGCACCCCTACTCCCTGAAGCACAAAGAAGCTGATAGCTTTTCACGTCTTTGTAAATCTCTATTTCGAAGTATTTCGTTTGCGGTATCAGATGTATCTCCAATTGCACCACTTAAATATCTTGGATAACTTTCGTAAAAAAATATAAATAATTTTCTTACAGAATATTTTTATTTGTACTTTTAGAATCTATTATTTCTTATGGGATGATCTTCGAGACTTAACGAGCATTATGTGTAATAAAAATTAACAATCTATAATATCTATTTATATATCTATTTATAACGGGAAGTAAAGGGACAGTAACGAGGGTGGGTTTCCCGTATTCCGTATTATTCGACAAAGGGTGAGGTAAAAAATCATAGAACGCTTTGGCCATTGACCATTAAACCTTTAAGCGAACTTTTTAGAGACATTTTTTAATCGGTGTGTTCCACTCGGAGGGTTAACCATTTCCCTGAATTTGGTTTATTTTAATAACAACTTTGCACTTTTTCATTTAACCTTTTGACTGTTTCATATTTTTCCAGAATTAAGTAAAAAATTGTCACATTTTTTTATTGCATTTTTTTGTTCATTTTACATTTTTAAGTAAAGATATGTTATTAAAATTAACATTTCTAATATTTTTAAGCATTTATTACAACTTTTTTTCTTTCTGTGAAAGCATCATAGAACTGAAGTTTACCTTTAGTCTCATTGATATCCAAGTTAATTTTTGGAATTCCAGTGAAAGCAAATCTAGGAGGCGGATCCGAAGGATTATCACAATTAATTTAAAAAAATTATCTTGCTTGACTGATTCCATCTGTACTACTATCAGAGTCACTACTATCCAGGTCATCTAGTAAACTTTCGCTACTATCATTTACAGATAATTCAGTTTCTGATTCCGAGTCACAGTTCGAATCACAAGAAATTAGCTCCATACGCTCTGAATTATCCATTATTTAAAAGTAAAAATATATTATTCAACTCTTACATCAATAAAATTATCAGGTGGTTAGTAAAATATAACCAGAAAGCTATACACTGAAAGATAACAATTCGTCTTCTGATACAAAACATGCGAAAAAACCCGCGCTTTTGAACCAATCAGAGTAGAAAATACAATAAACTGCAAACTATCATTTACTGGACATCTATACGAATAATTTGTTACTAAAATCGAAAACAATACGGCCGAAACAGTGCAAGCGAAATAGAAATTAGATTGCCCGTACGCCTTACGGGCAAATCAGTAAAGGCCCGAAAGCTGTGTCCGTACAGAGTACGGGCAAAGCAGGGAAGGGGCTAATGCTCCATGGTACTTTACGAATAATTTAATTCACAGCAATCACAAGGCGACTCCAATAATTGAAGAAACTAATATCTAACTTTTTTTAGTAGGATTTTAGGTGTTTACACGAAGAGCAAATGAACCTGAGTGATTATGATATTGCAATCAATTTCCGTCGGCCTAGAGCCATTAAAGGACTTCCATCCTGTATAAAACCGATTGCAAGGTCTTTGTAAAGGGAATGATAAAAAAAATTAAAGAACCTCTGATAATTATATTATTATTATATTTCTGTACTTATGTATTATTTGTTACTATTTCGCAAAGAGTGAAACAGAGGTAAAAAAATAGAATAATCTATACAATTAATCCCCTATTGTTTGTATTGTAAGATTATCTTGTATATGTGCTCTTATATTTTATTCTCATACTTGATTCAGCAGCAGTATTTTTAATATACACACATATTTAATTGTACATCGTGGATATAGAGCTATTATCTAAGTGACACGTACCCTCATATGTCTACGTCTATACATAGGGTGTCCAAGAAATATGTCCTCTATGTGAAACAAAGATAGATAGAAAAATGCCACAAACAGTATGTTGATTGTGAAAATTGTAAGAATTTATAGAGAAATTTAAAAATGTAGTTACAAATGCTGTCAATAGAGGACGGTGCACGCTGCACAGAATAACAACATGCATAAATAAGGAGGGATAGCTAAAATTGTCCCTGACAAGTAATCTGTGCAATTACATTATAATGTGTTCAAAATGACCACCGCTCACACTAGAAAGATAGCTTAAACAGGAAACGAAATTTGCCGTCACATCTTGGAGTGTCTGAACGAAAATGGAGTCAATGGCTTCACAGATTGACTGTTCAAGCTCGGCTAAAGTTTTGGGATTGTTTCTGTAGACAATGTCTGTCAGTGCACCTCACAAATGTAGTCACAAGGAGTGGAATATGAAGGCCAATCCATGCTTGCTGCAGTATATTTGGGATAATCCAACGCAATGATTCTTTACCCAAAGTATTAATGAAGCAAGAAAAACACCTGTTTGGTGGGATGTGGTTGGGCACCATCTTGCGTGAACCACTCACAGTCTGTTGGATCGTCAAACTCTCTATGTGGGTCGAAAAGTTGTTGTAAAATTGCAAGGTAAAGTTCATTAGTGATCTTTTCACCAATGAAACAAAGGTCCGATAATACCTCTGCTGCATACCACTGCTCAAATAGTAAGTGTGAGATAATGAAGTGCTTTCGTCTCCCACAAATAGTAATTTTCGGAACTCCAAAATATCCAGTTTCGTTTATGGGTGAATCCATTAAGGTGTGAATGTGTTTCATCGATCAACCAAATGCAGTCAACATCAAAGTCATCATTATTAATCATACTGAGCATTCAATATGCAAAGTCAAGCAGTTGTGGCATAGCTGATGCATGTATGGCCTGGTGATTGAATTTTGTAGGGGAACATGTGAAGGCTACTTTGCAGTATTGTATGACTGCCAGAACGCATCAAACCAGTCTCTGTTACAATTCTTCAGACTGATTCCCAGGATTGTTGCTTAACAATTGCTAAAACTAACAAAGGCCTGGAACCAACATGACCTACAACATCTTCTACCCTCCTACCTGTCTGTTTGAATTTGGCAAAGAGCCTGAGAATGGTTTTCGCAATAGGTCCTTTTGCAATATTAAATTTCCTTTGAAAACTGCGTCTTGCGGTAGTGACGCAGTGTTCTAACCTGTAGAATTCCTGTATGAGAAAAACACGTTGTTCAATTGAATATAGCTCTACACTCGTCTTCTTCGGTAAGTGCAATCCTTTTCATATTTCAATGGTCGCTTGTGGAGTACGTTATGATAGCGACTGACAGTTGTGAACACAGTTCAGCGGTTTTTATGTCTGAATCGTGCCACGATTTTGAATAACCTTTTACTTCCCCGTTTGACATCTCCATACTTTCCGTATCGTTTCACCCGGTCATTTGTGTCACGAATGGAGAGATTTTAATGGAGCTCTGGGTTTTCGAGCACTATTTGTAGGTATTTCGATTACAGCGCCATCTATTGACAATTTTCGTAACTATGTTTTCAAACTTCTGTATCAAATTCTTACAGCTTTGACAATCCACTCACCGTTTCTGGCATTCGTCTATCTATCTTTCTTTTCAGGTTATTTAATTTTAAATTAGAAGGTACCTTTCTTGGGCATCTTGTATTATCTACTAGATGCCATGTATCCGCATATGTCTGCGTTTTATATAAGATTCATGTTTGTGATTTTTCAAATGTTGTACTGTCTCATTTGATTTTACTTAAAGTTTTTTTTTTTTTTTGTTTCTTTTACTTTAATCGTAACGACTCAGTCGAGTATATGAATAGGTTTAAATTCACACAATATCGTATTGCTGTAAGTATATAAGCGCAGGTTAACCCTGCATATAGAAACATACACTACGTTACGTTCGAGAACTTATAAGCTCATAGCTTACAGTACACAGTTGTAGCGTAACTTGTTACCTCAGCTCTGAGTAATTCTTTACATCATCAGCACGAAAATTACGTGCTCCTTGAGACTTACACGAAAAAAATTTAATTAATATATAGCCTGGAACCTTATATTTTAAATACATGTAAAGTATAAAAAAATACTGGTAGAAAAAATTATATTTAATTAAATTTTGTTGGGATTATCTTTGTACTTTTCACTCCTTTGATTAGTTTGTATATGTGTATGAAGACAGAAACAAATACACAGATATATTTACATGCAATAATGTTTTAACCCAATTAACTTTTTTCATTATAATTATATTCTGTAATAAATTTTTAAAGATTCTAAACTCTAAAGACGAACTTTTGGCAAAATTTCCATTTTATGTCCTAAATACAGTCTCCCACAGAAATTACCGAATATCTCGACTTATTATACTCCCCCACAATTTATATTATACATTATAAAAATCAATATTTTTGCTATCTCCTAATAAGGAAACGATTTCCACCGATTTTAAATACAATTCCAAAAATCCTAACTTTAAAATTAATTTTAAAGTTCGAACTCTTATTTTAAAATTTTTTAGTGGATCAAAAGATATGTAAAATATTTGTTCACTTAGAAGTAATCTATATATATATAAATGAATTTGTGTCCATCTGTCTGTCCGTCTGTCTGTCTGTACTCAATAGACACAAAAACCATACATCCAATCGCCGTGAAAATTTGGGAAATTATTAGGTACATCCCTAGGAAGGTTTTTGAAAATTTTTAACTTTCGAAATCCATTCCTTCCTTCTTTTTCGAGCGTTTCGTGTCATTATTCCAAGCATTATTTTCCCCGGTAAAGAGCAAACGATTAACTTTTTAGTTTATCTCATCATAACTAAATGGAAGAAGTAATATTTCTAGCAATGTGACGTCATGCCGTTAATCCCACTTAATTGTTTTAAGCGCAGTTTTCCTCGGTTAAAAGCAGGAGATTAAAATTTTCAATTTATAGCATAATAAGTAGGTGAAAACGATATTTTTTTTTATCATTATGACGTCATTCCTTTAAATACCTCATTTATTCATTTCTTATTTTATATTCTTTAAACATGTCTGCGTAGTACCAATAAGGTGATTTCACCCAGTAGGGCAAATTCTCAAATTATGACAATTCTGGCTTTAGTCGGCTCAAACGGAAGGGCAGTTTATTGTTTGTCTATTGGCTATTGTAAACATGAATATGAATGAAAAGGGCATTATAGTAGTTCGTGACGTTGCGACAAATTGCCTTATTCGATTTAACCTGGAAATTTAGACATAAAGTGATTAACTTTCATTTCTATGTGACTCAAATTATAGCATTTTTATATAAGAACTAATTTTAAATTTAATTCTTGGTAAAAAATTTTCGTTACAATGAAATGTTTATCAACAATATTTTATCAACAAAAAATACAAATTTCAGTGACTCTCATGGGCAAATAAAAACCTATCATTTTATATAGTTATCTTCATATTCATATGGTTGTCACTATGAATGTGTGTTTTTGTTTCATACAAAACCATGTGGTTTGTCATAAATTTCCTTAATTTTGGACAACATTTATTAATACCAACAAAATTAGCATTGTTGCTGTCAAAACCTCTGCTTCCTGTTCTACCACGTAATATGGCAAGATCTGTTAACGTTGCTAATCAACGTACAGTATTAATACAGTAATGTAATTTATGATTAAATTTATATTTTACCATAAAAAAGTTTGAGCAAATTTAATAAAAGACACAAATTCGATTATAAAAACTGAACATTGTAATAATACTCGTATAGAGATAAGTAAATATGCCAATGATTCGAACTGAACTGTGAAGAATTTAAAGAGTTATGCACGAAAAGAAAACTTTGTTTCAAAGTAATATATTAAGTTCACCGTAGTGAAGCACGGAAACACGTACTAGTGTTTAAATAAAAAAAAATCAGAGGAAGTTATTGGTAAAATAAAAAATATGTGAACTTGTCAAACAATACAATCTTTGTATTTAATATCATAGCTATTAACACTAAACATACTATCACCGGTAATGTATATGTAAAATATGCAATGAGTGATGAATTAAAAATTCTTATTCTTTGTAGGCATAAAAATGGCAATATACAATTTTGTTTAATTATATTAAATTTCATTTCCTTACACATTTCATACATTTAATCAGGAAATATAAAGTACGGTCATAGCAGAAATAGATATGCTAGTGTTATAAAAACTTTAAATGCATTTTACTAATGTTATAAAAACTTTAAATGCATTTTACTCAAAACGGGTTTTTTTCAGCTTGCTAGCACTGTAAATAAAAAAAACTATAGCACATATTGATTTCAATTTTTTACAGAAAGTACATTACTGGCCATTAGTTTTTCATACTCTCGCATGTTCCAATTTTCAATCTTTAACCCTTTAACAGTTTCATTTTTTTCACGAATTCGATCCAAAACATGTCACATTATTTTATTGCATATTTTTGTTCAATTTACACTTGCAAGCTGGAAAATGTAATTAAAAGTAATATTTCTAATTATTTTAAGCATGTGTAGCATCTTTTTTTACAGGAAATAAAATATTGTTTTTCCTTAATGCATAAAATAATATTTGTTCGAAGTTGTCTTTTCTCTCTCCAGTTCGCCAGAGAGGGAAGTTATGTTTACAGTTGTGCATATAAAAAATACAAATATTTTCGATTACAATTACTACACAATTATTTTAGAATGCAAAGGCTACAAGTACATTTACTTTTTTTTTTTTTTTTTTTAGATCAGATCTAATCCAACGTCACAGTCCAGAATAGAAATTCCTAGTCTTTTTTCTAATTCTTTTGCCGCTGTCATTTTTCTTCAGTGAACACACATGCACTAGTTTGCAGATCTTAGTTTTTTTTTATCTGTAGGAGGAAATGACTCTGAAAAGTCTCTCTCGGTAAGTTTCTCAAAACCTAAAGCCAAAGTCCAGCCAAAAACTCAACGATAAAAACTCGCGGAGTATTGCAATACCTATCAGAAAGCCCTTTCTTTTTTAAACCAAACAAAATCCACTTCGAAAACTAACATCTATAGGACTAATTTGATATTAAAAATACTAAATAAAAATCTAAAAAATAATTCTCAATACTAAATACTGCAAAAACAGTGAGACCAACAAAAGAATCAGATCATTAAAGGCACGGTAGCCACGCCCGTACGGTGTACACAGAATCCCCGCCCAACGCAGCAACGGTACTGCTGAACGAAGAATGTTGCCATAAACAGTACAAGGTTGTTGTTGCTTATGCCACTTGATCAAACCAAGCACGATTGAGCCAGAGGCTACTCATATTAACCAGTTAATGCCCAACTTAATTTAAAATTGAAATTTTGTTAAAAACTTTTAAAATTCTGTTCTAAACACTTAAATTAAATATAATATGCAATTAAACTCCACACCATTAATTTAGGATCAGAGATAATTACGGTCCTATAAATAGGACGCTGGGCGGATTATGGAAGTTTTTGAACACTTAATACTTCCTTTTTTTAGTTACTTGATTACGTTTCTGTTCCTAAACAACTGAACTTTAATATTTAATGCCAAATAAAATGAAACACAAATAAATTTGACATTTTTTATTAAGTTTAAACATATTTATGGTAATTTGGAAAACATTTTGTACAGAGTTACATTACATTTCAGGAAAAATGTAAGATTATTCTCGAACAATTTTACATTTGATAGCGTCTTTGTTTTTTCTTTTACCAATTATATGGCCAACTCCATTACGCCTAACAGTATTTATTTCTTTCACTCGAGATGAAATTTTATAACTTGGTCAACCGATTTGTTCATGTCCTGTGTTGCCTTTTTTTAGATAGGCTATTGCAATATGTCTCCTTCTTTCTTTGAAACTCTTTTTCTCTGCATTTACCATGTTGTAAATAACTGAGGTATTTACAATATGGTAAATGCAGAGTGTTGTAAATACCTGAGTTATTTACAACAGCCATGTCTACAATTTGAGTAAAAATTGGCCCAAACCATTTTTTAAATGGATTTTTATGGTATGTTTCTCTAAAAGCCAATCATGAGAATCTATACCACCCATGTTTTTGTAATAACTGTTTACGAGATATGGCTGTTCGATTTTATTATTTTCAGCTTTTCCTTTTTCAGACCTTGAAATAGATGTTAGTGATTCAATTATGTCACAATTTGTCGCACTTGTAACGCATGTGTTATCATTCCATTTTACTGCAGTAATTTTAAAACCTTCAAAACTGTCATCATCTGTTAATTCACCCCCTTCAGGTGACAAAGCAATCATTTCGGACTCTAATTCCTCTGAAAATAGATATTCTACCGTTTCCTCTGCAGTTTTAAGAACTTTTATCCGCGACATCTTGAGCACCTATGAAAAGAATAAATATCAGAAAATTTAACGAATCAGACCTGCTTCCTATTTGTAGGACAGTAGTTTAAATTTGTAATTAAAACCAATAAATATTTGTGACCTCATATCTAACACCTTCATTACTGATAATAATGTCTCAGATCAATAAATGTAATATTTTCACGCATTACCACAAATTTTTGCAATATTTTTAAAAATTTCCCCTATATGAAAATATTAATTTCTATTTAATCTACCATATATTTCCTCGGAAACCTCTGTTTCCAATAGAATTCATTGCTATTGAGCGTTTGGTCCACTCCCAATGCCTCTGTCATTACTGTTCTTATGGCCGTCCTACTTTTTTAGTTTTTTAGCCCCCCTAAAACTTTTTGTTTTCTTGAATATTAGACTCCTCCCCCTCATAATTATACTCTTAATTAAAACTCTTAAAATTTTTAAAATCGGAATAGCAGAACAAGAAAAGTCAAGCATTTTAAGCTAAAATAATGAGGTGGCTTAGGCCACGCCCACTTCTTCCCGGCGAAATTTCATTGGAGCTCCGTCAGGATCCGTTTTACGTTTCCTAGCGGGTTTCTACTGTTTTTCTTTCGTACTTACGCCAATATTATTATCTTTTCATATTATTTAATCGCATTTAACCGCATTTAATCGTATTTACTCCCAATTTTGTGTTTTTTGTTAAGATTTAATCATTTTTCTCCTCAACTAATTTTTATTCATTATTATTTCATATTTTATCTTCAATTTTTTATTTTATGTTATGTAACCGGCATATTGATAACTCATGATATCATTCTGAACTGCTCTCATGTTAAATTAGCTACCATTCTTACTGGAGATTTACCCTACGGGTCAGGTGCTCCGTGAAATACCATCAAATGTCGACGATGAATATCTGATATATAAATTCTGAAATAATATTTAAACTTACTTTTAAAACCTTTTCGCACGATTCAGCAAGAAAAAATTTTGAAAATGGCGAAATTTACGTGTCTGCAGCTAGCTCAAAAATGTTTCAATCCGGTCCAAAGCGGTTTAAATAAGTAGGGTGAAGCCATTACTCTTCAGGGGATTGAGAAAGAATAGGCAAAACGTTGATTAGCTTTATTTATAATGGTGAAAATGAACCCTATAAATAGGACGCTGGGCACAAACGGGTTAAGGCGCCTTTTGACGCGTATGATGCAGTGCCGATAGTGTACTTCAGGAAAAATATATCTTTAAATTATATACATTTAATCTCACATTATTTACAAGAACTAGTACAATGCTTATCACAGCGAACAGCATCGTTCACCTTCCGATTACAATCTGGAATTATTTTACATGTTGCCAGATTCAACAGATACATTTTACTTTTTCAACAAATGAGTGACTTGACGATAGCGCCGCCACACCGTCCTCCTTCCTGGGAAAAAGAAATTATGCCAAAAAATTTATTTAAGGCACAAGATCTTGATATTTTGTAGGTAAGTGGACCCGCCAACCAATAAGAGTACGTGTAGGTAATTTTTCAGGCGTAGATTTTGGCTCTTTTTCCAAAAGAAGATGATGTGTCCACCAAATGAGATTCAAGTCTACTTTTGGGAGTTTCAAGACGAATAAACCTACCACATACATATATATACATACATATTTATACATATATGTGTGTGTGTGTGTGTTCGTAGATAAATAGGTAGAGAGATACAAATACAGATATCCATGGATCGTGTTTCTAAATTAAATTATACAATTTGTAAAAATGATTTGATATGTAGTTAGAGTTTATGACTATATATTATTGTTTTTCTGATGCCACTTAGTGAGACCAAGCCCGATTGAATCCTGCGCTATTCGTATTAAGGCAAGGGGTGCGCCTTTCGTTTTAATGATCACCTCAAGGAAAGTACGACTTTTGTCCAAGTGGGTTCTCGACATTTTGAAGCAAGGACAAAGCAGAAAACCCATAGGCTTAACCTTCCACACCCAGAGGTATTGATTGAGAACTTCGTTTTCTCGTTTGGATTGGTGTGAAGCGCTACGATCTACTTTTTTCAACACGAGGGGTAATGAGACTGGGACCTGCAGCTTAAAGCCGATTCCGAAAAGGCTGCGAACATCCATGCCACAGTGGGATTAGAACCCACGAACTCCGGTACCTAAGGCAAGCTACCTGACCAATCGTCCATCGTTCGGCGATTGAGAACTTGGAGGATATTGAGACCACGAACATATTTTGCGTGCCCCAGTCACCTTTAACGAACACGGCGTCAAGGTCAAGGTCAAGGTAAATGGGTTAAACGGAGTACCTAGCGAAGTGGAACGTCTTCACTTTAACCTCCGAACGTGAGTAGATCAAAACATAAATTTAGGCCTCTAGGCAAAAAGTAATCCAAACAAAAATTTAATACGCTCCAGCTCACAAGAGAGCGAGGAGGTGAGAACGTTCTCATAAAAAATTATGAGTAACCAACGCGTTGTCTAATTAAAGGATAATTAGACTGTAACCTTGACAGTGACCATTAGGGATGGTTAACAGAATTATACAGATTCTACAACATGCTGCTCAAAAAAATATATAGTTAGGTAAAACAATAAAAAAATAGGGACTATAAGAAATGCAACTTGGTACAACAAATAAAAATTAGCAAAAGTGACAGCACTAACAAAAAGATATGTTTTTGGTTTTTATAAAATTTTTTAATTTTTATTAAGCATTTTTTCAGTTTTTTTATAATTTTTTATAACATAAAACAAGACGATACATTACAAAAACAAAATAAGCTAGAGCAAAGTAGCGGAATGATATGATACCCAAAAAATTGGAAAAATTAAATAAAATAAGCCAAAAAATAAAGAAAACGGTACTTCACTAATAAAAAATAGTTGAAAACAAATTAAAAGATTAAAACACTTAAAAACAAAAAAATTGGTAAAAATGCCGGTTGTGGTTGTCGCCAGGGATCGAACCATCAACCACAGAAGAGTGAATTGAGCGGACACGCTACCGAGCGTGCCAATCGGAGATGAGATGTTGCATGAAAAAAGTAAAGTTAATGACAACAAAAAGTGCATAATTCTCCTCTCCTTCGCAAAACACGGCGTATCTTAGGCCGACTCGGGCTCCGAACCAGTAGCCCTCCAGTAACGAGAGCGTTTCTTTTGACGACTGAGATACCGTAGCTCAAGGTACAAGGTAGCACTGTAGATTATGCAGCAGGTCGCCTCAAAATCAGCTATTCACCGAAGAACTGGAGTGCTCGAAAGGTTCCTTGAAGTTTCATTAACCTCGTTTGCGAGTGCCAAAACACCGAACTTCTCAGCTTTCCATGCATAGCCGTCTTACATAAAATTTTTGACCTGATTATTCTTTCCTAAAACGGTCAGATACAATGAAGGATATTCACGTTTTTAAATTTTAATTTTTAACAATAGAAGACAAAAAAGTAAGCAGGACAGTACTTATTTTTTTTTCATTTGGGGGCCTAATTAGTGATTCTTAATGGGTTTTATAGCGGACTCTTTAACGTCTCTCAAAAACGATACTTTTCCTCCGCTGAGTTTGTGACGTCATCGTTCACGGAAACACCGACCTCCTTTGTTGTTTACATGTTAAAAGGCGACTTTTAAATTTTTTTTCTGTGTACAGTATCGCATATAATAGAAAGTTTTTTTTATTATGTCTGGTATTAAAAAAATCCTATTATAAATATTGTATTGTGCCACTCTGTAAAAATACAACAACTAATTGCAATGAAGATATTTTTCAGTGTTCCCAAAGATCCACATACACGTAAAATCTGGACAAATGCGATGGAAAGGGATAGAAATTATACCCCAAATTATCATATAAATAATCTCTATAGGTTTGTGAAGACCATTTTTCGGTAAGTAGATGCTTGCTTTTGTTTAAATATTACTAATTTAGAACAATTAAAGTATATAAAAATACATCTATACATTTAAAAGGACTGTTGATTAACCAGTGCTATTTAACTTTTAAAACTAATTTTCGAGTATTATCACAGAGTTCAAGTACAATAAATGTTTGATAAAGCATATAAATATCTTAAAACATATAAATATCTAAAGCATATAATTATCTAATAAATAACTCGGGGGAGGGGAAGGTTATGTATTTTCAAGGTATTATAAATATTTTCTTCAGAGATGCATACTTTCTTAAATGTATCAATTCACAGTGATATTTTTCGATTAAATTGGTGACTAATTTGAAAAAAGTATATAATATTTTTAACATACTTAATAATGATATTACTTTAAAAATAAAAATTAATTTCAGAAACTTTGTAGATTTTCTAATTTAATATTAATATTAAAAACAGTAAAATTGTATTGCTATTTAAAAAAGTATAAATAATTAAGTAAAGCCATTTAAAGATTTTAAATTTCTTTTCATCAAATTTATACTGCTTAAGAATTAAATTAAATTTGTAGATTTAAAATACTTAATAGTGATTAAAAATGTAAATTTAATTTCAGAATGTGTATACATTGTTTATTTAATATTAATATTTGAAGATAATAAAATTGTATTACTATTTTAAAAAGTATAAATAATTAATTAAAGACCTTTAAAGCTGTTAATTTTTTTTCTCACATATTTTTATAAAATTAGCCAACACACTTACTTATGATGACTAGGTGACAATAATAATATTGCTGCATTAGCAAGGTTGTAGCAAACAGTATACATAATTATTAAGTGTTATTCTTATAGTATGTATTTAATGCTGATTTTTCTGTTTTATTCAAATCTGATAGGTCATTTCATTTTTAATGCTAATTTTGAAACATATGTTTTGAATATGGCTTACAATGATTGGTAAACTTTGAAACTGTGGTCCTTTATTAAATCAGGCAGAAGCGACATTTATAACAAATTGAGATAATTAAGCTATCGAGATGATAAAATAAACCGTCAGGTTTAAATAAAAATAAATTTTGATAGCTAGACAATTGCAAGAACTTGCAAAAACAAAATCGGAAAATAGTGTGCGTTTACAAACAATAAGAAAATATTGGATATCTTGAACGATGACGTCGCAACCAATCAAGGAGCGTTTTGATGTCACGTGATTTTCGCTTAACTTTAAAATTAATATTTAAAGTGATGGACCCAGTTTTTTACATTTTTGAAAACATTTTTTGAATCTACCAAAAAATGTACAAGTCTAGAATTATCAGAAAAATACTAAGTTTTTCGAATCCCCCACATGTGAAAATTCTTTGTAAGAACTTCAGATCCAGTACCTTAAACTGCTTTAGAGAAATAGTGAAATTGCTCCTAAACTCACAGAGATTAAATAATTGCTTCTCTTTCACCACACTGAACTTATTTATATTCCACGGCAGATCAAACGTAACTGCTGACTTAGTTCAATTACATTACAGTTGTACTGTTCATTACGACAAATGTCTCATAATCTAGGTACTTAGATTACAGTGAACACCAATTATTAAATCGGGGTATTTGAAGATTGTTCGGGGTGCCTTAGCTATGAGCTGTATCCCCCGTCTTGAGGGTGGAAAGTTTCTGTCAGGGTGTGCATCAGGAAAAATGTGGTATTACCTTAGCTTGGTACTTTGGTATTACTTTAGCTATGAGTTGTATCCCCCGTCTTGAGAGTGGAAAATTTCTGTCAGGGTGTGCATCAGGAAATATGTTTTGCATTCAGCGAAAGATTATATTTAAAATTAAGAGGTTACATTAAAGGTAAAAATAATAGGTCCTAAATTCAAATAAAAATAGTAAAAGGGAACAAGAATTTTAAAATAGGGTAGAAAGTTTAGAGAAATAATTTTTTCTGAAATTAATGATCATTTTAAAAATTTGTAAATTTATTTTGGGTAACAATTTTTAATCTTGACAGCAGTAGATTTCACTGGAGCATCTGCGACCAAGGCCGCATCACCACTCTTGAACGGGCGAGTCATTCAATGAGGAATTTGTACATTATCTAGGATTACATTGACCTTCCGTATCCTAATTAAGCTTTTAACGATAAAAGCTCTTATTAAATTGAAAACTGACGATGTGCAAGATGTTTCGATAATCCAATCAGCTACCACTTTATATTTTACATATGTGCAAACTTTCAAAAAATATTGATGATGTGAAATGATATTTAACAAAATTTTTTTGGTATATTTGTAATTTTTTAATCCTTCATTAGAAAAATGATTCAGAGACAACTGAAAAAATCTCGATCCTAATACATTATACAGCTTTAGTCAAACAGTAGAGCTTCTTAACCGTACTCGAGCTAGCTTGACTTCTACAGCGCTTAACTTACTAATATTCCCAATCAGCACATATATATCGATGAATATCATACAAATGTTAGCCAATATTTTGAATCTCAGTCATGAAATATTTTACATCTGCCGATATTGACCAATGTAAGGTAAAATAAAAATTTATAGTTATTTGAAAGACAGTATTTAAAAGAATTGTTTTGGTCAGTTTCCAGAGTGGTCAAGTGACTTATTTAATTCCATTGTGAGGTCGCGACACCCCATTGGCTTCACAAAGAGGTTTTGATAAAACCCAGGCCAAGGCGACATTCAGTCTGGAATTTTGACATTAAACTACAAAAGATTTCCGGTTCGACACGCCTTGAGATGTCCGAGGTTATCAGAAGGTTGGAAGCGACGGGGGAAGGACAGAATGTCAATCGCCAACGAAAGGACCAATCGGAGGTTAGTAGAACGGTGACCTGGGAAGGAAAAGCCGATGGGAAGAGGCGAAAGGTGATGTCAGATGGCGCGAGTTTTCTCCGGATTAAGATTGACGACGAGAAAAGAGAGAACGACAAGGCAACGACAGGTTGCATTCGTGTTTTTGGGAGAGCCAATTCTCCAGTTTTTTGTGGGACTCAAGGAGTAAGATGTACCTCTATACAGCGGTATATCTGCCGGCCACCTGACCTCAGATTGCTATTTAGGTTCGCCTCGAACCTGGGACTTTGGGGTCCGTACCAGCTCGCTTGAGCCCTGTGATTTCCATTCGGAAAAAACTGTAAATAGCTTATATTTTAGTCAAGATAAAAGTTGTTATTGTTATAAGCTATAAGTGGTGTCACTACAACTTTGACACCCACACTCTACCCGAGGATCCAGTGACGATACACCATCATAAACTACTTTTGCTAAACTCACTTATATCTACTTAATATTATTGTTAATAATGTAGAACGATTTGTAATTACAAACTGAAATGTTTTGAACCAAATAGCGACCTCGATCAAATAAAAGTACAGCAACCTGTGGCTCACCAACCAGCAAAACCTGTTGTGGATTCAAAGTGCAAAGGATCGTAACTAGTATTCATGTTTCACGATTTACAAACGGCGCTGCGCCTTATCCTTCTTTGAATACAGTTACATTGCCGCCTGTATATATTCATAGAGGTTTAGCATAATACGTTTTTACACGTACTTTGTGGCAAATAATCCTAGTATGACGTACAGCATGTGATGTTTTACTTGATAAAAAGTGCCCAACCTTTTGACTAAAATTGCCCTTTTTTTAATTACATAATTCTTTAGAACTAGCAGTGCTCGAGCAAATCACGCGTTCCAAATCTCATCAACGCGGTTTCAATTTGTTCGCAGTTGCACAAGAGATGGACGATCCACACTGTCCAGACACTGTTGAATATTTGTTCGGACTAGTGTATATTGTTTTCTTTGTTATATACTATTGTAAAACATTGCAAAACCTTTTATAAGTATTTATGTCCAGCATTTTTACTCCCTCAAAATTTCTGAAAAATGTGGGTTTTTTTAATTTATATGCATATATGTATAACGACAAAATGTTTGATTTTGAAAGGTTCTAATGGAAAGTGACAGTGAATTGGGGGAATTTAACTTGGATAATTCAGATAGTGGATCTTCGATTTCAGTTCTGAGTTTGGAAACAGAACAAGAAAATCAAAGCGAAGAAATAAATGAATGGACAGAAATAAGGATAAATACAGATGCCCCGCCCCTTTCAGCTCCATTTGAATTTACTGGAAAATCGGCAATTGATCCCCAAATTTCATCATTCACTCAGGCGATAAGGTTTTTGATTATTTTATTGATGATGAGTTGGAAAAATTGTAGATCAAACAAATTTATTTTCTGTACGAGAACAAAGAACGAGGCCAAAGCCATCTTCAAGCGCAGGGGATAAGGGGTGTGTAACCCTAACATGATCTTTCGACTCCATTTATTATTATTTTTTTATTTTTTATTTTTATTTTATTTATTTATTTTTATTTTTTTTTTTTTGCAAAAACCATGTCGTTTAGAAAATACGGGCTAATAAAAAATATTTACATTTTGCAAATAACGAAGCATATGATTCAGCTACCCATCCACAATTTTTTGTTTTGTTTTTATCCATTTCTATTTATTTAGTACATTTCAAATGTGGAATAAAAAACCCGATGTTTTTAGTTACATTTTTGCGAAAATAACCGGGGGACTACTTAAGAATTGGGTACCTCCTGCTATTTTTGGCGATTTTTTTGGCGCCAATCGCGCCAACTCCTTCGAGCGGAGTTACCGGAAGGCTGACGTTTTGAACGGCAACGGATTTTCGGCGCGACTAAATTAACTGACTTATTTTATTGTGAAATAATATACTAATTTTGCAATTAATGGCAAAAATGTTGAAAATTGCGTAAAATGATATTTATATTAATACAAATTTTGTTTATTCATGTTATTTTTTTAATATTAATTGGTTGTTAATTTTAAACCATTAAAAATTGATTATTTTTGTTTTTTAATATTCTTAAAATATTTCCTGATTTTAAGCACACAAAACAATTAAAAATAGATAAATTAGAAATAAAAAAATAAAACATACGCAAAGATTTTTTTTAATTTTCAAACAATATTAAAAGGTTAGTACTTTTTAATTTTTTAAATAAATTTTTGATTTATCAAAAGTTTTTTAACCAAGGGGGCTCTGCCCCCCTTGACCCCCCGTAAATGTTATTAATATAAAAATTTATTAAAAATGTAATAAATTAATTTATTATTATTTTAAAATTCTTAAAATATTTCCTTATTTTAAACACACAAAATAATTAAAAATTTCATTTTAAAAGATAAACCAGAAATAAAAAATAAATAAAACATCCGCAGAGATTTATTTTTAATTTTCAAAGAACATTAAAAGGTTAGTACTTTCTAATTTTTTAAATAAATTTTTGAGTTATCAAAAACTTTTTTAACCAAGGGGGGCTCTGCCCCCCTTGACCCCCCGTAAATGTTATTACAAATAGTATAAAAATTTATTAAAAATGTAATATTTTTATATACATATGAAAAATAAAATAAATATACACTAACTGCATTTTAAAAAATATTGCTTAAATCCGCAACCGTTCAAAAAACACATAAAAACCTTCCTTCACTCCACACGAAAGAGTTTACAATTAAAGTAACATGAAATATCACTTGAAATTAAAAAACATAAGCACTTACTTTTTAGGCGTTGGATGCACTTCCATCGGGTCGATCTTTACGTTAGATCAGATTCATATCATTCTTACACACCGAACATTCATATTTATTATTGATAAGCCCCTCATTCACACACACACAAAA
This sequence comes from Pardosa pseudoannulata, assembly GCA_032207245.1. NCBI lineage: Eukaryota > Metazoa > Arthropoda > Arachnida > Araneae > Lycosidae > Pardosa > Pardosa pseudoannulata. The sequence continues at coordinate 68,146,367 of CM063497.1, forward strand.
ACCAAACAGAAGTGCATCAAACAATATCCTCAGGCGAAAATGGCAGAAAACGAGTATAACCAGTTTGAATATTGCGTTAAAAGTGCCGTTAACCGCTAAACCAATAGAAATTAGGCGCATTTAAACAAAGAACCAATAGAAATTAGGCGCATTGAAACGTAACGAAAGGGTTACATAAAAAGAACGGCCTCTAAATTGTACATAAGCGAAAAAATATCACGGCGAGGAGAGGAGAAAGCAGTCTGGGTTACCAGATTTGGCTCCTATCCGCGTGTACCCAATTCTTAAGTGAACCCCATTCAGTGGAAGCAGTGGAAAGCGTATGTGCGTATTTCTGAAAAAATCCAGGAAAGTGTAATACCCCATTCCTTGGTTTTTTCTCTTTTTTTCCCTAGGTGGAAGAGGGAGAAATGTCGGTAATTAAAACAAGAACGAAAAGAATGAAAAGAATGGTTTCCTTCTGAATACATTGTGAATATTCCTTTGCCAGTTAGAATGAGGGTAGATAACTGATCCAATTTACCGATGTAACAATCACATAAAGGGATAATTTTAACATACAAATGAATAGAGAAAATCGGAACCAAGTGATTTCGATAACAATAAGCGATTGATAACATTGACCGCGATCACATTAAGCGGAGTCTACTGTATATATATATATATATATGTGTGTGTGTGTGTGTGTGTGTGTGTGTGTGTGTGACGACAGTAGCCGTCACAACATGAACACCAACGGAATGCAGTGGTGCCCATTGGGAGTGGCAAGCAGAGGCACAAACAGCTTCGACTAACTTCGTTTATTCCTACTTCACATGGTTACCATGAAAGCACATATCGAAGAACAACTCGAACCATTAGAATCACAACAAACAGTCGGAATCATGCCGAACAGCAACCCTTCGAACCTTGGTGCTCGCCTATTTAAAAAAAAATTATATTAACCTTAACAGTAATCCGAATAGTTTTAACATTGAAAGACATCAGATCCACATGCAAAGCAGCTAAAAAAGCAAGTAAACCAAGCTAAAAATAGTACTTTTTTATAAATATTCCTTGACATTATTTCATAGATAAATTTCGTTGTTTATATCTTTAAACTATATTAAATGCTGTAATCGATTACTGCGACATGGATGTTTGCTTATTGAATAGAGCAATTTCATTCAAGAAGAACTTCCGTCCGCCTTCTACGTTTGGATCTGTAAGTTGTCATACTTCAGAACTGACAGAAGATTTGCAAGGACCATAGACTAAACCGAAAAGACAAGCAACTTCGGCCTAGATTTGCGCGCCCCCGGTGTCAGACCATCTGAACTAATTGGAGCTTTAGCAGTGGTCTGGGACCTTGGTGATGGTCTGCTGCTATGTAGTCTGTGATCTAACATTGAAGGCCCTAATCCGTTGGCGATTTTAAACGGTTACCAGAAATCTTTCTCTATTGTCGTTTTGGACTTGGAAAATTTTGAGACTGAAAGCGATTGTGCTTTGTTGAGATTTGTATATTAATAAAATCAACCGAAAGTAAGGATTTGAATTACTTATATTAACACTTTATTGTGAATGTTATTTACATGTTAACTATTAACTGATCTCTTTTTATTTTCCAGCATTTTTGTTTGAAAAAGCTGAAGAATTTCATTTCTTTTTGTTTGCGAATGTTCTAACGGATATTTTAAAATTACTTTTTCTGCTACATTTTACAACTGTATTTGCATGCTTTGCTAATAAGTAACCTTTTTTTTATAGCATTTTTGTTTGAAAAATAATTCCTATAAATATTAATTAAGACATTCGGCCAATATTTAAATCCAGTCAACCGAATTTAACGGTTTGAATTATTACCACTGTATTGCGAATATTATTTACATGGTTTGCTAAAAACTGGTATTCCTTTTTAATTTTTTAGTTTTTTTATTTGAAAAATCCAAAAAAATTCATTACTTTTGTTAGCAAATGTTCTAACGGATATTTTAAAATTTCTTACAATGATACATTTTGTTATTTTTTGTATTTATGCGTTTTGCCAATAACTGATTTTTTTTCGTAACATTTTTGTTTGCAAATATTAGAAAAATTTTATTAATTTCTGTTTATCGGATGTATATCTGTCAAACGTACATTTTAATTTGAGTTATATTTTATTATTCTTACCGCTATTTTATTTAAATTTAAATGATTTGTTTTCTTTTAGCTGTTTTATGAAGTAGTTTATTAGGGTTGTAATACAGGGGAAAGGGGATTACAAACTTTTTATGCTCTTTCTATTTGTTTCTTTTAATATTTTCAGCTGTTGGATCTGTTTTATTTGGATTAAATTATATAGGGCTACATATATATTGTATAGGACTCTCTAAGAAGAAATGTATTATCTTTAAATCTTCAGAGGTAAACAGCTTAAAATTCACATTTAATAAATTTTTATACCAAGCTAAAACTTAAAAGATTCTATGGCATTTTCATAAAAAAAAATTTATATTTAAAATTATTTCTGTGTAATATGTGGCATAAAATATTTATAAAAAAGTAGATTTTTTTTAATGTGAATAATTTATTTATGTACAAAGTGCTATTGGCAATTCCATTCTCTGCAAGTATTTAAATTAAGTGTTTTTCATCTATATCAGCCCAGTTATTTTCAAATATAAATTTTTAAAGTATACATTTTTTCTGTTAGATTAATCTTGCCTTTTATATACATTCAAAACATACCTTTCACAGAAAATGGATGAATCATATTTGCTAAAATTCACCTGGATAATATAAATAAACCACCTGACCAGTAAAATAATTTATTTATGGTTAAAATACTTATTTATGTAATTTATTTTATGGTCCTTAGCTTCAGAGACATTGAGTTAGCTTATTTTTTACTCTGCGCAAGTTAACATTCAGAATCAGTATTTCATCATCCATTTATGTGACTAATGTTAAAGTTAACCAGCAGTAATACATTGTTTCTAAAAATTGATGCATTATTTTGTACTCTCTGACACCAATTTTGGAAAATAACAAATAATATACACTAATTCTAAAATTGGGGTTTTATCGTGAGAACTTGCTTACTAATGGAAAATAATATTTATTCTACAATATTCTTTAATGGCAAGCTAAAATATTTTTAGATCAGTTTTATTTCAGTAATTAGTAAAAGTCTTTAGTTTCATTACTGTATACTAATATAATTAACTTCGTACATGTATGTATGTATATATTTATTTAAATATATACATACACATATTGTAACATTATTTTCTTTAAACATTGAATGACTAAAAATAATTGCCTTAATATTTCAGTTGTTTGTGTAGTAACATACTCAAGTATAAGTTGTGAAACTTTAAAAAAGTTTGGTGTAATTAAATTCTTTTCTTGTACAATTCAATATCAACAAAAATCTCATTATAATACCTAGGTGTCAAAAGAATAGATTTGAAGTGAAATTGGAATCTGTAGATACTGGAAAGAGTACATAGTTAGGCAGCTAAGGCCTGCAAAGGGCTATTGTGCTCGTAAAGAACAATGAAATGGAAAATCATGAAGGTAAATATAAAGTTTCTGCTCTATAACTTAGTAAATATTTTTTTATTCAACATTAGTAGGTAATTAAGTTTTTAGGATTAATAGTATGTAATAACTGAATTAAAGTATTGTATTAATTACATCATTTTATTTGTGAGAATATAATTTAATGGAATAACAAATGCAAGAAAAGAAAATTTATGAAACCAATCAATTATTCAGCAGGACAACAATCATCTATAATTTCAAACTGAATTTATAGTCATACTTGAATGAAATTTCTTAAACTTGAATGGAAATTAATGAAGTGTATATATTTTAATACGTAACTTGATATGTTGTATATGTCTAGATAAATTAGCAATATAAAGAGAAAAATCTGTGGACTTTTCTTTCTCAATAAACTTTTAATTTTTCAAGTTATTCATGAAATGAGTTTAAATTTGGCTTGTATGTTGAGGAGCATAAATTAAATATGCTTCAATATTTACGAGGCAAATTTAAACAAATTCAATATTAAAAACTTACAGCATAATTTAAAAGATATTTTTCAAGTAAAATGAAATTACATACAGTATTACTGATTCTTTTTTATAGTATACTAGCTGCTTCGCACCCAGCCTTCGATCTGGGTCTTAAAATATTTTGATGAAAAGTTTAGAACAACTATTAAAGATAATAAGACGCATTAATATAAATGCTGAACGTATATTTCAGATTGTTGACGATTATAACAGTTTATTTTAATAGCTGAATGTCCAGTAAATGCATTGTGTAGCCCGTGAGCCGCTGCATAATAATTCCAAATTCCACGACTTTTTTTAATGTATTAGTCAAATTTCAAAATACTGTGAAGAGTAATATATATGTACTGTTCTGAATGGGATAATTCGTTTCCGAGATTATATGCCTTTTAGTACTAATGTTTTACATACATAAAAATTAAATTTTATACAACAAAACCTATGACGATAACTTTTTCTTTAAACAATGTCAATTGTGAAATAAAAACAAATTTGAAAGAACACGGCGAATTTGTAATTATTAAAAATAAAAATCACGTCAACATATAACAGAAAAAATACTAACTTTTTAAAAAAATTTAGAAAGTAAAATAAAGATTTACATATTTTGATGAAGTAAAAAATTTAGCTATTAAAAATAAAATGATTTTGATACTGGGATATTTCAAAGAGAAGAAGTTATTGCGTATGACAAATAGTTGTAACTATAGGCAATAAATGCACCACTCAGTACATATTTTAATTAATATACTTTTAACTGATTGCAATTACGGTATTTTAAGGGTGGAAATAGTTGTTTTGCATTAATGTCTATTCTATTGCCAAATATTTGGCGAAAACGACGACAACAATAAAAATAAGGTCATTGTTTGTCACGCCAACTCAACAGTTAAAATGACTGTACTACATAATCAAAACGGTGTTTTCGTTGGTTTTAAAATATTATATTTCGAACTAATTAGAATATCTGAACGCGATTGGCCGAAATGTCTTCTTTAAGTAATTCTGCCAAGCCTAATTATGAATAGATGTTAGTGTGGTCTCAAAATTGGATAAATAAAAATGGCGCAATTGAATTGACAACGAAAGAAAAATACCAAATATTGATAGAATGAACTAAGCACATAAGATCAAAAGTCGAGAACAATTATATTACTTGAAAGTGTTATCATAAGAATGAAGTTACTTAAATGATTTCAATTTTTATAACACGTAATTAAAAGAAATGTATCGAAAGTTGCCAAGGTTATTTAAGAGTAGGTGAAGTACAGAGTAAAGTCTTAAAATTGGATAAAGAAAAAATGGCGCAATTGAATTCAAAATGAAAGAAATATACCAAACTAATATTGATAAAATGAAATAAGTATATAAGGCTAAAATACCGAAAACAATTATATTATTTGAAATCACATTTTAAACTTTAATCAAAAGTGGTTACAATATCTCAACATTTCATAGTTGCCATTTCTAAAATGAAAACTTATTTGTTCCCTGTATATCACTTGCCAATTTTTATTTTCTCTAGTGTTGTTGAGTTTTAGATAACAAAACCTATAACCCTATGTTAGTTTTTATTTAATAAATGGCAACTGCGAAATAAAAACAAATTTGATAGAACATGGCAATTTTTAATTACTGAAAATAAAAATCTCGCCAAGAAAATAAAATAGAAAAAAAAGGTGATTTCATAAACAAAAGTGAGTTTAGCGTTTAGCAGATAAGAAAATAGTCATATATATAAATGCCATCATATATTTATATACTTACACTTGAATTTAAATAGCGTAGATACGTTTTTGTGTTTCCCGTATACCAAATATCTGGCGATAATGATGCTAACAATGAATAACACTGCCATATTTAGACGCCAACTCAATAATGGAAAGCTCGTGTCGCAAAATTAAACTGGCATTTTGTTTGGTTTTTCGTTAATATCTTTCAAACTAATTGGTATATCGGAACACGAATGGGCGAAATAACATCCCTGGATCTCACAGTCAGATTTTAATCTGGGAATGCAAGGTGTATTAATGTGGAATATGTTTTCATTTGACGGTATTTTTCATTTCTATCCAAAGAAGTTGTTCTATGACTTATCGGGTAGATTTGTTTAAAAAAAAAACATAACTAAAGATGAAAACTGTTCTTAATATCTATAAATAAAAATAACAAAATATATGTTTATATGCTAACGATTAAATCTGCATCGAATTTGTCTTATATTAAATTTGCTCAAAACTGTATAGTAAAATATAAATTTAACCCTAAACTGTATTACTACTGTAACGTTAATATACCTTGCCATATTACGTGATAGAATAGGGAGCAGAGGTTTTGACAGCAACAATGGTAATTTTGTTCGTAGTAATAAATGTTTTTTAAAATTAAGGCAATTTATGACAAACCACATAGTTTAGTATAAAACAGAAACACACATTCATATTGTCAAACATATGAATATGAAGATAATTATATAAAATGATAGGTTTTTATTTGCCCATACAAGCTACTGAAATTTGTCCTTCTTGTTGTTAAAATATTGTTGATACACATTTCATTCACAAAATTAACTAAGAATTAAATTTAAAATAAGTTCTCATATAAAAATGCTATAATTTGATACCACGAATTGATACTACGCAGACAATTATAAAATAAGAAATGAATAAATGAAATATTTAAAGGAATGACGTCATAATTATAGAAAAATATCATTTTCACCTATGTATTATGTCATAAATTAAAAATTTTAATCTTCTGCTTTTAACCGAGGAAAACTGCGTTTAAAACAATTACTTGGGATGACGTCACATTGCTAGAAATATTGCTTCTTTCACTTAGTTATCGTGCGATAAATTAAAAATTTAATCGTTTGCTTTTAACCGAGGAAAATAATGCTTGGAATAGTGACATGAAATGCTCGAAAAAGGGGGAAGGAATGGATTTCGAACGTTAAAAATTTACAAAAACCTTCCCAGGGATATACCTAAAGATTTCCCAAATTTTCACAGCGATTGGATGCATAGTTTTTGAGTCTATTGAGTACAGACAGACAGACACAAATTCATTTATATATATAGATTTATATATGCAAGCAAACCTATGAATGTAAGATGTATATATGTATGTATTTTGCATGTGTGTATGTAATGAAATCACTTTTTTAATGAAATTGATTGTTCACTGTAGATTTAGATTAAGACTTTTGAACCCTCCATGCAAATAAATTCTGGCTCTATCACTGGTATCGGTAAAATAAGAAACCATTTTAAAGAATTTATTTGTCAGCTAAGAATAGCCTACCTCAGTTTTACTCTAGTTCATGGATGTGCCTTAGACTTTTAAACTAATTAGCATTTAAAGTTCCTTTTACTCTCTATGATTTAATAGAACCATTGAGGATTAATGATTCATTTATCAAGGAATCATTAATCCTCTTATGTCTATTGAGAAACTAGATAGCAATTATATTTATACATGTAATAAAAGCTCTGTTAGTAATACTTCATCTCTAAAAAAATTATTAAACTTGAATTTATATGCATAAAAAGGAGGTAAATAATAAAGCATAAAGTTTTTGTGCAATTTCTCTAATCCAGAATTCGAGATGAAATAATTTTAATGAAATTTTTGTGTTAATACTGCAATTTTATATTTATTAAAATTTATATCTGTATTTTCTTTGTTTTGGATTCAGTGGAAGGAATGAAGAGAACTTATGAAATTTTGTGGATATAATAATCAGTTTTGTACTTTTTTAAATATTATTATTATTGCAATAAAAAAAATGTATTCAATTTTTGTTTTTTTAATAAAAAAAGAACACTATTTTTTATTTGAATTTTTATATTATCTGATAGCAAATAAAAATAGCAAAATAATGCCATACAGTTATTTTGATGTAAAAGCAGTAAGCTTTTAAACAATTCACAGAATATTCTCAGAAATATTTCAAGTGCGTTTAAAGATCAATTAAAAGGGTAAATTTCATAATTGGTATTCAATCTCTGTACAAATAGAGTCAATATTAGATAAACATAACTAATCAAAGAAATTAGAATACTAAAGAATACACATTTGTGAATTAATTATAAACTGATAAATTTGTATTAAATATATTCTATATAAGCTAACTATATAGAGTATATCAGAGATTTAACACAGAGCTACATAAAAGCTTTCTAGAAAAGCAATTATGATTGGTTTTGTTTTGAATAGCTTAATTTATAAAATAAAAAAATGTCCAAAAGTTATAAAAGCACCACTACGATAATTTTTTTTTTTCAAATAATTAAGAAAAAGTCGCCAAAGTGCGATGAACATAACTAGCAGGTAACCATTATTTAGTTCCTATGGTCTGACACCGGGGGCGCCACTTTCTATGCGAGTCCCATGTTACAAAAGCATATGGGAGTTGACTGTGTTAATGCCTTAGTCTATAACAAAGTCCTTCAACTGTTACACGTGTCGTGCGTCTGAGCCAACGCACGTTTACAACACTTCGTCATCTTTAAAAGAATTCAACCAACTAAAGATTCACAACAGCCAAAATATCTAAAAGCATAAAGTTAAAAAAAATACTGGTGATGTAAAATTTAAAGTGATTTAACAGTAGGGAGAATTAAATTTGTATTATACATTTTCTATATTGTATACATATACAAAGTAAAAGTGTGTGGATACTAAAAATAAAGTGAGTTTACTTTGTATACTAATACGAATACAAATATGCTTATATATATACACTGGTGTGCAAAAATTAAGGACAAAGTCGAAAAATTAGCATATCAGCTGAACGAAGAGGCAGAGAGGACAGAAAGACCAATCAGAAGATTAAGTAAGGTGATGTACGGTGGCACATGCGCAGATATGCAGGTAGACGTAATGGGGGAGTGTCTGAGTTGTATAAAGCATGTTGTCGGTGTAAGATCAGTATTTCTGGCAAAGAGATTGCATACCGTATAGCCGTTAAATTCACACCGAGTTTCTGCCTCAGCGACAAATGGCAAATAATCAATCTATTAGACGACATCTGGATGCTTTTACTGGAGGTTGAATCATTGGGAAGTTATAGGAAGGCCGCAATGTGACAAGTGTGGCTGCAGAGTTCGGAATTGCCCACAGCTTCGTTTCACGACTTTGGAGACAATTTCAAACTACAGGAACAGCTATCCGGGGGTTTAGTAGTGGTCGTCCACGAGGAACCACACCTGCAGATGACTGGTATATTGCCTTACAGGCCAGAAGAAACAGGCGGCAGACATCGGGAGAAATCGCTAGACACACGACACAGGCGACAGGACGACCGATATCGCGTTTTACCGTGGCCAGAAGACTGCACGTTGGTGGTCTGTTTGTACGACGTTCTGTACGGTGTGTACCTCTAAAGCCTGCCTATCGGAGAAGGCGATCTCTGTGGTTCCGGGAACACCGGGATTGGAGAGACAATGACTGGGGACGAGTACTCTTTACAGATGAGAGCAGATTCAGTGGGAGTAGCGATTCTCATCGCATACTCATCTGGAGAGAGCGGGGAAGCCGCAATCTTCCCTCGAACATCATTGAAAGGGACAGGTATGGAGGTGGTGGTGTTCTCGTTTGGGGAGGCATCATGCTTGGTAGTCGTACAGACCTTCACATCTTCGACACAGGTTCAGTCAACGGGACCCGTTAGTGTAAAGAGATTCTTCTTCCATATGTGCGTCTTTTTAGAGGCGCTATGGGTCCGCAGTTCCTTTACATAGATGATAATGCACCATGTCATCGCACAGTAGCTGCCAAACAGCTCTTAGAGAGTGAGGATATTGAACGTATGGATTGGCCGGCACAATCTCCCGATCTCAATCCCATCGAGAATGTATGGGATTTTCTAGGCAGACGCTTGGCGGCTCGTACCTTACCACCAGTAACGATTCCGGAGCTTCGATTGGCGCTGCAAGACGAATGGGCAGCAATACCTCAACAACTCATTGACACCTTCATTCTCAGCATGGTCAGACGCTGTGAAACCTGCCTAGCAGTCAGGGGAGATCATATCCCCTATTAAAGACCGGATGTTTCTTGCTGGACACCCATCACAGGGATGTTTCGACCTTCAGTCGCATTGCGCTCCATGCTACTTTTTCAATAAAGCTTCTTTTTATCCCTCTGATTTCTCTTTTAGTAAGTGTTGCTTACATTACTCATGTCCTTACGTATTGGGGATTTTACGGTATTAAATGTGTTGATTTGGAAAGCTTTTGTACAAAGTTATATTGAAAAAACCATCTCGTCCTTAATTTTTGCACACCAGTGTATATATATATATATATATATATATATATATATATATATATATATATATATATATATGTATATATATATATATATATATATATTTAATATATTGTTACGAATTTGCGAAAATTGCTTGAGTTTAGCATGGGACTCTATGGGTATCTCGCCAAATTGGCGAGATATAGGCTCGTTGGCGATGGATTTGGCAACCTATTTTTGTCGCCAAGTTCATCGCCAAGTTCGTCGCCAAGTGTCGCCAAATGTCGCCAAATGTCGCCAAGTGTAGCGTCACGTGGCCACTTCCGGTTCCGGCTTCTGGAGTGTTCTGGCAGTTTCTGTGAGCCTATATAAGGCAGACGGAGTCCCATGCAGAGGAGAGTCGTTAAGAGAATATCTCGGTATAAGAGGAGTACGCACGGTGTGTTGTGCTTGATGCGGAAAGTCTTGCGTGAGCCGACGGCTTTGGGCTCAAAATTGTTCCGCGGAGATTTTGACGTTGTATTTCTTCCAATAAAGTATTTGTCTTCGTGCTGCAGTTTTGCTTGCTTGCTTAAAGTCCATTCAATCCCTGAACCCAGCAGTTTTAGTTTTGGAAGTTCGTAACAATATATATATATATATATATATATATATATATATATATATATATATATATATATATATATATATATATATATATATATATTCTCTTCTACATATGATCTTTTAACTCCTTTTAAAACTTGAGTCAGCAAGAGTATGTTTAACATGCTCACATATTTCAATGAACACCTTAGATATAGAGCTTTTAGGTCTTACGTATTAGGTACCCTCATTCCTCATAGTCTAAGTGTTTTCCCTAATCTACGCAGTTATCTTATTTTAAACTCTGTGAGTCAGGATAACACCGATACTGCTCATAAGAAGATGCTCAAGGTCGTTCAAGCTGGAGATATTTTGCTTTTGTGTGTGTTGTCTGTATAAAGATTCTTAATACCAGTGTATATATA
>CM063497.1:68162680-68200180 GCA_032207245.1 Pardosa pseudoannulata
TGGTTACTAGATGACTCCAAAGTAGTATTCCTGGAACCTTTGCAGCATAAGGGCTGTCACTATCCTAAAATACTGCTCTAAAATTTATCTGATGAAGAAAAATTCTAACAAAATACACTAGTGTGCAAAACTTAGGCAACAGGTAGGGTTTTTGCCATAACTCCACGAGAAACCATCTGAGAGACATGACATTCAGAAATGAGGGAGAGTATTATGTACGTAAAGCATGACGAAAGCATCTACGCTGAAAAAGGAATACAATGCATACGGTATGGAATCAAAGAAAAACAAGCTTTATTGAATGCATAGTATCATGACTCATGATTGTCTATCCAAAAGGAAGAACAACACGCAGATGTTCCTTAATATGGGATATGCCCTCCCCTAAATGCAATGTCTGCTTCGCATCGTCTCCGCATACTCAGAACCGGCTGGTCCAATATTTCTTGTGGTAGAAGTGCCCATTCCACAATCAGCATCTGTTTGAGTTGTCAGGTGTTCTCCGGAGGATGTAAGCGTGCTGCAATGCATCTCCCCAAAGCATCCCACACATTTTCGAAATCAGGAGAGTACGCTGGCCAATTCATTCGATTGATACCTTCACTTTCCAGTAGCTCCTAAACAGCAAGAGTCCGATGTGGCTGTGGATTGTAATCCATAAAAATGACGTCTGGGCCAATGGCACCTCGGAACAGTCACACATGGGCAAGGAGTACTTCCTCACTATGACGATATCCGTTTACAGAACTCTATCGAAAACGTGGAGCTCAGTTTATCCGTTCACCATAATGCCTCCCCAGACAAGAACTCTAAGACCACCGTGTCTTTCCTTGATGTTACTAATATAAAACCTGGTCCCGACCTATCTCCAAAACGCGTTGAGAATAACTTCTGGTACTGAATTGACTCTTATCCGTAAAGAGGACATGACTCCATTGATCATCTGCCCAGTTTTTGTGATCTCTGCACCACTGAAAACGGTGGCGTCGGTTGCAAACTTTCAATGAGTGGCAACGTTAAAGACTGCTGGCGAATAGGCCCCCTTTGTGAAGGCATCTGGCCACAGTAAACCGTTACACTTATCTCTCCATTGATGTACAGAGTTGCTGAGCAATGGCGCTTGCTGACTGGTGTCGGCTTCTTTTTGCCTGCAGGATGGTATATCGGTCATCCCCTGCAGTTGTCGTCCTCGACAGACCACCACCAACCATTCTAACAGCTGTACCTGTGATTTGGAACTCTTTCCAAGCGCACGACAAGACACTTTTGTTGATTCCGAACTCTGCAGCTACATTGGTGACAGTACACCCTTCCTCCACCTTTCCGATCATTCTTCCACTTGTGAAGTCGTCCAGGTAATTTCTTCTAGCCATATTTCACGAACTCACTCACTGGAACTTGCAACGAATATGTTGAATTGAGTCTCCGTTCTTCCTTTTATTCTGCTGCTGAGCTGCGCACACGTGTTTTGCATACCCTCACGTCGTCTCTAACGTTTCGTTCCTGATACTTGCATACGCATGATGTTTGTACTGACTTACGTGTTCATTGTACTGATCTCCAGACCTCCTTTTCTGCAATTTCATGGCTACCTGCTAAATTTTTACATTGTTGCTTAAGTTTTGCACACCAATGTATATAGGCACATTATTTTACGTGCTGTAGCGTTAAAATGAATTCATATGTAATCAAATTGAAAATGCATATATATGCGTATAATTTAGACATCAAGGGTGTCTCAAAAGTCAAATTTTGTTAATTTATCTTAAAATCAACTAAATTTTGTTATCACATATAAAGGGTAACTGAATCATCCAGCCACTTTGAAGTATCTCTGAGATTGAAATCTCTGATCAAATAATCTAAAAAAATTTCTGGTTTCCAATAAAATGTCAAAGTAAAAAACCAAATGCTTTGTTGTGACTGGAAACGGAAATCTTTTTTTGGTTTGAATACATTTATTATACAATAGAGAGAGATATATAAGGCTATTTACATAATAAAGCTGTTGAAACACATCAGTGTGATATTTCAGGATACAGTATATTTGATAGCAAAATTTGGTTGATTTTAAGACAAATTAACAAAATCTGGATGTATATTTCATAATCAAATCTGGTTAATTCTGAAGCATTCTGTAACATTTAGGGGTTATTTGATTTAACAAGCGGTGACATTTGCACATAATATTTTGCACGTTATCGGATTCATATTTGGAATTAAATGTTTGGTCAAATTTAAGTAACTTTCAACTGATTCTTGATGAAGTGTGTTGTGTGGGCTTCTATTACCGTAAAAAAAATTAGATTTTAAATGAAGAAGTTATACTGAAGAAATTTATTTTTTAAATAAATATATATCTTATTGAAATTCATATTGAATACAAATCTTTTTATTTTACTAATTTGAAGATTTTTCGATCTTTATTCGATTATTATAACTAATTCACATCGAATAGTTTTATATTGTGATAAATAATTTCTTTAACTTATCTGAAGTATTTTGAGTTGATGATTTGAACAATATGTAGAGAATGACTCTTCTTGATTCTGGATCAAAGTTTAAAAATTCTTGTTCGTAGTTGGCTCTCCTCTTTCTGTTGTTATGGGTTGTGCTAAATGGGAATGTACTTTTTGGAATTATTAATTGGCTCGTATTTGTACCAGTAAAGCAAGTTTTATGAAGTTTTCATTTGGATTTTTTAGAATTTAATTGCTTTAATATTAAGAGCTAATACTTCCAATATTTTAATTAAGAATCAGTATGGCTTCAAAAATGAGACGGGATTCCAGACGTTTTCAAACGTCAGATCGTGATGCTTCAGATATTGATTTTTATCCTTTACGAATGACTACAGATCACAGAACTGAGATGTATGTAAAATTTGCTAAAGTTATGTTGATATTTCATGGTCCAGTTACTGAAGAAAGAAAGGAAGCGGCAGCATCATTAGCTTCTAAGTTTAAATACGCAGGTCGCTTGATTTCAGATCAAACATTTGCTCGAGAAACGGGTCGTTTACTTACAGTTGAAAGTACAGATAGCTTCTACCAGTATTTCCGAAATAGAGCAAAGAAATCATGTGAAGAAGGCTATAATCTTATTATAATTGATTCATCTATGAATTATCCACTTCAAATGAAATACTATTTTTACCTGGCCCAAAAGATGCAGTATGTCGTATTGATATATCCTCCTCTTGTTAAAAAGAATTATGATATGGAAAAAAAAAATACTCTCGCTGATAATGTCAGGTACAATACAAAATCTCATATCAGACATGAAAATTTGATTAACCATATGTTTTGTGGTTGGTTTTTGCATGACGTAGATTCAGTAGAATTAAGAGAAGAAGCTGGGCTGTACATAAAAGATTGTTTTGATGATATTTTTGAATTTAAGGAAATGTTTTCAAAAATTTGTGAGCCTAGTATGTTTATGTCATATTATGACATGGTAAATAAAAGACAAAATGTAGCTTTCTGTGTTGTTAAATTTCTGCGTAGTTTAAGGGAGGCTGATGAATATTTTTCAAACAGATGTTTTAAGCAGTTTTATGGCAATATGTCAAAGTTATACATAGTTGGTTTTATTGTTTCACCCTGTATGGTTGCTGCTAGAATTAAACTAACACATGAACAAAGAAAGCTTTGGGAAATAGATGAGTATGTAGATGAACAGTCTAAAATAGACATATTTCCTTCTAAGTTATTAAAAGATTGTGAAGTTGATCTTCCTGAGGAAGAAGTAACATTAATTGCTTCTAAAAGCAACAGAACTATAATTACTGGGGAAACCATTGAAAATCCAACTGAAGCTATTCATTGGAATGCAAAAGGACGATCTTGTCATATTGTTCTAGGTAAGGCGAAAGATGCCAAACTACAGAACATAGATTATGATGCAGTATTTGCTGTTTCTAGAGAAAGAATGATGGTACAAAAAAGTCCTAAGGAGTTTGAGCCATATGATCTTGACAGGTGTTTAGTCAGAAGAATAGGAAAATATTGGTATATTTACATGAAAGAAACTTTGATTGTTAATGGATTATTTGCAACGTGTTGCACTCCTATTGACAATTCATCATCAGCTGGTATGTAATTATAAATTTGAATTTAGTACATTTGTTTTTTCTTTGTTTTATATTTTAGTTAATATTAGCTGTAGAATTTTATAGTCTTTTTTTTTTTTTTTTTTTTTTTTTTTTTTTTTTAAGTAACAGTGATTTTTCTATTTCAACTATTTAATAGGTAAGATGTCATTAGATTTTTAATGTAAATGGTAATAAAAGAATGTTTTTAATAATATAAATTGGTAATATATTTTTTGATATACATATCTGTGTGTGTGATATATATATGTATGTGTGTGTGTGTTTAAGAATATGTGTATTATTATAAATTGGTAATATAGTTTTTGTTAGATATAGGTTTGTGTGTATATCAGGGTTGGCATGATTTAAATCTTGATTTAAATCGGTGGTAAATTCCAAGTTCTGGGGGCCCAGCTGCCATGTTTGTGGCTCTATTTTTGTACAAGTGATCGCCAAATTGTCTCCAAGTGATGTTTACAATTTGTGTATTAAGTATATACCCAATTTCAAAGTATATATTGAACAAAAAAAGGTATGAAATTATGTTAAGATGATTACAAACTTAAATTTGAGTTTTTAATGTATTTAAAGGCGCTTTTGTACTGTTTAATGAACTAAACAGTGCGGAATTTTTTCAATAAGTGCAAATTAAGCAAAATATAAGCATTAGTTGGTTATATTTAGGCAATTATGCTTATAAAATATTTAGTTATATTTGTAAAATATGGTTGCTATTTAATGAAATTATTTTAAAACCATCAAAAAATTAAAAAGTAATAAAGTACGGTGAAAATTACTTCTAGAAATTATTAGCTTAAAATGGAAATATAAGAACGGAGTAAATGTTTTAAATAAATAATAAATTTTTAGCTTAAAATTCTGAAGAAAGTCAGGGAGTGAAATGATTTTTCTAATCTAAGTTAGGTAAAGCTCCCCTTGATCTTCCGTAACAATAATGGCAGATGGTCATGATAAAATTACTTTTATTACTTAGCAAATCAATTTTAACAATGTAATACACTGTAAAATAATGTAGTTTAAAAATATTTCTTCATTTTGTTTTAAATTAAGACACAATTTTGAATAAAGTTTAAAAAAACAGTAAATAAAAAAATATAAATGTGAAATATAACATCACTTGTTACCCTTGTCACTTGTTCACCTTGTTGAAAATTAAGCATAAAATATAAAATAAATAAAGTGCTAACCTAATTTAAGTATCCTGAGTTGTTGGTGGATATACATGCTTGATCTGATTTAAAAAATCCTGAACAGCATCTTGTGGATTTTCTTTCATTTCCCTCCACATAAATTCACAAAGGTACGAATCAAATTGATTTTCATACTTGCGAACTGTGCTAAGGAATCTCTTAATTGAGCTCCACAAGCTCTCTATTGTATTGGTGTGAGCTCCAGTATTAAATTTAAAAAGAAAAAAAAAAAAAATACCACAAGAGATCGGGCAAAATGGACAAACCTCCAGAGCACAGCGGAAATGGACAAAGACTTGAAATGGATGCCAGAAAATCAAAATTCAGTGGTCTTGGAGTATTGTTAGTTACAGGAACC
Organism: Pardosa pseudoannulata; assembly: GCA_032207245.1. NCBI lineage: Eukaryota > Metazoa > Arthropoda > Arachnida > Araneae > Lycosidae > Pardosa > Pardosa pseudoannulata. The sequence continues at coordinate 68,168,343 of CM063497.1, forward strand.
AATAAGGGTCAGATATTCAAATCACGTGTCATTTCCCCCCCAATACCCTAAAATAAAGGCACCAATTTACACCCCCACCATTTTTAGAGGGTGGTGGAAGAGTCCGAAAAGAAGAGCAAGGTTTACCAGAAAATAGGGTTCTAGAATTGGGTGATATCTCCCATGCTTGCTGTCCCCACTGAACTGGGTTCCGAGAGCCCCATAAACTTGAAAACGGCCAAATCAGTTGATATTTTTTAAAAAATCATTGATTTAAATCATTTTTTTTCACTTCTTTTAAAACCTATATTCCAAAGACAGGAGAATTGGGAATCAGTTAGCACAGTAATACCAATAAGTAAATAAGTGTAAATAGATAGCATGTGCTTTCCAAGAATTTAGGGGTTGTTATCAGAAAGTATGTAGTAGGGATAGTACAATGATTGATTATGACTGGTAGAATTCATTTTATGTAATGGGAGGTAAAGAGAGTATTACAGAACTTGAAATCCAGTTTGTCTACCAAATAACAACAGCCGTGGTTTCATCTGCTGGAATAAAAAGACAGTTTTCTTCTGTTGGTATTGTTCATTCTAGCCTTCATAACCAGTTAAGAGTGGATAAAGTATCAAAGCTAGTGTTTTTATTGAAAGAATTAAATCCATAATTTGGTGATTAGAAATATTGAAATAATTCTGATTTTTTTAAAAATAAATAGTTTGCATTAAAAGAATATTTAATTTGTTCTTTAAATTTACATCTTATTTAGTTTGGTCTATCCAATTACAAAACAATGGAATGTATTTAGAGTAAAATTTATATGTTTAATTTTAGGTAATCAGTGTATAGAATATACTAGATAGATAACATGTTACTTCTTATAACAAACTACTCTATGTATATGGCAAAAAACATAAAAACGATTAAAATTAGTATTCAGAAAAAATCAAAATATTAATTATTGTTGTGTTTTTATATTTTTTGCGATATAAATGGAATGGTTTGTTATAAGTAACATCTTATCTATCTAATATATTCTATACATTGATAACCTAAAATCAGGGCTTCGAACCGGAAACCGGAAAAAACTGTTATTTTGGTCGGAACGAAAACCGGAACTGAACCGAAAAAATATCGGTTTATTTCGGTTCGATATATCTTTCAGTCATTTTGTTACTGTTACCAACTTATCAGTATTTTCTAATTTAACGTCAACTTTATAATTATCATTACATGTATACTGCTTCTCGATTTCCTATTTTGATATTTGTTGAAAGAGCGTTTTCAGGTTTGAAATTTATTCTCCGAGACAACAGAAGTAATCTCAGTGAAACCACGTTAGAAGATATATTAATAATTAGAGGCAATTTTCATATGTTAAATAAATAATATATTTTTTACATAATTATTGCAAGGCCAAGTGCACGATGTGAGAGTCAAACGACGAATGTGGGTAATTATGAACCTAGTTGTCAAATGCGATTTTGATAATGGATAACAATGCCAATGCTCGCCGTCCTCTGCTCACCGCTCTTATCGTACCTGCTGTTTGTATCAATTCACATAGTGTACCATTTAAAAAAAGAATAAAATCTTCTAAATTTTGATAGAATTACATTTTTTGTTTATGATAGAATTATATTTTTAATACAAATAAGAATATATATAAAATGAAATTATTCATTTGGAACTGAAATGAAAACAGTTATTTTTGGCGGAGCAAAAACCGGAACTGAACCGAAAGCCGTTATTTTTGGCGGAGCGAAAACCGGAACTGAACCGATATTAATTTTTTAGTTGAACCGGAACAAAAAAAATTACGGTTCGAAGCCCTGCCTAAAATTAAATATATAAATTTTAATCTAAATACATTCTATTATTTTGTAATTCGAAAGTGCAAATTAAATAAGATGTAAATTTAAAGAACAAATTAAATATTCATTTAATGCAAACTATTTAAAAAAACAAAAAATCACAATTATTTCAATATTATTTAAGTACCAAATCATGGATTTAACCATTTCAATAAAAACACTAGTTTCTATATTTATCCACTCTTAATTTGTTATGAATGCTAGAATGAACAATATACCAAAAGAGGAAAACTGTCTTTATATTCTAGGAGATGTGAAACCATGGTTGTTGTCATTTGGTAGATAAACTGGATTTCAAGTTCTGTAATACTCTCTTTATCTCCCATTACATAAAATGAATTCCACTAGTCATAACTAGTCATTGTGCCTACCCATCAGGGTTGGCTTCATTTCCCTAACCCGAAAAAACCTGGGTGGGTTTTTAAAAAAAAAACCCACTTAAAAAAACCAAGTCGGTTTTTTCAAAATTGGGTTCTCAAAATCTTTATTTAAAATTCCACATATTTAACTAATAATAAATATATTGAATTAAATCTATAATATATATTACATATTTCATCTTTGACAATGATCCTAGATTTTGTTTAATTTGAGGGGATCTAAACTGCTAGAAAAATCAAAAACTTTTCAGGGAAAAATGGTTATCTGTATAACAAATACAATAAAATCTAAATTAAACAAAGTTAATAAGAATGTATGATGAAAAAAATAAGAATATTGAAGTATTACATGTGGTAAAATTGAAAAATGGACGAGAAAAATTGGGAAAAAAATATGTATAACAATTGCAAATAAACATGGGGATATTATATATATAATAAATTCTGCTACTTATCATATATAACTTACAAATTAACTAAAAAAATATCTTCTGAATGCTTTAACAACACAATACTGCTAACAAATATAGAGCAATAATTTAATACATTTTATTGAAAAGAAAAAACTTCAAATGCAACTATTTCAAAGCCAACTTTTAGTATAAAATAATCGCCATTCAAAACTAGTGTTTTGATGTTAGAAAAATTTTATAATATGAAAAAAATTTATTTTAAGATTTCAAAATTTTGTTTAATTGAGACAAAAAATTCTTCTGCATAAGTTAAAATTGATTTTTAAATTTTTCAATTTTAAAAAGTGATTAACATTTTAAATTTATTTTAATCATACAATTATTTATATATCCTGTCCTCTTACATAACAAAAAACCTGAATAGTTTTCAAATCCCCAAAAAAGCATCTAAAACCCATTAAAGTATAGTAAAAACCCTGATAAAACCCGAAAATAGCCCCAAAACCCTGAAAAAACCTCAACCCAGGTTTTTGACAACCCTGCTACCCATTCTACATACTTTCTGATAACAACCCCTAAATTCCCACTGGAAAACACATGCTTATTATTGGTATTTCTGTGCTGACTGATTCCCAATTCCCCTGTCTGTGAATTAAATGTTTTATAAGAAATGAAAAAAAAAATTATTTAAATCAATGATTTATATAAAAAAATGAACTGATTTAAATCACATTTAAATCAGTAGATTTAAATCATGCCCCCCTGGTTAGAGCAAGTATTTTTATCACTGTATAGTCTAGAAACATGACTTATTTTAAAAATTTTAACTTTCATCTTGTATACTTTTATTAATTTGGTTTTAATAATTAAAAAAGCATGAATATGTCATACTTATAATAAAAATATTTCATATTCATTTCACCATTGTATTGTGATTTTGCACAAATTTGAATAATCCTATAACAGGATGGAAAGGTATTGCTAATTATGATGGTTTTAAAAATAATAGTCATGCTTCTGAGTTAGTTAATTTTACTCTTCAATCTTATTTACCAAGTTCAGTTTTCATTGAATGAGGGTTTTTTTTTTTAACATTTGACATATACAACCAGGGTTGGAAAAAAAAAAATCATGATTTAAAAAAAAAAAAAATAAAAAAAAAATCTGAGATTTTTTTTATTTAAATCGGATTCCATTGATTTTTTTCTGAATACTAATTTTAATTGTTGTTTTTATGTATTTTGCAGTATACATAGAATAGTTTGTTATAAGAAATAACATCTTATCTATCTAGTATATTGGACACACTGATTACCTAAAATTAAATATATAAATTTCAATCTAAATACATTCCATTATTTTGTAATTGGATAGTGCAAACTAAATAGGATGTCAATTTAAAGAACAAATTAAATATACTTTGAGTGCAAACTATTTACCAATAAATCACAATTATTTCAATATTTTTAAGCACCGAATTATGGATTTAATTGTTTCCATAAAAACACTAGCTTCGATGCTTTATCTGCTCCTAATTGGTTATGAAGGCTAGAACGAACAATACCAAATGAAGTAAACTGTCTTTCCATTCCAGCAGACGAAGCCATGCTGTTGTTATTTGGTGGACAAACTGGATTTCAAGTTCTGTAATCAGGATTGGCTTTAATTTGCCCAACCCGAAAAAACCTGGGTGGGTTTTTTCAAAAAAACCCACTTGAAAAAACCCAAGTGGGTTTTTTCAAAATTGGGTTCTCATAATCTTTATTTTAAATTCCACATATTTAACTAATAGTAGAAATATTGAGTTAAATCTATAATATATATTACATATTTCATCTTTGACAATGAGAGTAGAATTTTTTTTTTTTAATTTGAGGAGGTCTAAACTGCTAGAAAAAAAAAAAAAACTTTAAAAAAAAATTTCAGAGAAAAATAGTTATTTGTATAACAAATACAATGAAAAGATTATAGAAACAATTAAAAACCAAAACAACCAGTATTTCTACCAAGATGAGGAAAACTGACGTCTTTCAGCCAATATTAAAAAGAAATAATATGGCTAAAAAAGAATTACCCAGAGGGCTTGAGTATATTTACAAGAACATAAACAAATTAGAACTTTCTATATTGTATACAACTTATTCTAAATGTTATCCAGTCAGTGATATAAGTTTCTTTATCAGCTGTTATGATATAAGGGAAAAACTTGTTCATACAAACAATTGACCGATTAACTGTTATCTTGAAACAAGGGTATTTTAATATGATTTAGTGATATAAAATTAAATTAGTATGTAAAATTCTAAATAAAAACATTAAACTTTTATGAAATTGTTTTTAATTTTTCCCTCTTATATAGATACAAGTGTAATAAATGTGATTATGATCTATGACAAATTAATTTATGCATAGGAGTATCCCATGCTTAGGGGTAAAATGACAAGATATTCTTTATTGATTGTTGATAAAAGATTGACTATCCATTATATATATGTTTCTTTACTCACATTTAAAAATCAAGATGTAAAAAAACATAATAGTAACTGAAAATCTCATTTAAATTTTAAGATATTTTATTTGTTAGAAAAATTTTAGAATATGTAAAAAATAATTTATTTTAAAATTTCAAAATTTCTTTTAATTAAAGCAAAAATTTCTTCTGCATAACTTAAAATTGATTTTTTAAATTTTTAACTTTAAAAAGTGACTAACATTTTAAATTTATTTTGATCAAGCAATTATATATCCTGTCCTCTTACATATAAATTATAGAGACAAAACCCTGATAACCGAAAAACCAAAAAACCCTGATAAAATGAAAAAAAAAATGAAAAAAAAACCGAAAAAACCCACTGGGTGTTTTTTTCTGAAAAAACCCGGGTTTTTGCCAACCCTGGCTGTAATACTTTCTTTACCTCCCATTAGATAAAATGAATTCCACCAGTCCTAATCAATCATTGTACTACCCCTACTCCATACTTTCTGATAACAACCCCGTAATTCTTGGAAAGCATGTGCTATCTATTTACACTTATTTACTTATTGGTTTTATTGTGCTGATTCCCAATTCTCCTGTCTTTGGAATATAGGTTTTAAAAGATATGAAAAAAAAATGATTTAAATCAATGATTTTTTTCAAAAAAATCAGCTGATTTAAATCATGCCAACCCTGTATACAACCTTTGAAATTAGTAAGGTATTGATGCTTACGTTCCTATACTGAACCAGGCCCATTTGGCCAAGAGGCTCTTCCCCCCCAAGTGTGTTCTGGTGATGGTGGGAAATAGCAAGTACTAAACCACTCTTTCAGGCTGCCATTTATTGCATCTCAGTTGCCATAAGCAAATTTTTGTGACATTTTGAATTGAACTAAAACAACCTAAAATTAAGCAGATTATAATAATACTTACGGCAGTGGAAGATAAATAGAGACTACAAAGTATGAAGTATAACAATATTTATTTGAAGCTTAAAATAAAATAAATAAATTTAAAGATATTTAACCTGGAGCTCATATTTAAACTATCAGTCTGCATTAAAAACGTCATTTTTTGCCAAAATTCATAATTTTTTAATTGTAAAATTTCAACTTTCATGCTTCCAAATTTGTTTTTATTTTGTCTCTACAGCATTTTAAAGAAAAGTTACAGCTGTTTAAACATCAGTGACAGCTGTCAAAACGAAAATCAAAGTAGCGACTTCAGAACTGGAAGTTGTGAATTTAAAGCCTTTTAAAGAGCATTTTTTAGAAAAACTTTTTAAATTTTCATGAAGATTAGTTTAAACATTTTTCTAGTATTTTTAATAATTAGCAACTTGGCAATTAGAAAGTTTTGAAGCAAGAAAGTGTGGGGAATGTTAAACATGTATTTTAATTTTTTAATAGTTAAAGTTGCTTTCATAAACTTCAAATGCGTTTTTCTCAGAATGGTATTTTTAATACAATGTTGAAACTTGAAATGTGATTTCTCAAAAAGTTCTTAATATTTTGTTGAAAATTATTATGAATACTTTTGATAGTATTTACTAGTGAATGACCTAAAAGCTTTAAATATGGATAATTTTTAATGATGTTACACTCATAGTTAGATATAAAGGTAATGAAAATTTGTTAAAAATTCAATGTGTATGATTTTGAAGGACCAAAATTTTTTTACCAAATGTAAATTAAGCAAAGATTTTAGGTGATTCACTAGTCCAGTGTATAAGAAATGTGTTGCATAAAAAAATATTGAAATAATTTAATTTATTAAAAAATTAGACCTTTTGAAAAAACCGAATTTTTTTACTAAATTTTTTTCATTTATTAGAAATTTTATAAAAACTTCCTGAGGAATAAATTTTTTAAGTGCAGTTCTCTATGATAATATAAAAATTAAATCTAAAAATGTAAAAACATGAACTAGTTTCTACGTCTAAAGAAAAAAGTTCTCCGAACGTAGACAGATACCTTAAAAGTAGTAAGAACTAAATATAAAGTAAACATGGACATAATTATCCTTTCTAAATAAAACTAAATCCATAATACTAGCCATCTATGACAAGCTATAGTCACAACAAGCTATAATATTCCAGTCGAAGAAAAATAATCTAGCTTCCAGCACGAAAGGCCAAAAGGGCTAACCAGGTAAATGGGCATGAGTGCCAGTGAAAGAGGGAGTAAGGAAAGTTTATTGGCCTTCAACAACAGTTTAAATACCCTGTAAAAAGCTCTCTATTGCATACATAAATTACTTATGCATGAAACCTAACGAGAAGTAGTATCACCATCGATCGACATGATTAATAACAAAAAGGTGATGAGAACCATATATTTAGTCAACAGGAATGAACACAGCAGAATTTCGATGTGGAAAAGAGAACTTGGAATTGTACTGGGTGCTATAGCAAACCTTATTGCTGTGATGCTGGAATTAGTGAGAAAATGGGCTACAATTGTAGTAGAAGGGATTTGTCATTGATGCATCTTTTAGTCAGTATCAGATTGGCTAAATGAGAGGGCAGAATATGGTACTAAATAGTTATTTCTCCACCCTGATTATGGTACTACACACAAATGCAATTGTTTAATTATTCTTGTTATAAGTAGAAAGCCCCGTTTGTAAAATTGAAATAATTTTAATTACTTTTAATTGTTTTTTAAGTTGTAATATTAATTGTATGTTTGAATTCCAGTTAAAAATCTAGTTCATACTTAGTGATACAATAAAAGTAATTGATGAATAATTTTAAATGCATATAGTATAATTAAATGAATTACATAAAAGTAAATTAATCAATTCTTTTTATTGTATTGTATATTTAAAATAACATATGTTTTTAAGTTGTAATATTAATTGTATGTTTGAATTCCAGTTAAAAATCTAGTTCATGCTTAGTGATACAATAAAAGTAATTGATGAATAATTTTAAATGCATATAGTATAATTACATGAATTTCATTGAAAATACTAAAAGTAATCAATTCTTTTTATTGTATTGTATATTTAAAATAACATAATATGTTGTAATATTAATTGTATGTTTGAATTCCAGTTAAAAATCTAGTTCATACTTACTGATACAATAAAAAGTAATTGATGAATAGTTAAATTCATAGAGTATAATTACATGAATTTCATTGAAAACACTAAAAGTAATCAATTCTTTTTATTGTATTGTATATTTAAAATAACATACGTAAGATTTTGGGTGTTTGACAGTATGCCCCATCAAAAATTTACCCTAGTTTCTACTGTGTATAATAACTATAAGGTAGTATTTAAAAAATAGTTTTTAATAATTATCTTTAAATTTAATCAGTTTGACAAATTGTTGCTATTAAACATTTTCAGAGCAGGTTAGGCAGACACGTCCAGAGTCTTTGGAACCATCTAGACAGAGCAAAAGTGAATCAGAAAAATTACGAACGCAAGTATCAAAGATGAAAATCTAAAGTTATTAATTCAGGTAAGACTTAAATAAGCTTTAAATTATAAATTGATTTTGGAATTTTTGGGTAAACTCTGTAATGGAGTAACTGACAATCTAAGTGATGAATTGAACATAACATTGAACAAAAAGTTATTTCAGCTAATATTCTAGATGACATTAGCATAAATACTTCAGAATACATAATTATAAATTGAAATCAAGGTGTTTTACAGAATGAGTTATTTAATGTTAAATGGGATATATGATCAAGGAAAAATAAAAATTTTCTGTGTGGTGGCTAGTTTTGTCCCAAGTGTAAAAAATATTTCTTGTAAATAGTATAAAAATAAAATGGTCAATATACAAATTTAATGATTATATCAGTTTGAAGATATGCTTCCTGTACAACAAATTTAGTCAGAAAATTATAAAGCAGTAGTTCCCAACTTCAGGGTTGCAAAAAAGGCACCTAACCCAGTGTAAAAAACCAATAAAACCCACTCTGAAGCAGGTTTTATTTGGTTTTTTTAAAAGTTGATGATATTTTTATTTATATAGGATAAAAAAAAAGTTGGTGGTAAATATGTGGGTCAGTGCTGTCTTTAGTGAAGCCTTTAAATGGTTCCAGATAGGACATTTGTTTATCCCAGGTTGGAGTATTAAATAGGAGAAAAGGCTAAAAAAACTAAAAATCAGAACATCTTCATAGTTCTGATATAAATTTTTCCAGGATAAAAAAAGTTGGTAAATATGTGGGTCAGTGCTGTCTTTAGTGAAGCCTTTGAATGGTTGCAGATAGGAGATTTGTTTTTCCCAGGTTGGAGTATTAAATAGGAGAAAAGGCTAAAAAAAAAACTAAAAATCAGAACATCTTCATAGTTCTGATATAAAATTTTTCCAGGATAAAAAAAGTTGGTAAATATGTGGGTCAGTGCTGTCTTTAGTGAAGCCTTTGAATGGTTGCAGATAGGAGATTTGTTTTTCCCAGGTTGGAGTATTAAATAGGAGAAAAGGCTAAAAAAAAAACTAAAAATCAGAACATCTTCATAGTTCTGATATAAATTTTTCCAGGATAAAAAAAAAAGTTGGTGGTAAATATGTGGGTCAATGCTGTCTTTAGTGAAGCCTTTAAATGGTTGCAGATAGGAGATTTGTTTTTCCCAGGGTGGAGTATTAAATAGGAGAAGAGGCAAAGCATTGATGGTAGCAAGTTGAGAGAGTTTTTGAGACTTCTACGAATTCTGCAAATGGAATAAGTCCACATAATTTAAAAGCAGGGACCAAGCAGAAGATCCTCAAATTTGGCTTGGCACCTCCAAAGATATTTGAACTTAGAGGAAATTGTGACCACAAATCTATTTTATGAACCCCAGCCACCATTAATGAACATGGCAGATCTTTGGCAGGCTCTGAACTTGCAACCCTCTTGTTACGAGATTAATGCTTTTGCTAACTGAGCTACCATACCTCTGTTATCTCAGTGTTGTAATGTACTTACAACACTAACACCAGTGTTCGTCTACATAGGGGAAACACAGTAAAAATATAATACCTTATATATGGATTAAGACATTTGTTCTGTACACTATTTACAAATTGATACCCTACTTGATCATCATATAACATAACCAGCAATTATTTATGTTTTATATTCATATATACACAATAATTATTACAATTCTCTTTAGTTATGCGTTATTCCTTAACCCTTTGCCAGTTTCATTTTTTTCCAGAATTCGGTCAAAAAAAATGTCATATATTTTTATTGGATTTTTTGTTCATTTTACATTTTTAAGTAACGATATGTTATTAAAATTAACATTTCTAATATTTTTAAGCATTTATTACAACTTTTTTTTTCTATGAGAGCCTTATAGAACTGAAGTTTACCTTTAGTCTCATCGGTATCCAAGTTCATTTTTGGAATTCCAGTGAAAGCAAATCTAGGAGGCAAATCCGAAGGATTATCGCAATTAATTAAAAAAAATTGTCTTGCTTGACTGATTCCATCTGTACTACTATCAGAGTCATTACTATCCAGGTCATCTAGTAAACTTTCGTTACTATCATTTACAGATAATTCAGTTTTTGATTCCGAGTCACAGTTCGAATCACAAGAAATTAGCTCCATACTCTCTGAATTATCCATTATTTAAAAGTAAAAATATATGATTCAACTCTTACATCAATAAAATTATCAGGCGGTTAGTAAAATTTAACCAGGAGCTATACACTGAAAGATAAGAATTCGTCTTCTGATACAAAACATGCAAAAAAACCCGTGCTTTTGAACCAATCAGAGTAGAAAATACAATAAGCTGCAAACTATCATTTACTGGACATCTATACGAATAATTTGTTACTAGAGTTGGAAAAAATACTGCCGAAACAGTGTTAGCGAAATAGAAATCAGATTGCCCATATGCCGTATGAACAAAACAGGGAAGGAGTTAATCAAAATATTGAATTACTAACTGAGGCCTAAATGACCGTCCTGAATATGTTAAATCGGTTTTACCTCCAGTAATAGTACATGGGAGCAGGCAGGGGCTTTCCTCATGCAGTGTGTCGGTCTGGGCATTCAGGCTCATGGGGCATCGGTTCTGGCGTATAGGGCTTGGGATTTCGATGTCCAGCTACTCTTGAATCCCGACTTCGACTCCTTAACTCTCTTTCCCAACTCATCACCTTAGTTTTAATGCCCTTTTTCTTCTTTGCCAATCGCTTGTTGGTGAAATTTTCCTACATCTGCACCCTCTTCGGGAGTGCAGGTGGGCTTATTAAAATAGCCCCTTTTGTGAAAGCTGACATTAATTTCAGCCCCTGCCCCCACAGCTCACGGTGACATCTCTGTGTGAGCTTGACTGTTACACTTGTGCCATTCTGTGATCTATAATTTTTCCCCCGGGGTCCCTCAAACTTGAAGTCAACAATTCCTAAATTCTTCTTGGAAATTTCTCCCACAGTTATGCATGCACGTGCAGACCATCATGGGAAAGTACCTCAATACACTCAGCTAAATTGAAAAAAAAAAAAATCTTTTGAATACTTCTCTGATAAATTAACTGCTGACATATAGCATTTTTTAAAAACCAGATTCTGATTTATAATTATGTGTAAGTCATAAAAATATGAATTTAAGGGTATTTTACCATTATTTATTAATTTTTTTTTTAGGTTTACATGCCTGAGATTAGATTTGTGATTCTGAGAAAAATATGAATCATGCATGTGATAATGTGATAAATCTGAAAAAAAGTAACTTTTATGATTCTTCTTTTCATAAGTGATAATTGTTTCATTATTTTGTACTAAGAAAATTTGTTTACAAAAATTTCATATTAAGAAATGTTAATATTTACGAAAGTATATCTTTTTTATTGAACTTTTAATTTTTTTGTTAGTGTGATTTAAATAAATTTTATTTTTTCTTTGATCTGTGATAAAAGAAATGTCGTCAAATTCCTCTATTTTTGTCATAACTAGAAAAAAATAGCAAATTTCGGTATTAAAAATAAAAAGTTGAGGAGAACTTACTGTACATTTTGAGAATTTTATGAAGAGAATTGAGGCTTTCATCAGTGGTTGGATTCTAAACATTCAAGAACTATTATGCTTAAAAAAATTTCTGTTTTAGAAAAAAAAAGAACATAATAATAAAGTAAAAAAAGTTGATTTATTTTAGTATTAAATTATTAATATTGCAAGGTATGTACTTATGAGGAAAATAGCAAATATGTGAAGAAAATTATATATAATGGTTTTTTTATTTGTTCCACAACAGTTTTGTAAATCTTTTTTAATTCAGATTTTTATTTTTTAAAAATTGAAACTACTTAATAATTAAAATGAAAAAAAAATTTAAAAGGAGGTTTGATAAAAGGAAATGTGAGTTTAAGTATTGATAATTTGTTGTTGTAATTCACTCTTTATCAGGGCTTCAAACTGTAATCTTTTTTCATTCCTGTTCCACTTCAACTAAAAAATATTGATAAATGGGTTACAGTAATAAAATGATTGCAGTAGTGTTGAACCAAAATAAACCAATATTTTTTTATGGTTTATTTCTGGTAAGTAACATTTTTTCTAGTTTTTTGTTCAGTTCTGGTTTTATCTATGTAGTCCCATTGCATATCAGGCATTACTTATGAAGATAGTCATATCAGGCAGCACCATCAGGAGTAGGATATGTAAAATAGTCGCAATATTTAAGGGGTGACATTTTTAAGAATTGCATCATACTCTGGTATGATCAATAGTATTTTAAACAGGGAAAGTAATCTTATGGATATCATTTAAATTATTATGATTTATTTTATTTTTTAATTTGAATAGTTTTAATTTTTTCGTATCTAAAATACAAATAGTTTTTTACTGTATGCTGTACCAGAGTTCATGGGCTCAAATCATGCAGATGGCATAGATGTTTGTAGTTGTTTGGAATAAGCAGGCTTGCAATTCCGTCACTTTTCTCACCTTTAGTCACTTTTTTTACAATTGATCACTTTTAGTCACTTTTTTCATGGTGTATCACAGCAAAAGTCTGTTGTTGAAAAAAGAAAATCTGAATTAATAACAAAATATTTTAATAAAAGACCAAAAATGGGATGCTCTAATCTTATTTTTCTAATTAAAATGTAATTAGTCATATGGTTTCCAGAATTTAGTGATTTTAATTTTAAAAAGCCGTAAAGAAGTTCCTGAAATCTACATTTAATACATTAAAGTAATTTACGTCAAAGCACACATTTCTCTTCTTCTTTTTCTTCACAATTTTTGTTTAGATTCTCTAATCTAGCTATGTGCATATTTCAAATCATCATTAATATATGCAGAAAATTGTGATTATAAAATTAATGTATTATATTCAAATCTAATTTATAGATTTTCTTGAAAAAAAGTAGTGTTGAGTTGTGTTAAACAAAATTTTTAACCTTTTTGTATTTGAAGCTAAAATTATGTCTTGCAAGAATCATTTGATTTAGAGTTAAAATAAATAGAAAAATCTTAATAATAGCATCTGTAATCAAGAAGAGAAAAAAAAATCTCTTTTTTTTTACAATGTTTAGTCACTTTTTAGTCACTTATTCTGTATTATTTGTCACTTTTCTCACCTTTTTGAAAGTACCTCAACAGTTGCAAGCCTGAATAAGCTTTAACGCTTTAATGGACAGTGGTTTCAGAACGAAACCAAATTCTGTTTAATTCTGTCTCTGCTTTTGAAAGACATAGGATGGACTTTTAGGTTTTCTATGTTTATGTGCCATTTCCAACACAAAACAGAGAATATACAAGAGCTCTCTACTTCATTTGAAATATACGTAGTTAAACTTACTTTACTTGGAAAAGTCAGTAATATGATTTTTTCACTTATAAACCCAAATAAATATCTATCCAAACAACACTTATAAATTGTTTATGTTTGGTACGGTCTACTGTCTTTCAACACGAGGAGACCTACTGCTTAAGTCTGATTTCGAATTGCTACGAACATCCATACCAACAGTGGGATTTTAACCCATGAATTCCGGTACCTAAAAGCAGCGCTGTACTACATGGCCATCATTCGACTGTAAATTGGTTAGTTTTTCTTTATTATACCCTTTTAGATAATAATCATTGTTCCCACAGCATAATTAAGCCTTTAAAAAATCATTTTCGCTCCGTACAAGGGACTGGATTTTGCACTTTAACCATCACTCAAAAAATGTAAAAAAAAAAAAAAAAAAATGCATTTACATTTATAAAGTTCATAGATACCATTTATAGAATAATTTCATTCAATCCCAAAGAATTTATAATAGTGATCTTTAAAGGATTAAGCTGTTGGTCCAAGTTCTATTAGCCATAGTGTAGGGGAAAAAAAGACTATAGTCATGGTTTCCGTGCACCTGGAAAGTCAGGGAAAGTCATGAAAAATCATGGATTTAGACAATGGATTAATTTTGTCATGGAAAGTCTTGATTTTTCAAGTAAAATGAGTAAAAGTCATAGAAAGTCATGGATCTGCTAACTACCGATTAAAACAATGCATTGAATTGTTTAATTCTATTTTTACTTGTCATTTGGCTGAAGTTACTGAGTTTGGTATTTATGTATTATCCTATTGACCCTATTGCTAAGTAAAATTCGTTCACCAAGGAAACTCAAGGCAAGGAAGCTTAATGGGTGGGTAAATGTATATTATTCTGGTTTTTTCTTAAATTGTAGATTAAAATTTTATTAATATAATAATAATTATTTTTTAATAAAAATTAGTTAAGATTTTTGCACAAAATATAAGTTTATCTCTAGGGATATTATATATAAACATTATAGGGTTATATTTGGCTATTATTCATGGTTACCTGGATAATACCAAAGTACCCTGAATTCAAATTGGAAACATTTTGATTGAAAAATGGCTATATGATTAAACTTAGGTATGTAGATACAACAATTTATTTTTATGTATGTGAGTTTATTAACACTTATAAAGTAAGTTTATAGTTTTTTTATGATAAAATTCCTGTCATTTCTCTAAAAGCATATATTTTAATTGTATGTATATCAGAAGTTTTATTCATATTACTTTAACAAAAGGTTTTTAAAGTCATGGAAAATAATCTGCTAAATCAGGGAAAGTCATGAAAAGTCATGGATTTGAAAAATTTTATTTTGGCAGATACTCTGTATAGTGCTCCAAATTAAACAAATCAGCCAATCATATCTGCTACTGTAACACATATATGTTATGAATGTGATTTATTTTTAAGATTTTTAAAAGTAAAGCACAACAGAGAAATTCTTAAAAAGTGACCCAAAATGTCAGGAAATGGACTTTCAGCCGTTCATTGTCAATTTTAATTTTTGTGTAGTTTATCTATGGACAATTTTGACTTCTCAAATAATTCTTATATTTTCATATATTGCATATGGAACTTAGGAAATTTTAAGAGTTTGTATGCATATACTGATGCAAACCAACTGAATCCCAACACTGATGTCTGTCTCATTAACTTTCATGTTGCAAAAAGTAAACTGTAGCACTTCAAACCAAACTCATTAAAGTAAATTTGTACTAGTATCAAGTAATGCAAGTCCAACTTTACTTTCTGTTTATTGAAGTCATTATAATGTACATTTGCTTATAAAATTCATTATCAAAATTTTGTAAAGTTTATTGATATTGTTAATTAGAAATGAAACTTTAATATTTTGTGCAATATTGTGTACCAGAAAGCTTTGCTTGTAATTAGGAAGTAACGAAAAAGATAAGTACTTCTATCATGTTTGTTTTTTAAGTAATCTGTGCATGCCTATAACAATTGATCAAGTTTTTGGTATTTAGCTTGCAGCATTAGTAAAAATCTTAATTAAATAATTTAATAAAATTATATCAGTTGGATTTTATTCATTTATTTTTCAAATTGAACATAAAGGAAGTTATTTAAGTTAGGATTAAATTTATTGTGATTTAATTAAGTTTTCATTATTTTATTTATTTTCTTAATGTGTTCAATATTCTTTAAATTTGACAAAATTTGTGTATATGATTTGTTTTTATTCTAATATATATATATATGTATATAAACTAAATCTTTTAATAATTGTTCACAAGAATAAAATCTATATATGTTATCAAATCAGTTTTAAAAGCACTTGTACTTAAATAAACATAACAAAAGTAAGTAAAAATATTGTGGATTTGATGTTGTATTAAGAGAAATATCTGAAAGGAATCTGATATGGTCAGAAATTTCATGACTCAAAGAAGGATATTTAAATTTTTTATTTCCTATTTTTTTTTTTTTCACAGGTATGAGTTTTTACTTGTATTTCTGCTGCTAAAATTCTTTATGCATGTAATAATAATAATAATTATTATTATACAAGAAATGGGCTTAAAAAATCACAAGGTGAAAAAAAAGTATTCTTGATTTAAATCATGATTTATATTAAAGTGTAAAGTGATATAAATCAACTCACCATGGTATTTAGTAGCATAAAAATCTTAAAGTTGAATCTTAAACTCCTCTGTTCATGCAATAATAATAATACATGTGCTTAAAAATTACTAAATGTATAAAAAAAAAAGTATTCTTGATTTAAATTATGATTTATATCAAAGTCCGAAGTGATATAAATCAACCAACCCTGGTATTTACAAACATAAAAATCTTTAGGTTTTTTTATTTGCACAAGTGATTGTATTTTTTAAAATTTGACTTTTAACGTTATATTTTGAGTAGGAGAATATAATAATCCTATTGTTGCCAACCATCATCAATGAGCTTCATGTATTATAGTAAAAAAAAAAAAATTGTGATGATAGAAAGTGCCTTTAAATTAATTTTTTCCATTTTAGTTCATCAGTATCATATCGTTCCATCTTCTTTCATATTTGATTTTATGTCACATGTATATACACAGCAAGTTCATGTCAGGAAATTTATGTCCATTAGATGTATAAGAATTAATTATTACTCTCGAACTTGTTTTTATGTGGAGGATAGAGATTGCATCAAATAAATCACTTGTAATAAAACATCCTAAAACTTCATAAGTAGCTATAAAATATATTGTTAGCAACACAAAACAAATATTTTAAAAAACAATATATTTTATATGGAAAATAAGAGCTGTTTAAAAAAATCTCACTTTGGAAATATCTTAAATCAAACTCTTGCAATATAGCGAAAAAATTAGTTTGAATTTAGACACATCCATTTTTCAAAATTTTATTTATTTATTTTTTATTTTTAAAGATTCTTTGATGAGAACCAAGGTAGCTATAAAATAAAATTATTATGCATATGACATAAATAAAATGTATAATACTTTTAATTTTACAAATATTAGTACCTTAACTATTATTAACAGAATAGATTGGCATAAAAAAAGAAATATGCTAAATAAACTCGGATAAAGTTAAATAACTCAGTATTGCAAAAACCTATATCATCTTTAAGTTCCTTTAATCTTTGTTTAAAAGTATATTTTTTATATACCACACAAACAAAAATTGTTCACAAAAACAAAAAATCCCACATAAAAACAAAATTTTGAGTGTTTTTAAGTAAATTTTAAAGTTTTCAATAAAATGGAGTATTTAGGTTTTTTTTTATTAATGAACGAAATTTAAAATAAAGCTGTTATAAGAAAAATAAATTTGTTATATGATGGTTTTCAAGCTTTTCAATTTCTAAGTTCCTTGCTTCATCCAAATTTTTCTGAGCACCCTAACTCCAATAAATAACTTTAAAAAATTGTTATTGGAATGTATTAAAGTTATAAAAGTTTATTAAATTATAGTTAACCTTTTACTGCTACTATAATGTTAGAGATTTCATCCTTTAGCATTTTTACCCATATAAATCATAATTGGTCAGTGCCTTTTACAATCAATTCAGATAAATATGAAACAAAACAGTGATAGGGAACACTGATATATATTACGGTAGTTTTCAAGCTGTTCAATTTCTGGGTTGTTTGTTGTAGCAACATTTTTCTGAGGCACCCTAACTTTAATGTATAATTTTACGAAATATATAATTGGATGTATTTAGATTATAGCAGTTTATTAAAGGATAATTAACCCTTTACTGTTGTTGTACTGTCATTCCTGAATATTCTACCCATGTAAATCAAATTGATTACTACTTTTTCCAGTAACTTTCAATAGTGTGTTGTCAAGATTACTTACCAAGTTGTAAAAAAGTTAAAAATTAATTGAAATGAACAACTACAGATAGTTTTATCTTTCAAAATATGTGCATAATAGCGTTTCAATAATTTTAATATAGGTTGGATAAAAATAAAATATTTAAGTCACAAAAAACTTATTGATCAAATCTTAATAAATATAATAATCAGTGCATATCCACTCTTATGTTTATTTCTAATTTTAAAAATACTTAAGTTGATTAGAACAGCATTTATATAATACAGTTTTGACATTACTTTGAGTTTTATTGAGTTGGGCAATATATATGTGTTATCTTAGATTACAATTTCAAATTAAAATCCATTTATATATGGACATAAAATTTTGACATCTTTTGGATTTTGTGCAAGCTTCTTACTTTTTAGTTTGTGCTAGCAATGTTTCATGCTGTAATCTATGAAAATAAATAAAAAAATCCAAATACCATAATTTATGAGGAAAAAAATTCAGTTTAAATACCATGCTTTAGGAAAATGGATTAAAAAATGCTAAAATTACAGAATTGCAGCATTAGTGAAAATATTGCATTGAGTTAAATTTTATCTATTTCCTGTTTGTTCCGCATGGGATGTTATATTAACTTTAAAACTATCAGTACATCTTCTATGCTAATTAAGTACCATTTAAAAAAATTTCAACTTCCTTCTTATTTAAAAATTATTTAACAAGCTCAAGCCAAAAATGGCCAAATGTTATCTTGTTGTCTTAAGATAGTGGAGTCTGCAGTGCCCAATCTCACTATAGCTGTATGGAAATTGTTTTAAGATTCTAGTCTCAAGAAGCAAAGTAGTTAACTCTTTTGCTGCAAAAAGTAGTTCTCGAAACCAAACTAAAACAACAGCAGTTGCTTATATCAAAGGAACTGCTGCTGGAATAATTCAGCATGATGTCAATCTGACGCTGCCAATTCACTCTGAAATGAATGCTGTTTTAAATAAGTGGCCAAATGTTATCTTGTTATCTTAAGATAAGGAAATCTGCTGTGCCCAATCTCATTATAGCTGTTTGGAATTTGTTTTAAGATTCTAGTCTCAAGAAGCAAAGTAGTTAACTCTTTTGCTGCAAAAAGCAGTTCTTGAAACCAAATTAAAACAACAGCAGTTGCTTATATCAAAGGAACTGCTGCTGGAATAATTCCACATGATGTCAATCTGATGCTACCAATTCAATCTGAAATGAATGCTGTTTTAAATAAGTGGCCAAATGTTATCTTGTTATCTTAAAATAGTGGAATCTGCAGTGCTCAATCTCACTATAGCTGTTTGGAAATTGCTTTAAGATTCTAGTCTCAAGAAGCAAAGTAGTTAACTCTTTTGCTGCAAAAAGTAGTTCTCGAAACCAAACTAAAACAACAGCAGTTGCTTATATCAAAGGAACTGCTGCTGGAATAATTCAACATGATGTCAATCTGATGCTACCAATTCAATCTGAAATGAATGCTGTTTTAAATAAGTGGCCAAATGTTATCTTGTTATCTTAAGATAAGGAAATCTGCTGTGCCCAATCTCATTATAGCTGTTTGGAATTTGTTTTAAGATTCTAGTCTCAAGAAGCAAAGTAGTTAACTCTTTTGCTGCAAAAAGTAGTTCTCGAAACCAAACTAAAACAACAGCAGTTGCTTATATCAAAGGAACTGCTGCTGGAATAATTCAACATGATGTCAATCTGATGCTACCAATTCAATCTGAAATGAATGCTGTTTTAAATAAGGGGAAAATGTAATTGTTCTGCATTCTTGTTTTGAGTAAATAAGGCTTTAATTCCTTTTCTTTTATCACATATACATATCACATTGAAAGAAGCTCCTCAGCACCAAAAATTTAAGTTTTTAACATGTTAGTGCTGTAGCATTTCTACAGTCATATAGGTAAATTTAAATATTTCCTGTGTCTGTTTGAAAGATTCGTAATTCCCTAAAAGCCTTGAAGTGAACATTTTGAAAACCACTCTGTGTAATACATATTGAAATACTTTTTTAAAAAGTGTAGTGACAAGAAAGATATTGTACTATAAAAGAATATAATGCCTGACATAAATGTTTTTATAGTAGTATTAGTAAATATTTATGTAAATTGTACAGAAATTGTTGTAAACATTGTTGTTGTGTATATTATTGTTTATTTTCATTTTTTATTTTGCTGAGGATATAGCTTTAGAGGTATTTGTTTGTGTGCAATATCTGTTGAAATCTACAGGAGCTTTATTTTTGTCAGCAGTGGTGGACATGACTATTTGCTTGCTTTACTTGTCTGAAAAATTAATATTAATAGTTTATATACAGTAAAACCTTGCTGAAACAATAATTAGCAAATCCAATAAAATTGTTATAGAGAGATTTATAGTTATACCAAGGGATGATATAATTATAATCTAAAATACTTCAATTATGATTGTTTTGATTTGTGTTTGGTACAATGATAGAAAAAATATTAAAGAATCAATTTGTTAAATCTCGTCAAAGTTTAGAAAAATTGAAAAAAAAAAATTACAGACATGCAAACAAAATTTACAAATTTGAAAAATTTATTTATTAGAAGAAATCGATTATTTTTGATGAGTCATTTTTTCACTGTTAAATCAATTAATAAAGTTGATTAGAGACTAAAGCACAAAAATGATTATAATTTGTTGGTAAAGGCTGAAAAAAGAATATCTGTAGAAGCTTTATGTATTAAAGTGCTAAAGAGGCAGTCAAAAAAAGGACCTATATTTTTCTTCATTACTGTTTTTCTTTCTATCTAAAATTTTGGACAAAATATTTTTGTCACTTACTTTTGGCAAAAATACATAAATTCATCATCAACTGTTAAAATGTCTTCTACACCTTACTTTCTTGGCTTGAAATTTAAAATATTGTTATAGAACAATAAAATTTGATGATCAATTGTGATAAAACCATTTTTTATTGAGGTTTATTTCTGTAAAGAATATTAGTTAATTGAGGAAGTATAAAGATTATATTGTATATAAATTCATTGTGACCACAAAATTTTATTGTTTTAGAGGGATTTATCATTGCATTGAATATTGTTGCTATGAAGTTTTACTGTATATTTAAAACTTGATTAAATTTTAATTCTAAATATTTTGGGAATGTTTGTAAATATTCATCTATACTCTTTCTTTATATTGTTTCATCCATCTTTTAGTTTTTTAGATGTTTGTGAAAACAAACAGTGGTATTGATGTAGTAGGTGGTCTCTTTTATTTGTGATTTTAATGTGTTCCATGCTCATATTGTTCTAAATTTTCCCTAAATTCTAATGATTTGTTACTAGAATGTTATTAAACTGGGTTTGCTTTTCTAGGGTGTTAAGTGCATTATTCAGTTAGGATGTGTTATACAATGAAGTAATGGAAAAGTTGTACAAAAAATAATAATTGACTTATATATATATATATATATATATATATATATATATATATATAAAATTAAATATTAATGTATTTGTATGTACAGTGAAACCTCTCTGGGCGGCCACCCCATCGTACTGATCATATTTGGTCATTCCAAAGGCTTTTATATACTATTATAAGATAATTGCTATAATGTGTAATATAAACAAGTCTGACATATATTCCTTATTTAAAATGAAATCTAAAACTTATGTAAAGTGAAAATAGTGCTTTATTTTATGCTTTCTTACATTTTTTTAAAAAAGGCTACAATTTGTGTCTTTTAAGTTTTTATTTTTCTCCACATTGCAACTTAGATCACTGACCAACTAATGAAATAAAACTGGTGTGAATAACATTTTTGCTGACAGAGGTGCAATTTTTCCTTAACTGTACCGATTGTAATTCAAAACAAAGGCCCTAGAAATCCTGCAATGCCTGATTGTCCAGTTCTTCCCTCAGTTTCTATGGGTGGTGCAATAGGGATTTCCTATCTGAAGGGTGTGGAGATAATACAAAAGAGATAAAAGATTTAATCTTTCTATGAAAGGGGGGGGGACGAGTGAATGGATTTCGCAAGTTATTTCTGGGTCTTATATTTGACCATAAACCTGACCTTGAGTTTTTCTGTTCAACATTAAAACATGTAGTGAGTAGAATTTCCCGAAAAATTAAATGGACGATCCCACTAGGTGGTGGCTTAGAGGGGGTTTGGTGGTCGCTAATACAGGTTATTTTACCATTAGGTCTATGAATGGAAAAATCCGTGGATGAAAAATTGGCCGTAAGGGTGACTGCTATACAGGTGTGGCCCCTCAGAGAAGTTTCACTATATATGTAATGGGCAATTCACACCATCACAAAGGTAAGGAAATTCATATTGACATGGGTGCAGTTGTAATGAAGGGGGTCTATAGAACAAAGAACAAAATTTTGAGAAAAGATTTGTAAATTTATTTAGCAAGTCTTTCCAAAGGCTTCTGGGGTGCAAAACCTGGGTGTGTTAATTTATAGGTGTGTGAGCCAACAATCAATTGTCACATATTTGGTCACATGGGAGATGCCTATGATGTGGTTTAAGCATCACCAACTATGTGAAAAGAGTGTGAGTCAACAAGAATTAATTTTTGGTGTTTTTGTACTCACTATCACTAAAGATAGAATACAAGGTATTCACCAAGGTTTGCCATTAAAGGATAGGATCATCCTAAAATTATTTTAAGGTACACTTTTATTTATGCTGTTTAGATTTAACTTAAAAAATCATTACATATATATATGCACCTACAAATATTTAAATTTAATCAATACCTTTAATCAGAGGTGATTGTGCCTCGGGATATAGTCCAAAATTCAGGTTTTTTTCAATTATCTTTCAGGCTTGCAAATAATATCTTGTGGGATGTAAATTTCCATCATAGTAGTTTGAATTCAAAGAAGTAAAAAATTAAATTATAAAGAAAGAAGCAACAAATTTAAATAAATTAAAAAAGGCTTTTTGTTAAACTTTTGCTGTTGCTTGTGTTTTGTGTTACATCTGCAGAGAGAATATTCTACTACAGTCAGCATTTCTGGTCATTGGGGGAGGGGGTAGAAGAGAAGAGGTGATTTGCTGAATTAGAAGTTTTGACCTATCAACACGTTTTATGTGTGTTGATTAATTTGTGTAAGCATAACAAGGATGCATTCTCGCAACTCTTGTGGATGTTTGTGGGGAGGGGGGAAGTAATATTTTACTTCTGTGCCTGGTGATAGTTTCATCTAGCATTTATTGTACTAGATTTATTGTAAATAAAATCTATTTGATAGAAGATTTAAAAATCCAGTTCTAAGAAGGTTAATTTGTTTTTAATATCTAAGAGTGAGATTCTCCAAAAGAAGCTTAGTAAGTTTTTCATTCTAATTGTTGAAATTAAAACAGCTACTGCTTTAATTAATTAACAATTAAAATCACTGCTTGAAATTTACTAATAACACTTTAAATTTAATATTAGTATAATGCAATTATATTTGTTATATGAAATTATTTTTTTTGTTTCGGGTTTTTGATTAAAAAGGATACAAAATTTAGGATTTTTACTTAGAGGCACAATTACCCTTGTTTAATGATGTATATATATATATATATAATGAAGGATAGCATGGCCTGCTATGCTTCAAGGATGTACTGTGGTTCAAAAAGAATGATTTTTCAGGAACATTTTTATTTAACTGCGTCCACAGCAAAAATCTAATAAAAAATGGTAGTGCAGCCTTTTATAACCTTGGGGACGCCACAGTGTGAGAAAGGAATTTGTTCACTCAGCAAGTTAGAAATGCTCTTAATCAGCAGAGTAGCTTGGCTAGTTAAGCTCGCCAACTAGAAGGAGACAAAAGAGTTTAACGCCGAAAGGCCACTAAAAAGATGACAAAATTGCAGATTTGAAGGTTTTTTAATAGAGGAGTTAGTAATTTTAGTTGAGGATTAAAGTATTAAATTTTTACATATATATATATATATATGCATGATTGTCCTGATACATTTATATACACAATATATATATATATATATATATATATATATATATATATATATATATATATATATATATATATATATATACCCATACACATATATTGTTGTCAGTGTGAAATTTGTCTATTTGTTGACTATGGCTAGTTAATATTCAACAGCTTTCTTATTCAACTTTCTTATTATTATTAAGATGTGAGAAAAATAGTTGAGGTAAAAGTGCAACTGATATCAGTGGTGGCATTAAAAAAAAAATACTAACAAGTGAAGTAAATTGCCTGCTAGATCAATACCAAATAAAATCTTGCCTTGTGTTTTCTAAGGCACATATTGATTTGTAGTTGAAATAACATATTTTCTGCATCTGGTCTTTGTTTAGCATTATAATGAGCATTCAGTACTTCTTGTTGAACTGGGTAAAGTGGAATAAAACTGATATTACATATACATCCTTGTTACTGAGTTTATTTTAAGATATAAGACTTATTATATCTTTTGTACTAAAATATTTTCTGTTAATTTTTAATTTATATTTTAAAATTTTATTTTTAAATTGTATATTGTTGTTTTGTCAATTTTTTTTCTCTTTAGCTATTTATGTTGAGAAAAACTTCAGACACTTGAATGGGAAAAGGAAACTGCTTGTATATTCACATTTAATTTTGATATATGCTGATAGTCATGTAGCATTCTGTACTTAACATTTTTCTTTAGTTTGTGCCAAATTCTTGAAGTCATTGACACTGTAAGATCTCTAATTAAAACTGCTTTATCACAGTCAGGTTTTTTTTTCTGTAAACATTTATTTCTATCTGTGTGTACCTATTTGTGTTTGCTTTGATATAATTACATATTGTTTAAAAATAGGATATTTATTTTACACAATAGGGTGAAAGTGCAGTTTAGGGTGCCTTCAAGTGTTTTCTTTGGCGATATTTTTTGTCGCCAATAGTTCCAATATGCTATTCAAAATGGCAGTGATAAATATATATAATAGTAATAAAAATGCAATAAAAATCGTAAACTATAAGTATTAAAATAATAAAAAATAAAAGTATAGCTAAAATTTATGCACTGATCATACTTTTTTTTTAAATTTGTAAACGTATGAAGAACAGTTTTTGAAATTTTATAAATCATACTGAAATTTAACAGAAAATATAGGTACTTAATAAAAGCAATGAAAATGCAATAAAAAGCATAAAATATTAGTATTAAAATATTTAAAACAGCATACAAAAATTCTGTACACAATTGCTGTCGGAAGGCCCTCAGGTTGCCATACGTAAGAAAACTTGATGATAAATGTAGATCAAGATCAAGTTCTAGAGGCACCCTAAACTGCATTAAAGCCCAAAATGGTATAAATTTATGCTAATTTAAGTATAGTGGATTACAAGTGTAAGCATATATGTAAACACTTGATTTGTCGATCTTTATGTAAATTTGATTGTTGGTTAATAAAGTTTGTCTTATTTAAAGACTGTGTATCTAATTTTATATTTTTCACATCTTGTTTCCTGTCTTGCTGAATAAAAAATAACACAAAGAATCCCCTATATAATAATAGCCTAAATTATCTGTCTGTCATCGAATTTATGAAGCGGTGTGACCTGGAATGGATAGAGGCATCCATATTGGATTCTTGATGAGTTAGGGTTAGCAAAATTCAAAGCGAGTAGTTTTTCTTCTCCTATTGACCTGATTCTAAAATAAATTGGTATAACTATGTTTCATATCCCAGCGAAAAATACTGTCATCTTTAAAATGTTCTAAGTCCACCCCTTCCCCTTTTTTTCGATCGTTTAATGCCATCATTTGAAGCCCTATTTTCCCCGGTTAAGAGCAGGCGATTAAATTTATCACATAATATGGCGATTTCACGCAGTAGGGCAAATTCTCAAATTATGACAATTCTGGCTTTAGTTTCAAACGGAAGGGCAGTTTATTGTTTGTCTGTTGGCTGTTGTAAACATGAAAATGAATGGGAAGGGCATTATAGTAGTTCGTGACGTTGCGACAAATTGCCTTATAAGTAGATGAAAACAACATTTTTTTTCTAGCATTATGACGTCATTCCTTTAACCATCTCATTTATTCATTTCTTATTTTGAATTATTTAAATATCGTCTGCATTATTTTCATACGTTTTATCACCGAACTTAGATATTACGTAAATAATTTTCTTTTATATTTGGCTTAAAGATTAGGTACATATGTGAAAATTTAAAATTTAATCATCGTTTATCTTTTATTGCCAGATAAATCTCAGCCAAAACACAAACCATTTTTTTTTTTACCTGCCTCATAGGGTACTTTGCAATTCCACGCTTATTATAAATATTAGAATTTAAAGTTTAGGTCCTCTCTTTTCTTTATTTTTTTACCTAAATGTTAGGATATTATTCATGTTAAATCTTAAATAATAGGACACCTAGTAAAAAGTTTGTAAACGCGAATTTTATGAAGTTTAAATGAAATTGTTTTTGTATATAGACATATATATATATATATAGCATAATAATAAATCTGCTTTATTTTACTTTAAACTATCAATCTTGTATGTGTTTAATTTAAGAGTGTAATGTTTTATTTTAATAACTCTTAATTTAGCTGATTAGTTTTTTTTAAGATTCAGTCTGTAGTTTCTCAGAACCTTGGTTAAATTTAGAACATAAATAATATACACAAGGCAACTCAAATAATGTTTAATCTTTGTGACTAGCAAAATAATAACCACTATAAATTTGATCACAGGTAAATACTTAAAATTAAATGAAAGCTATACGATGCCTATATATATATATATATATATATATATATATATATATATATATATATAATCTTTAAATTTTTTTTAAATTTTATGAAACACATTAATGACGTGTTAGTAGATACCGAATGTTGCAGCATTTCAAGTCCCAAGCCGTGCTTTATATTGACATTGGATTTATATTTCCGAGTCTGGTTTCTGATAATGTCGCGTCCGTTTATACATCTCGTTAAAATCTGACACAAATCAAGACATTTTCTGGATAAATAACTTTCGAGGCAGACAGCAGCTGCGATGTTTATCCAGACGACTTTTGGAGGGATGCCACATTCCGATAATGATATTCTGAGAATCGGATAGATTACTCTTGTAATGGAATTATGGAGGCATTTATTATGAGAATGTTTCTCACCACGTCCCGTCCCGAAATAGGAAATAATGTAGTTGTGTAACGTTTCTGGATTTCATCGCGTCCTTGTCCAGACGATTTTGAGCTTAATCACTGACGCTAACCTTTGTCTGCGTAGAGAATCTTCCGATTTGGTAACTTGCGTAGAAATGTAGTGCATTTAATTATTTGATAAAGTAGTGGAGATTAAATTGAGTTTAGGAGAACTGTGTTTCATTTTATAGACAAAATGAAGTTTTGAGATAATGTCATTGTGTGCTTATGGAAGAAAGATCGTCTGCGCATAAAACATGGAGTTTTGAAACAACATGACGTTTAAAATGATAATTATATGCATAGAATAAATGTAGCGAAACGCGGAAATACACACATACATACAGAAACTTTTCACACATTTTTTAGACGATGGATATTGTAGTCACAAAAATAAATCACGTAAAATTTTTGTGTTTGAGATGTTCTGTTTAATAGCCCTTATTCTGAACTATCTTGCGACACCATAATTTCCGGGATAATAATGCCTTTTGAGGTGTCAGGAGAGATATTCTATCCCATTCCTCTTGAACAGCTTTCAAGAGTCCTGTAAGAGTTGTGAGACGACGTTTGGATAATGCAGATTTTAAAAGTCCGAAAGCATAAAAATCCATAGGTGATACATCGGGCGATTTAGTAGGGATATCAGTGAATGGTATAGCCTTGATACCAATTTTTTCTTCTATTTATTTTTGGAAATTTACAGTGGATTTTGATGTGTGATTGCTAGTTTTGTCTTGATGGATTTCCACAGATTGTTGGCACTGCGGTTAAAGCGATGGTAATTCATGCAGAAAAATTGGCGATAAAATAGGTTCCTGATAGTATTTGGAGTTAATCTTGAAATTTTTCCAACTCTCTTTATTTTTAACGTGCCATTGTATGAAAAAACAGCAACAATCATGAATCCCTTAGAAAAACTTTCTTTCGATTCTTTGGACCATGTACTAAATTTTTTTCTCCCCTTTTATGATAATAAATGGCTCTTTTCTTGTTGCAATTATTTAAATACACCCATGATTTATCTATTGTGACAATCTTTCTTTGGATAAATGTTTCTCATACAGAATTCTGCAGCGTATCCTACGTTCAACGATATGCTTTAGAGAAAGACAATGCACATTGCGTTTTTTTCACTTTCTTAAGATTTAAATCAACACTTAGCATTTTGTTTACAGTGGACACCGAGCATTTTAATGATTTTGCAACTGTCTTTTGACTAGGGGGATTTTGTTTTAACTATTAAACTACATACCTTTGCAACAGTAGATGTTCGTTTTTTCCTTGGATAGTTGCTTGGAATTTTTGTCCCACTTGAGGCTCCAGTTTGAAGGTTTTTCCTCTCTTTTTGACGGTATTGCCTATCGGCGCTTTACATATCACAAATCCATGACTCTCACATCGTTTTTGGATAACGGAATATGAATAATTCTCTTTAGAAAGCTTTTCAACTCTTCAGAAATATAGCCTTCGAACCACTGCTTGTTAAAAAAGCCATTTTGAATAAAAACAAACCTCTCAAACCGCAGACTATAATTTTGACATTCAAAAACACAGTAGAATTGCAGTTATTTATTTTGCAACAAACGATTTTTAATACCGCTAACCAAAATCGTTTAAAACAAGTGCTAACAGCCCCTGTACATTCATACACGCCGAGATACCTTTATTAAAGAGTTGGTCTTTCTTTAACTCCGATAATAACCGATATTCTTCTTATCATGAACTCAACAAATAGCTGATGCCTTTGGTGAAAAAAGTTGGCTCATGCTGAGATATTTGTAGCTCTGTAAGTTGGATGAGATAGGATAGTGCATCTATTGACTTCGATGGCTACCATATTGGAAATAGATGCATTATAACCGGCCTCGTACGCCACAGAAATACGCGTGTTTCGAAAAATCGCCAAGTTAAAAAAAAAAACCGAAATAACGACATCCCCATAATTAAATTACTAAATCCCAGAAAATGATATTAACAAAAAAAAAAAAAATACAACCTGACCTAAGCGACACCAAATATACCCTGATACTTTTCACAATTTCAAAAAAAAAAAAAAAAAAAAAAAAGTAAGAACCGAAATGACTATACCCGCCATAACTAAATTACTAAATCCCAGAAAATGATAAGAACAAAAAGTTACAACCTGACGTAAGTGACACCAAGAATATCCTGATACTTTTACACGATTAAAAAAAAAAAAGTAAGAACCGAAACAACTACACCCGCCATAACTAAGTTACTAAATCCCAGAAAATGATAAGAACAAAAAATTACAACCTGGCCTAAGCGACACCAAGAATATCCTGATATTTTTTAACAATTTAAAAAAAAAGTAAGAACCGAAATGACTATACCCGCCATAACTAAATTACTAAATCCCAGAAAATGATAAGAACAAAAAGTTACAACCTGACGTAAGTGACACCAAGAATATCCTGATACTTTTAACAATTTCAATAATAGTAAGAACCGAAATAACTACATCCGCCATAACTAAATTACTAAATCCCAGAAAATGATAGGAACAAAAAAATACAACCTGACCTAGGCGACACCAAGAATATCCTGATACTTTTTAACAATTTAAAAAAAAAGTAAGAACCGAAATAACTACACCCGCCATAACTAAATTACTAAATCCCAGAAAATGATAAGAACAAAAAGTTACAACCTGACGTAAGTGACACCAAGAATATCCTGATACTTTTACACGATTAAAAAAAAAAAGTAAGAACCGAAACAACTACACCCGCCATAACTAAGTTACTAAATCCCAGAAAATGATAAGAACAAAAAATTACAACCTGGCCTAAGCGACACCAAGAATATCCTGATACTGTTTAACAATTAAAAAAAAAAAAGTAAAAACCGAAATAACTGCACCCGCCATAACTAAATTACTAAATCCCAGAAAATGATAAGAACAAAAAAAAAGAACCTGACCTTGGCGACACCAAGAATATCCTGATACTTTTTAACAATTTCAAAAATAGTAAGAACCGAAATAACTACAACGCCATAACTAAACTACTAAATCCCAAAAAAGTGATAGGAACAAAAAAATACAACCTGACCTAGGCGACACCAAGAATATCCTGATACTTTTTAACAATTTTTTTAAAATAAAGTAATAACCGAAATAACTACAACCGCCATAACTAAATTACTAAATCCCAGAAAATGATAAGAACAAAAAATACAACCTGACCTAAGCGACACCAAGAATATCCTGATACTTTTAACAATTTAAAAAAAAATATGAACCGAAATAACTACACCCGCCATAACTAAATTACTAAATCCCAGAAAATGATAAGAACAAAAAATTACAACCTGGCCTAAGCGACACCAAGAATATCCCGATACTTTTTAACAATTTAAAAAATAATAAGAACCGAAATAACTGCACCCACCATAACTAAATTACTAAATCCCAGAAAATGATAAGAACAAAAAATTACAACCTGGCCTAAGCGACAACCAAGAATATCCTGATACTTTTAACAATTAAAAAAAAAAAAAAAAAGTAAGAACCGAAATAACTACATCCACCATAACTAAATTACTAAATCCCAGAAAACATTAAGAACAAAAAAAATACAACCTAACCTAGGCGACACCAAGAATATCCTGATACTATTTAACAACTTAAAAAATAGTAAGAAACGAAATAACTACACCCGCCATAATTAAATTTACTAAATCCCAGAAAATGATAAGAACAAAAAATTACAACCTGGCCTAAGCGACACCAAGAATATCCTGATACTGTTTAACAATTAAAAAAAAAAAAGTAAAAACCGAAATAACTACACCCGCCATAACTAAATTACTAAATCCCAGAAAATGATAAGAAAAAAAATTACAACCTGACCTAGGCGACACCAAGAATATCCTGATACTTTTTAACAATTGAAAAAAAAAAAAAAAAGAAAGTAAGAACCGAAATAACTAAACCCATCCTAGCTAAATTACTAAATCCCAGAAAATGATAAGAACAAAAATATACAACCTAACCTAGGCGACACCAAGAATATCCTGATACTTTTTAACAACTTAAAAAATAGTTAGAAACGAAATAACTACATCCGCCATAAATAAATAACTAAATCCCTGAAAATCATAAGAACAAAAAAAAAATACAACCTGATCTAGGAGACACCAAGAATATCCTGATACTTTTTAACAACTTTAAAAAAAAAAGAACGAAATAACTACACCCGCCATAACTAAATTATAAATCCCAGAAAATGATAAGAACAAAAAATTACAACCTGGCCTAAGCGACACCAAGAATATCCGGATACTTTTTAACAATTTTAAAAAACTAAGAACCGAAATAAGTACACCCGCCATAACTAAATTTCTAAATCCCTGAAAATAATGGGAACAAAAAAAGAAGAAATACAACCTGACCTAAACGGCACCAAGAATATCCTGATACTTT
>CM063497.1:68207680-68225180 GCA_032207245.1 Pardosa pseudoannulata
TACTGAGGAAAGCCAGTAATTTTGATATGCTTGAGGAAGTTCAAATTCGATCGGAGAAATTTATGCGAAGCTGTTCAGTAAATAGATAAAAAAATTGCAGTATTTCAGAGTTAATGAATCTTTAAAATTCTCGAATTTTAAACCTCAGTATTAAACTCCAGATATTTCTCCAGATTCCGATACCGTTATTTTGCCAAATCTCAGACAAAACGATAGTTATAAGCGACTAAATTATTAACATCTTCTAATACGTTCATTATTTAATCAATGATAATATCTTAACACATACTGTGCGGGTACATTTCGCAGCGGAATTGTACTGGGCGTTTTGTGCGTAAATTTAGTAATTCAGTTAAATATCAATACATCGAAAATTATTTAACTTTTTAACCAACTTTTTAAATTTTATATTGAAATATATAAACAAATATATAAATAGAAATATATAAATAACAACCATAAGATTTTTGTAAACAAAAAATATATCTTTGAGTGGATAAATTTATAATAGTACCGTAAATATGAAAAATCAAATAGAAATAGTAGTATATAGTTTTATTTTTTCCTGTTCTGTGGTTCCGCATCGACTGATGTAAAAACTAGTTTTTGTCTAAATTTTTCCAGAATCTATGTAGTAGACAAGAACATTCGGCTTCGTTTTCCTGTATATACCGTTATTTTTGTAACCACAAACAAACCATGTTGTTACTACACATTTTGCATCGTAACAGGTTATTTGAATAAACAATTCCTATCTCAAAACACTCTAGTATCACAGTGCACGTGTGATCCGCTTACAGATGAAATTTTAAATATCAATTATACTGCGGAACATCCGTAATTTTGATAAGCTTGAGAAAATCCGAATAAGATCGGAGAAAATTAGAAAATTATGCGAAGCTGTTTAGTAATACATAAAAAATTGCAGTATTTCAGAGTTAATGAATCTTTAAAATTCTCGAATTTTAAACCTCAGTATTAAACTCCAGATATTTCTCCAGATTCCGATACCGTTATTTTGCCAAATCTCAGACAAAACGATAGTTATAAGCGACTAAATTATTAACATCTTCTAATACGTTCATTATTTAATCAATGATAATATCTTAACACATACTGTGCGGGTACATTTCGCAGCGGAATTGTACTGGGCGTTTTGTGCGTAAATTTAGTAATTCAGTTAAATATCAATACATCGAAAATTATTTAAATTTTTAATCAAATTTTCTTATTTTATATTAATATATATAAACAAACATATAAATAGAAATATGTAAATAACAACCATAAGATTTTTGTAAACAAAAAATATATTTTTTTAGTGTATAAATTTACAATAGTATCGTAAATATGAAAAGTCAAACACAAATAGCAGTATATAATTTCAATTTTTTTCCGTTCTGGGGTTCAGCATCAAATGATGTAAAAACTAGTTTTTGTCTAAATTTTTCCAGAATCTATGTAGTAGACAAGAACAGTCGGCTTCGTTTTCTTGTATATACCGTTATTTTTGTACCCACAAACAAACCATGTTCTTATACTAACCCGTACTAGTATATGTCCCGTGCTCTAGTATCAATTGTCAGAAAACCTACTAGTAAGTGATCCGCGCTTAAGTATCAATCGTTAGAAAACGTATTAGTACGTGACCCGCGCCCAAGTATCAATGGTCAGAAAACGTACAAGTACGTGCCCGGCATACCATGCGTTAAAAGAAATAATAATAGTCTTAAAGCTAAGACGGTTTTATTAATTCTTATTAAATTCACTCAAAATTCTGTTAAGAATGATAAATACCTATAAAATAATATTTGAGAGCATATATTCATGCATCACAAACACGTTCGAAGATATACTTCTGAAAAGAACCATGGTCTATGCATGTACACTTAATTTCGATGCAAAGTGATTCAAAGTGTGATTCCGTATGTCAGGCTCTAAATTTTGCATCCTAACTGGTAATTTGAATAAACAATTCCGATCTCAAAACACTCTAGTATCACAACACGCGTGTGATCCGCTTGCAGGTAAATGCTAAATATCTGTTACATTGCGAAACGCCCGCTATTTTAAAAAAGTTTGATGGAATTCGAATGCAAGCATTAAAGATTGTTGGAAGCTGTTCAATAAATGCCTAAATATTATGATTTTCAGAACTTGTGAATTTTTAATTTTTTTTCCACATTAAACTGCAAATATTTCTATACAGTTAGTAATATCACTTTTGCGAAATTTCTAAGGAAACGAAAGTTATAGCTGAATAAATTATGTGCATCATCCTATATGAATATAGTTGAAACTTTGATGATGACTTAACAGAAATAGTAAATTTCTCATATAAAAATGCTTAGATAATTTATATAAAATTCTAGAAAAGATCTGTTAAAGAGAATAAAGTACCTACAAATTTTCGGAGAGAATATACATTAAAAACATATGAAGATATACAGCCTGTTCCATAAGAGCCTGTCGTCTATTTCTCTGAAAATACAAACGAATGAGTTAAAAATACATTTGTACCGTGTAGTATACATATTAAACTGAAATGCATTTCACCTAATAAGTTGTCTAGTCCCCATTATTTTCGATTATGCAAGAATCACTTTATCATTCAATTTTGACGTTGAGCGGCGTTTACCCCGTTCTGGTAGGTCATCAACATTTTGTACCGCTTTATAACGTGCTACCCACTTCTTGACGAACGACTCCGACTTTCTCATGTACCGGGCTCAAGCTTCACAAGACATTTTTGGTCCTTTTGGATGGTTGCACAGAAACACTGATTCAAAACGGCTCGCATACGCGGCACTTATTTTGAAATTGTTGATTTAAACACAGCAAAACAGATCGAATAAAGAATATAACCCTAAAGCATTATTCTTTAATGTTTGAAGAATACGTGCAATTAAGCCGGTATCTGTGCGCTATCTAATGACGATGTTAGAAAATTACTTACTTTATTTTTATAAGTAACTAGCAAGTTTGCCCGTGCTTCGCTACGGTGAACTTAATATATTACTTTTAAACAAAGATTTATTTTTCGTGAATAACTCTCTAAATTCGTCACAGTTCAGTTCGAGTCATTGGCATGTTTATATATTTCTATCATAAGCGTATTATAACATTATTCAATTTTTATAATCGAATTTGTCTTATATTAAATTTGCTCAAACTTTTTTTATTGTAAAATATAAGCTTAACCCTAAATTGCATTACTGTATTACTACTGTACGTTGATTAGCAAAGTTAACAGATCTTGCCATATTACGTGATAGAATAGGAAGCACAGGTTTTGACAGCAACAGTGCTAATTTTGTTGGTAGTAATAAATATTTTCCAAAATTAAGGACATTTATGACAAACGACATAGTTTTGTATGAAACAGAAACACACATTCATATCGACAACCATATAAATATGAAGATAACTGTATAAAATGATAGGTTTTATTCGGCCATGAGAGTCACTGAAATTTGTACTTTTTGTACTTAGAATATTGTTGATATGCATTTCATTGTAACATAAAAATGAACCAAGAATTAAATTTAAAATTAGTTCTCACATAAAAATGCTATAATTTGCGTCACATAGAAATGAAAGTGAATCACTTTATATCTCAAATTTCAGTTCAAATCGAATAGATACTAAGCAGACGATTTTAAATAATATAAAATAAGAAATGAATAAGGGCCGATCCCACCAAAGTCGTTTAACGCTAAGCGAGATTAATCTCGGTTTAAACGGAGAATTGCGTTCCCTCATTGGTTGACGCCAGGGTTAATCGTGGCTAATCGTAGTTAGCCGTTAAACGACTTTGGTGGGATCGGCCCTAAATGAAATATTTAAATGAATGACGTCATAATGATAGAAAAATATCATTTTCGCCTATTTATTATGTGATGAATTGAACATTTTAATCTCCTGCTTTTAACCGTGGAAAACTGCGTTTAAAACAATTACTTGGGATGACGTCACATTGCTAGAAATATTGCTTCTTTCCCTTAGATATGATGCGATAAATTAAAAACTTAATCGTTTGCGTTTAACCGGGGAAAATAATGCTTGGAATAATGACATGAAATGCTCGAAAAAGGGGGAAGGAATGAATTTCGAACGTTGAAAATTTACAAAAACCTTCCCAGGGATATACCTAAACATTTCCCAAATTTTCACGACGATTGGATGCATAGTTTTTGAGTCTATTGAGTACACACATACAGACAGACAGACAGACAGACACACACAAATTCATTTATATATATATAGATTTAAATATTTTATTACCATCTCATAACCACTGACGATATTAGTATATATATTATGCATGCATTTTCTTTAGAGTCGTGACGTATTGCATACGTTTGAAGATCGTTTCTTTCCCTACCGATAAGTACTGGGGGGGGGGGAAGGCTATGTATCAGTCAGTCAGTCAGTGTGGTTGTGCTGCCATGTGTGTACGGCAGTTAGCCGATGTTTATTTTCCTTTACTTTTAATAAATGTAGTTTTAAATTATGCTAACGTTTGTCTTAATACTGTTCAGGATTAATAGGGCAAAATGCTTCTACTTCAAATATTATTCTATTATAGCTTTCAATAAGCTAACATTGGTTATGGGCCAGTTTTAGCCCATTAAACTGAACAGTGGATTTTAAGCAAGTTTATATGTGCCTGGATGGGAGGCCTGTTACAGCCCTAATCAAGTAACTATTCCTGAACTCGCCGAAAGAAGTACAGTTCTATGTTTATGTAAACTATGGCGAGTTTAATCGAGCCACTGAATTCTGACAATCACTCTACGTGGGCTGATAACGTAATGGTGTTATTATTAGGTAAAGGATCATGGAAGTTTATTAACGAAACCCCTGAACTGGATTATAAAGCGACAACCAAGGAAAAGCAAGATTTTGAGCTGAGACGAGATCGAGCTTACTCTACTATATATCTGAATGTGAGTCAAGATTATAGAACCTTAATTTCATCGCTGTCGAGTGGACGAGAAGCCTGGGAAGTATTAAAGAATCACTTTCAACCTGTTACACGAGCGAGGATTGTAAACCTGTTAGACGAATTTTTCGACACTCGGATTCACCCCGGAGAATGAATCGGCGTTTTTGCTGCAAGACTATGACGTATCGTGAAACAATTAGCAGACTCGGGATACCCCTTACAAGATATATATCCAGCTTTTCAACTTCTCAGATACCTTCCAATGGAATATCAAGGCATTATCCAAGCCATATACAGATGGCCGGATAAAAACTTCAAGTTTGACTCGGTGCTTGCTGAACTTCAATGTGAAGAGAGTCGCCTACAACAATGTAAGATAGATTCTGATAAATCTTTAAATGCTGCTTTTAATGTCAATCGTAATAATGATAATAATAGTAGTGATAGTGTATCTAATGTACCTGTAACTAAAAATCTAAATTATAATAAGGGATCTGAAATTGGACCTTGTTTCAGATGTAAGAAGTATGGTAATTTAATTGCTAATTGCAAAGTCAAATATAATTTCTCTAAGAGTAAAACTAGAAATAAGAGTAAAAGTAATAAGAGCTCTAACATTACTGAAATGTTAACGGAAGCTTGTGTAAATCAAACAACCACTCTTGGCAAATTTTCGTGGGTATTTGATTCGGCAGCCTCTGACCATTTTTGTAACAATTTATGGATATATTTTCTTATAAACCTCAAAAAGATACTAATATGTCTCTTGCTATAGAGAATGTAACTAGCCCAATTGAGGCGATTGGTACAGTTGATTTTACCTTTTCGTATCGGTAGTAAACTTAATCGAATTAGATTAAACAACGTAAAGTACTCCCCCAAATTACGTCGTAATCTTATATCAGGGCCATGCATTGAAAAAGCCGGATATTCGTTTGAAGGAAATAAGGGAAAAGTATGGGTTTTTAATAAACAAGGTCAGAAACTATTTTATGCTAAACGTATCAGTGGATTATATTACTGTAAACCCCACTATCCTAAAATACAGAATAGAACTGTTTATGAGGATAACAGTAAAGTCGAAATCCTAGCATCTGAAAGCAGTGATAATTTAGTTTTATGGCATAATAGGTACAATCATGTAAATACGGAATATATCAGTCAAACGAGTAATAATGACTCGGTGAGGGGCATACCAAAAATTAAACCTGTTAGAATAAATTGCGAGGATTGTAAGTTAGCTAAAAGTAGAAGAGCGTCATTTAAGCCTGTTCCTAAAATAAGATCGTCGAAACCACTAGAGTTACTACATATGGACGTTTCTGGTCCAATGTATGCAGTATCATTGGGTGGGAGTAAATACTTTTTAACTATTATAGATGACTTTTCTAGAAAAGTCGTAGTATACCCAATGACTCAAAAATCGGAAGTTTTGACTGTTTTGTAAAATTTCAAAAGAGAGCTGAACACTTTTTAAACTCTAAAATTATTAATGTTAGAAGCGATAACGGTCTTGAATTGAGTTATGAGCGACACGCTGTTGTGGAACAGACTGTATTTGTGAAAATAAACCATCGTTCATACGCGTACATGTAATTACTCTGCAAAGTGATACGAAGCGTGATTCTACATTTCAGTCTACACATTTTGCGTCGTAACAGGGAATTTGAATAAACAACACCGATCTCAAAACACTCTAGTATCGCAATGCACGTGTGATCCGCTTACAGATGAAATGCTAAATAGCAATTATACTGCGGAGCGGCTGGATTTTGATATGCTTGAGGAAGTTCGAATGCGATCGAATTAAGTAAATACATAAAAAATTGCAGTATTTCAGAGTTAATGAATCTTTAAAATTCTCGATTTTTATAATCTCAGTATTAAGCTGCAGATATTTCTCCAGATTTTGATACCGTTATTTTGCCAAATCTCAGTCAAAACGATAGTTATAAGCGATTAAATTATTAACATCTTCTAACACATTCATTATTTAATCAATGATAATATCTTAACACATTGTGCACGGGTACATTTCGCAGCGGAATTGTGCCGGGAGCGGGCGTTTTGCGAAAATATAGTTAAATCTCAATAGATCGAAAATTATTTAATTTTTTAACCAACTTTTCGTATTTTATATTGAAATATATAAACAAGTATATAAATAGAAATACATAAATAACAACTATAAGATTTTCGTAAACAAAAAATATATTTTTTAATGGATAAATTTATAATAGTATCGTAAATATGAAAAATTAAATAGAAATAGTAGTATATAGTATCAATTTTTCCCGGTCTATGGTTCAGCATCGACTGATGTAAAAACTAGTTTGAATTTGTCTAAATTTTTCCAGAATCTATGTAGTAGACTAGAACATTCGTCTTCTTTTTCCTGTATATACCGTTATTTTTGTACTCACAAACCAACCATGTTGTTACACTAACCCGTACTAGTACGTGTCCCGCGCTCAAGTATCAATCGCCAGAAACGTATTAGTACGTTCCCGGCATTCAATGTGATAAAAGAAATAATAATAGCCTTATGCTAAAGCGGCTTCATTATTTCATGTTAAATTCTCTTAAGTTCTGTATAAAAGTCTAAAGTACCTACAAAATAATATTTGAGAGCATATACTCTTATACATCCCCAACATGTTGGAAGATATACTTCTGAAAATATTTCTTCTTATATACTTCTGAAAAGAACCATGCTCCATATATGTACACATAATTTCGTTGTAAAGTGATCCGAAGTGTGATTCCTCTTATCAGGCTATCGTAACTGGTAATTTGAATAAACAATTCCGATCTCAAAACACTCTAGCATCGCAATGCGCGTGTGATCCGCTTACAGGTAACAGCTAAATATCTGTTGATTTTTAAAAAAAATAAAATTACTTCATCTTTTTGGTCGAAATCTGTCATTTTGATGATCTCATGAAATCTTAACCTTAATCACAAAACCAATCCAGTTCCGTATTTAATCGGAGATTTTCAAATCCTGCTTTTTTAATCCGCAGTGAAGTTTTGCTTTGTTTGACTTTTTTTTTTTTTAAATTAAAATTACTTTGTCTTTTCGGTCAAAATCTGTCATTTTGATGATTTCATGAAATCTTAACCTTAATCACAAAACCAAGCCAATTCCATATTTAATCGAAGATTTTCAAATCCTACTTTTTTAATCCGCAGTGACGTTTTGCCTAGTTTGAATTTATTTAAAATAAAATTACTTCGTCTTTTCCGTCAAAATCTGTCATTTTGATGATCTCATGAAATCTTAACCTTAATCACAAAACCAAACCGATTCCGATTTAATTGGATATTTTCAAATCCTGCTTTTTTAATCTTCAGTGACGTTTTGCCTAGTTTGAATTTTTTAAAATAAAATTACTTCGTCTTTTCGGTTGAAATCTGTCATTTTGATAATCTCATGAAATCTTAATCACAAAACAAAACCAATTTCCTATTTAATTGGAGATTTTCAAATTTTGCTTTTTTTAATCCGCAGTGACGTTTTCCCTAATTTGGAGTTTTTAAAAATAAAATTACTTCGTCTTTTCCCTCCAAATCTGTCATTTTGATGATCTCATGAAATCTTAACCTTAATCACAAAACCAAACCGATTCCGATTTAATCGGATATTTTGAAATCCTGCTTTTTTTTAATCCGCAGAGACGTTTTGCCTAGTTGGAATTTTTTAAAATAAAATTACATCGTCTTTTCGGTTGAAATCTGTCATTTTGATAATCTCATGAAATCTTAATCACAAAACAAAACCAATTCTGTATTTAATGGAATATTTTCAAATCCTGCTTTTTTAATCCGCATTGACGTTTTGCCTAGTTTGAATATTTTTTAAATAAAATTGCTTGATCTTTTCGGTCGAAATCTGCCATTTTGATGATCTCAAGAAATCTTAACCTTAATAATAAAACCAAGACAATTCCGTATTTAATCGGAGATTTTCAAATCCTTCTTTTTTAATCCGCAGTGACGTTTTGCCTAGCTTGAATTTTTTAAAATAAAATTACTTTTTCTTTTACCCCGAAGTCTGTCATTTTGATTATCTCATGAAATCTTAACCTTAATCACAAAACCAAGCCAATTCCTTATTTAATCGGAGATTATCAAAGTTTGCTTTTTTTAATCCGCAGTGTCATTTTACATAGTTTGAATTTTTTAAAAATAGAACTATTTTGTCTTTTCGGTCGAAATCTATTATTTTTATTACCTCATGAAATCTTAACCTTAATCACAAAACAAAACCATTTCCGTATTTAATCGCATATTTTCAAATCCTGCTTTTTTTAATCCGAAGTGACATTTTGCATCGTTTGAAATTTTTAAAAATAAAATTGCTTTGTCTTTTCGGTCGAAATCTATCATTTTGTAGGTCCCTTGAAATCTTAATCCTAATCTCAGAACCAAACTGATTCCGTACTTAATCGGATATTTTCAAATCCTGCTTCGTGATTCCGGAACAGGCAGCCCCTAAAACAAGTCCCATTTCGGAGCTATCCATGTGCAGGCCTTAATAATTTCATTTCCAGGCGAATTTACCCCCCCGATCTTAATTGCGCAAGCGCTGCCAAACAAATTGTTATTCAGAGTATCGATAACAGC
Source organism: Pardosa pseudoannulata (assembly GCA_032207245.1). Taxonomy (NCBI): domain Eukaryota; kingdom Metazoa; phylum Arthropoda; class Arachnida; order Araneae; family Lycosidae; genus Pardosa; species Pardosa pseudoannulata. The sequence continues at coordinate 68,217,255 of CM063497.1, forward strand.
ATTACACGAACAGATTAGACAAAATTTATTAACATTGGGTCAAGTAAATTTGAATTTATCTGGCCATAACCTCTGAGTTTTCGCAGAAATTAATCGCTTTTGATAGACGAATTTTCCTCTAAAACCAATATTTAAATTGGTTTCAAATTCGTGGGTCGTCTACAAATTACGAAGTGGAACTTTCTAGGGTGTAAGTTGTGATTATTGTCAGGTCTTAAACCAAAAATATTATCCAGAAAGAGTCTAAATATAGATAATATAATATCTTTATAGAGCAAATCCTTTATACATAAATTGTTTATACGTATAAAGATCTAGTAAGTTATTAATGTTAAGTGTTATTGTCAGGTCTTAGACCAAAAATATTATCCACAAAGAGTTTATATATAGATAATATAATACTTTATAGTGCACATCATTTATACATAAATTGTTTATACGTAAAAAGATCTAGTAAGTTATTAAGTTTCATTGTCAGGTCTTAGACCAAAAATATTATCCAAAAAGAGTCTATATATAGATAATATATCTTTATAGTGCACATCATTTATACATAAATTGTTTATACGTAAAAAGATCTAGTAAGTTAATAATATTAAATATTATTGTCAGGTCTTAGACCAAAAATATTATTCACAAAGAGTCTATATATAGATAATATAATATCTTTATAGTGCACATCATTTATACATAAATTGTTTATACGTAAAAAGTTCTAGTAAGTTATTAAGTATTATTGTCAGGTCTTAGGCCAAAAATATTATCCACAAAGAGACTATATATAGATAATATAATATCTTTATAGTGCACATCATTTATACATAAATTGTTTATACGTAAAAAGTTCTAGTAAGTTATTAAGTATTATTGTCAGGTCTTAGGCCAAAAATATTATCCACAAAGAGTCTATATATAGATAATATAATATCTTTATAATGCACATCATTTATACATAAATTGTTTATACGTAAACAGATCTAGTAAGTTATTAATATTAAGTATTATTGTCAGGTCTTAGGCCAAAAATATTATCCACAAAGAGTCTATATATAGATAATATAATATCTTTATAGTGCACATCATTTATACATAAAATTGTTTATACGTATAAATATCTAGTAAGTTATTAATGTTAAGAATTATTGTCAGGTCTTAGACCAAAAATATTATCTATAAAATGTCTATGTATAGATAATATAATATCTTTATAGGGCACATCATTTATGCATAAATTGTTTATACGTAAAAAGTTCTAGTAAGTTATTAAATATTATTGTCAGGTCTTAGACCAAAAATATTATACACAAAGAGTCTATATATAGATAATATAATATCTTCATAGAGCATATCATTTATACATAAATTGTTTATACGTAAAAAGTTCTAGTAAATAGTAAGGAAAATGCTTACATTTGGAATATAAAATATTCAGAGCATAAAAATATAATGGCAATAATTAAATTATTAAATGTGTATATCGTAATATATAGGTACATAAATCGATAAATGAAATTTCATGTAACTATTAAGACTAGTTTGTAAGATATTGTTTGCAGAAACCATAGACTTCCTTAAATCAACAATTGATACAAAACATTATTATTTAAAAAAAAATTTTTTTCTTAACCTAAAAATTATAGACTGAAATAAAAAAAATAATAGGGTTATTTTTTCGAGGTGACTAAATTACACTTGCGAAAACAAGCGTCTTGCTTTAAAACCTAACAGAGAAAAACAATTATAAATCAACAACTAATAAGTACGAATCATTACTATTTCGAAATACATTATAAATCGAAACATTTATGGACTGAAAATGCAGACAACTATCTCAAAAAACAAAATCTTGTAGTAACTTTGTTGGGTTGGCTCTGTTACACTGGTGAAAACAAGCAATTTTCTTAAATACTTTACTTATTCGACCAATAAGCATTCACAACATTCCGAAAACAGAGCAACATTCGCCAGGCGTTATTGGTTGGATAGAGTTTTATGCCACTGAATCCTCTTGGAACATAATGTGCCAAACAAATAGTTAAAACTTAATGCTACAAGGATCAAGTTAAAACAGCAAGAATGGCTTTACACAAGAACAGGGTACCTCCGTCAAATTGGCGGTAAATCTCTACTCATGGTAGACTAGCATTTTCCCCTGATCTCGCCATATCCACACAATCTATATTTATATATTAATTTATTTCATCCACCAACTCTCCTTGAGCAACCCCTTTCTTGTATATTAAATTCCTGTAATGCTTAAAAATTAATCGTGAAGCATTAATAGTTTGTTTAGCTTACCATTTGATTTAGTAAAGATCGCCAATAATTTCTCCAAAGGGGTACCCCATTCTTAAGTATTGCCGTTAATAGTTTGTTTAGTTTACCATTTGTTTTATTAAAGATCGCCAATAATTTCTCCAAATTTGTCAATGGGTACCCCATTCTTAAGTATTGCCGTTAATAGTTTGTTTAGTTTACCATTTGTTTTATTAAAGATCGCCAATAATTTCTCCAAATTTGTCAATGGGTACCCCATTCTTAAGTATTACCATTAATAGTTTGTTTAGTTTACCATTTGTTTTATTAAAGATCGCCAATAATTTGTCCAAAATTGCCAAGGGGTACCCCATTCTTAAGTATTACCGTTAATGGTTTGTTTAGTTTACCATTTGTTTTAGTAAAGATCGCCAATAATTTCTCCAAAATTGCCAAAGGGTACCGCATTCTTAAGTATTACCACAAGAATAAGAAGATGACAAAAAATAAAAGGAAACCAATAAAAAAATGCAAAACCAGTGTAGAAAAGAGACATAGCAAAACCAAAAGTAAAGAAAACAGCGATGAAACAGAAAATTCAGATGTCAGGGTAAAAACCAATGTCTTTTAAAAACAGAAAGAGTTTAGGATGAGGCCAATCATTTAAAATATCTTTAATATTGATAGATGAAGAGTTAAAATGATGAATACGATGTTTTTAAAACCTAGGACAATCGATGAAGTCATGCTTTATAGAGATGGCTGCATTACAGTGATAGCAAACTGGAGCAGATTCTGAAAAGATATGATGGATGACGCGAATGACCAATCCGGAGGCGAGTAAGAATTACATCATGTCTTCTAGAAAATACGGTATTCCAATTTTCAATGTTTGGTTTACTGGTATGCAATTTATTATCAGTCGTTTCATCCCAGGAATCCTGCTACTTCTTACACAAATGATTTTTTATGTATCTTTTGACATCACAAAGAGGCAAAGACATATCACAAAAGTTATTAGCAGATTTTGCTGCTTTATCAGCATCAGTTCCTTTAATTCTCACATGTGACGGAACCCAGCTAAAGAGAATGGAAAATCTCACAGATATGAGGCTGACAAAAAGATTGAGGATCTGAAATACACTGTCTACCATTAAGTATTTGGACACCTATACAAATGACGATATCTGCGGTCCTGAGGTACGTCACGGCCTTCGCAGGTATACATCGTATAGGAAACAGCATCGGCATTAGTCGCATGGAAGATGCCGCACAGTTCGATTCCAGAAAGATGATCTCTGATTTCGAGAAAGGTATAATTATCGGGTATCACAAATGTGGCCGATCCTTAAGGGACATATCTAGAGATCTGAAGTACCAAATCAACAGTGGACTGCGTAATTAAGAAGTAGAAGGTGAGCGGTGATTGCCGGAATGATCCCCGAGTCGGCAGACCAACGAAACTGGGAGATAGAGACCGACGAGTGCTGTCCAGAGAAATTCGGAAGAACCTCACACAACCGTTGGCTCTTATCCGCGAGGAGTTTCAGCAGGCATCCGGGAGTATTGCTTCAATGAATACCATCCGTAAGGAAGCACATCTGCTTGGTTTTCATGGTCGTGCTGCTGCCCATAAGATTTCGATCACAAAGTCCAACGGTGCTACTCGGTTAATGTGGTGCAAAGCACATCGAAATTGGACCGTAGATCAGTGGAAACGGGTTCTTTGGAGCGACGAATCAAGGTTCACCCTTTACCGTTCGGATGGCAGGGTCTGGGTCTGGCGTCTGCCTGGAGAACGTCTCCTACCAGAATGCATTGTGCCAACAGTCAAGTTCGGCGGAGGTGGAATTATGGTCTGGAGGTGTTTCTCCTGGTATGGACTGGGACCCTTGGTCCCCATTCATGGTAAGCTCAACGCCGATGGCTACTGCACTATTTTGGACGACAATGTGCTTCCCACGTTGTGGCAGATTTACGGGTTGGATTCCTGTTACTTTCAGCACGACAGTCTCAGTTGTCATGTTTCGAGATAAATTAAGGCTTGGTATGGTGCCAATGGAGTTAATCGAATGGACTAGTCTGCCCAGAGCCCAGACCTGAACCCTATCGAGAACCTCTGGTACGAGCTCGATCGCCGAGTTAAGGGGTGCACTATCCGTGTAAAATCGATAAAGGTACTTGTATGTCTACCCCAAGCCGAGTGGAAGACAATACCACTAGCTGTAATACAAAGACTTGTGGAAAGTATGCCCCGGAGGGTTCACGCTGTAATTGCTTCTCTTGGAGGCTCTCCCAACTTATGATTTTGAATAAAGTTCGTTTTTCTTTTCTATCACAGGTGTCCAATACTTATTGGTAGACAGTGTATTAGAGGGTGACTATCGTACCTCAGTGAAGAAAGAGATTCTAAGACGTTTTTCGAGTCAGAGTAAAAAGTATAATTGCTTTTATGACGATGTGATAACTTTTTCAAGCCTTTAAAAATTTCTAAAATTTCTGCAGAATAAATAGAAAACGCGGAATGCAATATATAGCTATACACATTGTTCTCAATATCAAAAGCCCACATAGAAAATTGCCTTGTTTAGAACCAGGCGTTAATGGAAATGTTTTTCAATCTAAACACTCCAAAGCGTGTTACAAGGTTTTCAATTAGTTTGTGATTCCGAAAGGGGAACACTAAACGTATTTTGCTAAACCGGCCATTACTGCGTTTCGAAAATGCTTCCAAAACTTGTTTGCAGGCGTGCGAAAACCTATTTAGACGCTTTTGAGGGGGTGTGAATAATGCTCGACAGAAATGGTCGCTTCCAGGCAGGAAACACGGAATCTATATATAGCCGGCCTAAGAGGATTACGCAAACTGTGTTAGCAGATTAATCGAGAATATTATTAATGGAGCCTATGGAACGAGTTTGAATTTAAAGGTTTGGGCTGTGTTTTGATAGGAATAAATTCTTGCCAGTTCGTATTGATCAATGCATAAAATGGCATAAATAATTATTTCTTTTGGAAGAATGAACTTACAACACTAACACCAGTATTCGTTTTCAAAAGGGGAAACACAGTAAAAATATAATACCTTGTATTAGGTTGGGGAAAAAGAGATCTATTATTTTTGAGTGAAATTAATGACTTTATTTCTCATGTTTCGGATTGTCTTACTTGGGTCAAATATGCACCATTTTGTTGCATAACATAGTAGCACCAAATACACAGTAGAACATTCCTGGTCATTAGTCTTGGTTTAGACACCGTTTGTGTTGCTTCAACGCCCTTCCTCGACTATCGTTTTCGCACAATATTGTCGTATGACCCATTTCTCATCCTCAGTTCTTTTTAAAAAATGGGTTGATTTCATTCCGTTTGGCCCAGGCTTCGAAGATAGAAATTCGATCCCTCATGTTTTTTGGTGTTAATTGGTGTGGCACCAAAACATCGAGCTTCTTTTTTAATGCAACTGCGCGAATGGTTTAAAATTTTTTATAGACGATCTTTAGCTCTTGGGCGAAGCTGCAGCTACTAATTTGCCGGTCAACTTCTATTATTTCGGACTATATGGTGGATACATTAAAACTTCCCAACCAAGCTAAGTTTCTGGCGAGTCACTATAGACGTGTGTTACCTGGCGTTGTTCTGGTGGAACACAACACCTCTACTGTTGGCCAATTGATGCCTTTTATGGTCAATCGCTAGTTTCGAACGGTCCAGTTGTTGACAGCAGACATCTAAATGTTGTGGTTGGCCATGCGGAAGCAACTCATAATAAATGATTCCCTTCCTGTTCCACCAAATACACAGTAGAACCTTCCTGGCCGATAGTCTTGGTTTAGAGATCGTTTGAGTTGCTTCACCGTGCTTTGTCGACAATCGTTTTTGCACAATATTGTCATATTTTACTCATTTCTCATCCCCAGTTCCTTTTAAAAAATGGGTTGATTTCATTCCGTTTGGCCAAGGCTTCGCAGACGGAAATTCGATCCCTCATGTTTTTTGGTGTTGATTGGTGTGGCACCCAAACATCGAGCTTCTTTTTCAATCCAACTGCGCAAATGGTTTAAAATTTTTTTATAGTCTATCTTTAGTTCTTGGGCGAAGCTGCAACTACTAATTTGCCGGTCAACTTCTATTATTTCGGATTATATGGTGGATACATTAAAACTTCCCAACCAAGCTAAGTTTCTGGCGAGTCACTATAGACGTGTGTTACCTGGCGTTGTTCTGGTGGAACACAACACCTCTACTGTTGGCCAATTGATGCCTTTTATGGTCAATCGCTAGTTTCGAACGGTCCAGTTGTTGACAGCAGAGATCTAAATGTTGTGGTTGGCCATGAGGAAGCAACTCATAATAAATGATTCCCTTCCATTCCCACCAAATACACAGTAGAACTTTCCTGGCCGATAGTCTTGGTTTAGACATTGTTTGAGTTGCTTCACCACGCTTTGTCGACGATCATTTTTGCACAATATTGTCGTATTTGACGCATTTCTCATCCTCAGTTATTTTTAAAAAATGGGTCGATTTCATTCCTTTTGGCCAAGGCTTCGAAGACGGAAATTCGATCCCTCATGTTCTTTGGTGTTAATTGGTGTGGCACCCAAACATCGAGCTTATTTTTCAATCCAACTGCTCAAATGGTTTAAATTTTTTTTATGGTAGATCTTTAACTCTTGGGCGAAGCTGCAACTACTAACTTGCCGGTCAACTTCTATTATTTCTGCGATTTTTTCGACATTTTCGACGATGGGCCTGCCTGTGTGAGGTGTACTTTTAACATCAAAAATGCCTGAACGGGATCGACGAAACCAAAATTGCTCGTAATTAGCTGTTACACTATCGTCACCATAAACACCATTCACAATTTCAGCCAGCAAGAGTAAACTTTTATTTTTCGCATATTAAAATTTAGTATCTCAACTTATTGTTTTACAAGGAAATCGTAATGGAAAACCATCAGTATAGGAGAAGATATAATACAGTTCTGTAAAATTCTGTAAAACTACCAAAGTAAAATTTTAATTTAAAAACCGTAATTTTACGTGAAAGAGCAAACTTTTATCTTTCGCATATTACAATTTAGAATCTCAACTTATCGTTTTACAATTAGATCTTAATAGAAAAAAATCAGTACAGGAGAAGATATAAAACAGTACTGTAAAATTCTGTAAAACTAAAAAAGTAAAATTTTAATTTTAAAAGCCTAATTTTGTATGCCAGCAAGACTAAACTTTTATTTTCTGAAATATTACAATTTAGAATCTCAACTAATCGTTTTACAAGGAAACCGTAAGGGAAATCTATCAGTTTAGGAGAAGATATAATATAGTACTGTAAAATTCTGTAAAACTACAAAAGTAAATTTTAATTTAAAAACCGTAATTTTACGTGCCAGCTAGAGTAAACTTTTATTCTTCGCATATTACAATTTAGAATCTCAAATTATCGTTTTACAAAAAAAATCGTAATGGAAAACCATGAGTAAAGCAGAAGATATAATATAGTATTGTAAAATTTTGTAAAACTACAAAAGTAAAATTTTTATTTAAAAATCGTAATTTTACGTGCCATCAAGTGTAAACTTTTATTTTTCGCATACTACAATTTAGAATATCAACTTATCGTTTTACAAGGAGATCGTAATGGAAAACGATCAGTGTAAAAGGA
>CM063497.1:68230180-68242680 GCA_032207245.1 Pardosa pseudoannulata
ACATGAAAGTAAAACAAAAATAATTGCATATTTTTGTGACATCTTGTTATTCTGAAAGTTCTTTTCCCCCTGAAATTTACTAATTTAGAAAATGAATTCTGTAATGGCAAGCGATAAGTCTAATCCATAATTATAAATTTCAATAGACGGGTATTTCAGTAGAAATTTTGAGACCAAAAATTTATGATATAATACTTCGCTTCCTTTTTATGTGAAACTAAATCAAAAGTAATTACATATTTTTTGTCACATTCTGTCACTGTGAAAGTTCTTTTCCCCCTTACATTTACTAATTTAAAAAAAATTAATTCTTAAATGGCAAACTATAAAAGTCTAATCCATGCTTAAAGGTTTCAATAAACGGGTATTTCCACAGAAATTTGAAGATCAAAAGTTTAATCGGTTATAATACTTTCCTTACTTTGTACATGAATCTAAAACAAAAATAATTACATATTTTTTGTCACATCCTTTTATTCTAAAAGTTCTTTTCCCCCTTAAATTTACTAATTTAAAAAATGAATTCTTAAATGTCAATCTATAAAAGTCTAATCCATGCTTAAAGATTTTCAATAAACGGGTATTTCCACAGAAAATTTGATTAGATCAAAAAGATGTTAATCAGGATAAAATAACTTTCCCTTACTTTTGTTACAACATGAAATCTTAAAACAACAAAAATAATTACATATTTTTTGTCACATCCTTTTATTCTAAAAGTTCTTTTCCCCCTTAAATTTACTAATTTAAAAAATGAATTCTTAAATGTCAATCTATAAAAGTCTAATCCATGCTTAAAAATTTCAATAGACATTTATTTCAGTAGAAATTTGAAGACCAAAAGTTTATGAGATTATAATGCTTTCCTTACTTTGTACATGAAACTAAAACAAAAATTAATTACACATTTTTGTCACATACTGTCATTCTAAAAGTTCTTTTCCCCCTTAAATTTACTAATTTATAAAATTAATTCTGAAATGGCAAGCGATAAAAATCTAATCCATGCTTATAGTTTCCTCTACACGAATCTCATTGTATCACCGCAATTTTTAATCATTTACAGAGCTCTTAAAAAACCATCCCACAGCAGTTTAATGACATAAAATTCATCTGTTTACATGCATTATCGGGGTTTTAAAAAATGCTATTATTTCATTACAGCGGAATCACCTTTTATGGCGACGGAAATATCGAAATTAACTTCTTGAAACGGTTCCAACATTGCAAGCCATTATTAACTAGTTAAGGCTATTATTTCTAATACAATTACATTTTACCGATATTATGTTTTTATGTCTAATGAAGGATTAAATTTGCTTTTTGCTTTCTGCCGATAGGATTCGCGCTATAAAAGTTATTGCCTGAGAACCGGGTTTTTATAACGTCGTAAATGCAATTAAAAGGAGTTGCATTTTCCACCGCATTTAATTAAGTAAATCTCATAGGCATTTGTGTATGATAAAAAAGTATATTTTATTTCTGCATGAAAATAAAGCAGATTACATCGAAGAAGTATCAGGTTGTATTATGAGATTATAATTGCAATTCTCTCTTTTCCGAATGATATTTCAGGCAATAAGAAACCAATGGCATTAAGTCCAGAAAAAAAAATTTAAAAATTAATGGTTTTTAATACATTAAATCATCGTTTTTTTGTTTATTTAAAATTTTTATATATACCAATAATATTTTTATGGAAGAGAGATATAAGTTCTTATAAAACCTAATCTAAATTAATAAAAATTATTTTTATGTTTAAAAATTATTATTTAGGCCCTTTTCGGATTTTTAATATAATTTATTTATTTTTAAAACATATATTTTTATTTTCCAAAATTTTTAATTTTTTCGATCTTGTTCATTATTATTCTACATTTTCGGCTTTTTTTCGTACGGATGTCACTGGCCACAAAAATATTTTATGTTTTTTTATCCCTATATATCTTTGAGAATTAAGAAGTTTGTTCCTTTGTGCGTTTGTTTTTTATATGTAACCACACGGTTTGCAATCAATTAGCTAAATTTTGGACATCATACCACCAAATAATCATTGTCAATATTAAAACCTCTTTTATTTATCCTATCACGAAATATGGCAAGATAAATTAAAGTTGGCAACTAACATTCGGTCACTAAAGATAAAAAATTATTGAGTGTTTACTAGATAATTCTCAGCCCAAAAAACAAACCATTTTTTTACCTGCCTCATAGGGTACTTTACAATTGTGGAAAAGTAAAAATTTTACGATCTTAACATTTTTAATTTTCCACAATTAAAAAATTCATAAACTTAATCTTAATTAATAAAAATTGTTTTTTATGTTTATTTATTAGTATTTAGGCCCTTTTCGGATTTTTAATGCAATTTATTTATTTTTAAAACATTTATTTTTTATTTTTTCAAAATTTTTAATTTTATCGATTTCGATTATAATTTTTCAATACTTTTGGCTTTTTTCGTACGGATGTCACTGGCCACAAAAATATTTTATGTTTTTCTATCCCTAAACTCTCTACTCTCTAGTTTTGTGTTATGAACTCACGAATCCACCCTTCTATCTCTTCGCTCTTTTATGTGTTTATTTTTCGCTCGTTGTCATTTTTGTGCTTTCAGAAGCCTCTGGATTGAAGGGCTCGGCCCATATGGTCCAGTTGCAACATCACCTTTGATGCCTTTGAAATTTTTTACTCTATCGCCCCACTAAACTTTTGTATATACTGAATATTAAGCCCCCTCATAATTTTACTCTTAATGTAAACTGTAAAATTTTTCAATTCTAATTAGTAGAACAAAAAAAGTCAGCCTAATTTTGTCTCACTAATGAGGTAGCTTAGGCTCCTCCCACTAAATTCAAGAGAAATTTTATTGGTCGTTAGCCAGGATCCGATTTACGTTCATGAGCAGTTCTTTCTATGTTCTAGTTTTGTTTTCAATGTTATTTCTCCTATTTAATCACATATAACCGCATTTATTCATGTTCTAATCTCATATAATCCTATATAATCGTATTTAACTTCATTTTAATCACATTTAATCATTATTTACTGCAATATTACTTTTAAATCATATATTTCATCTACATTTTATCGTTTTATCATCTATTATTTTATGTTATCATTTCTGAACTGGCATCTTAACATTTGTATTATCTCAATGAACCGCTCCCTCTCACAAGATGTTATCTTGCTAACTGGAGATATCCCCTTCCGTGTCAGGAACTCAGAAAAATACCGTCATATGAAGAACGGCAAGAGTACTATTTGTGTACATGTTGTGACGTATTGGAGTAAGGGTAGGCGAGGCCGTTAAAGATACAGGCTGAACATCTATTTAATCTTGAGTAAATGCTTTGTTTATGTCCATAATTATATACATTTATGTACAGGATTCAGTAAATTCAATTACTTCTGGGACCTCGAGCTGAGATAAACGTTAAATTTATGCAATACGTGGGTACAGTGAAGCTAGCAACGCAGGAACAGTTCGCTATTGAGTGCCGGTACTGGACTCTGACACTATAATCTACCGATCTGACGATTCGAACAGTTGACTTCTACACTGAGGCTCGAAACGCTCAGAGTACGTATCTCGCTGGAGTTCGTTGAGAATCAAAGGATGCAGGATGATCCAAAATGAGAGCAAGTGTCACTCTCAGCGACCTACTTCAAAGCACGAAGTAAAAAATTATTACAGGTAGCGGGAATGAGATCCCGAAGTCGAAGGTCGACTTCTTAGCAGAAAGCAGAGACGCTGGCGGTCTCTGAAGGAAAGCAAGCTCCGGCAATTCGGAGAGACAAGTGGACTCTTCTCGAGCTCCACCAAAACAAAATATTCCTCTCTCTTGGCTCAGCCAATCTCTTTATATAGGGGTCCCGGTTGCCCCTCGTGTGATTCTTCCGGAACCTTCTAGAACCAAGGTGACGCAATTTCGTTGTTAACCAACCCGCCTGGATCAGCTAATGCGTTTCCAGATGTGGAAAAAGTTCTTCTATAAGTTAACCAACCAACCATCCTAAATCCATTAGTGGCACCTTTACTTGGTTCATATAAGGACCCACTCGATTTATAATTATTATCAGAGTCTTTTGACGGCAATAGACATCATAAAGACGTAGACATACTGGCTCCGGTGTACTGACAGTTTTTAATTCATTTCCACTTAAGCGACTGCCTCTCTTTTGTGTCGGAAACCTGGTACACAAACGGCTTTGTTCCCTGGTACACAAACGCTTTTCTACCTTTCGCTAATAATAATTGTCAGCTGCGAAAGGCTTCCGTTCTTCTTTCGTTCGGTTCATGTAACAGATCTTTACAATGTACAAATATCTGCAAACATCAAAAAGTAGATTTAACCTCAATAGTTTCTGCTGATGCAATAATTATCGATTACATATTTAAAAAAATATTTTACAAGTAAGTAAATATCCTTTTTTCCCAATTGGTGTGCATTTTCTATGTTACTTAAAAGTATATGTTGCTTGAAAAAACAAAATCAAATATTTTTTTTCAAAGCTAGAACTTGAGGCACCATTTTGTGAAAGAATGACAAACATCAGCTATCTCAAAAAGTATTACAGTAGTATCTCGATTAACCGAAGTCGGTTTCTTCACCTTTTTTCACTTTCTACTATTATCCAAAATTTTCTCTTTTACATATATGTATTTTTAAAGTTTTCTCTTTTTTTCCCACATTCTTTTTGTATGCAAGCCGTCCTTTCCAAACTACGAGTATAGATAAATATTTTGGAATTAATTTTTTTTAGAATTACTTTTCACAAGCACAATTCTCTGTATGAAAGTGCTCTTCCTCACTTTTAGACATCCTTGTTCTAAACAAAAACATACCCCACTTCGAAATTTAGAAGTTCATACTGCTGAGTCCCAGAACAATCGAGCCGAACGATGGCTGATTGGTTAAGGTGCTGGCCTTCGGTACCGGAGTTCGTGGGTTCGAATCCCACTGTGGTATGGATGTTCATAGCCGTTCGGAATCGGCTTTAAGCTGTAGGTCCCGGTCTCATTAGCTCTAGTGTTGCAAAACAGTAGATCGTAGCACTCTAAAGCAAACCAACCAAACCAACCCAGAACAATCGAATGTTATTGCACCAATGATGATACAACATATTAAACTAGATGATTATTGATGAATTTTCGATTATCCGAAGTAGGTTTAGTCCCAATTAAATCGGATAACTGAGGTTCTACTGTATACTTAAAATATGCTGAGCCACAGAAACAAATAGTTCAGTACAAACAATTAAGAAGCCAAAATTATAACGATGCTACATATATGATAGCGATAGGGGGCTAACCTTCTATATATTACACTCCTTCATTAAGTCTTACACAGCATTTCATAACTTTCTGATAGTTAATTTTAGTTTAATTAAAAGAAGATACCCTTATATTGGAATGCTAAAAATTTTACCCCAAAATATTAAACAGGTTTTCAGAAATCTTGTGCACAACATTAAAAATTTGCACTATGAGGAAAATCAACTTAAAGTAATACATAAACAATAGCAAAGTCTACTGCCAACCACAAAATTCATTAGAGTGTTTTTTATATTTTTAATCATAACTTTTAACCCTTTAAAGTTCACTAAAATAAATTTATTGGAATTTAATTTATAAATGTTATCTATGAACCTTAGCCATCTATGAACCTTATAAATGTAGAATATATGTTTTCTTTACATTCCTAAGGAGGGTTTGCCTTACATTATACCTAAGGAGTGTTTCAGGAGTTAACTGACAAACCCCTCCCCTTGTTTGTCGTGAACGTTACGCTTTTTTAAAAGTTTAACTATATTAGAAGAACAATTATTAAGAGTCCTTAAAATAGTATAATAAATAAATAGCTTAATTTATAAGTGATGTGTGTATCGGTACTTTTATTTTAGGTCATAAGTGAGATAAATTGAATTACTAACTTCTCAGGTACAGCAAGTTTAAATACATACAAATTTAAAAGAAAAAATAAATTAAATGTAGACCTATCATCTGTTGTAAATTTAAAATGGAAAAAACATAAAAAAATCGAAAAATCATTCATGTCTCCAAAAGTTTTTTTTTTTTAATTGCAGAAGCTCTTGATTCTACATATTTGGGTTCCATACATCCCAGATGTAACAGATTGATTGGTTTGGTTTGATTTGGATTTGGTTTGGAGTGCTACGGTCTTTTTTTTTGGCAACACTAGGGCTAATGAGACCGTTACCTACAGCTTAAAGCCGATTCCGAACGGCTACGAACATCCATGCCATATTGGGATTTGAACTCACGAAAGCCAGCACCCTAACCAATCGACCATCGTTCGGCGTAACAGATTGAAGTCTTAAATAATTATAAAAAAGTAAAGTACTCCAAAAAGTAAAGTTTAAAAAAAGGATGTTTAATAGGTGATTTTGTTGCGAAACCACTGTTAGCTAAAGGGTTGAATTTTTCATGGAATTTTTCATGCTGTTTTAATGCTTAAAATATCTTAATCTAAACATATATATTTTTTTGAAAAATCAAAAATTTGGAAGGTTTATAGGTCTTAAGATCTTTTAAATATTCTACATAAACAACAAACTTTCGACCAACAGTGTATAACAGTGTTGGTGCATAGAAATATATTTATATATACACCAGTGTATAAATAAACATATTTCTCTAAGACAGCACTGTAAAATCCCAAAAAGGTTTTATAAAATTTCTTCAGATTTCGAATCAGACATGGCTACGCCTGCAAAAAAAATTATGAAGGAAAGTCTAAGAAAGAGAACGAAGGAATTGGTTGCAATAAGAATGTAGAAGAAAGGAAGAGGTTAGGGGAACGATTGTATGGAATAAACTTAAAAAAAAAAGTAGGGAAAGTTTCAAATATAAAAGGAATAGTTTGGAAAAGAGAGAAAAACGAAGATACTAAAAATGGGAATCCGGTTTTAGTTCGAATGCATAGCATTAGAATTCGAAATAGAATGCAGTTTTAAAACTGAGGCTATTCAAACTCGGCCCGCTGTTTTGTTTGCTTTGTTGGTGGGGTATTATGCTTGTTTTGGGTTTCCCCGGGATATGGGGAGGTAAATAAACCTTATAAAAGAGATAGAATTCTCATTTTATGCATACATGCATTGGAAACTTAGTTATACGATGTTGAAGGGGATAAGAGAATTCTTCAAATAGAATACTTCGTATATGTGAATTAAAGTCATTTTTTTTCCTATGGAATATGAGTCAAATATTTTTAAATTTTTTTGATAAATAAATGTACATTAAAGTTAAAAACATTTATACTATATTTATAGTATGCAGACTATTCCTACATTTTGAATAAAAATACAAATTACAATTTTGCAAGACACAAAAGTTAATATGCACAATGTATGAAATTATGGATTTACAAATCATAAAAATGCTTATTATGATTCCTTAAATAATTTGGTAATTTTTTTTACTGCTCTATCAGCTGTTTGATACATTTTTAAAAAGTCAATTTTTTATAGAGGTTACCAAAAACCTCAGAGAATTTTCATTTTGTCTTGCACAGATTTAGGATTTCTTCATATTCTTCATAGAGGGAGAATTTTTCGTATATGTGAATTGGAGTCATTTCTGACTATGAAAACATGAGTAAAATATTTTTAATGGGTTTTTGATAAATGTAGTTTAAAGTTAAAAATATTTATATTATATTTGAGGAATATTGCTACTTATTGAATAATAACACTTGTAAATAACAGTTCTGTAAGAAGCAAAAATAAAATAAACATACACAATATATGAAATTAAAGATTTACAAATCACAAAAATGCTTGTTATGATTCTTTGAAGAGTTTAGTAATTTTTTTTGCTGCTATATCAGCTGTTTGATACAGTTTTGTTAAGTCAATTTTATTTTTATAAAGGTTATCATTAAACTCTAAGAATTTTCATTTTGTCCTGCACAGAGGCGAATTGTTTAGGATTTCTTCATATTCTTCATATTGGTGAATACTTCGTTTATGTGAATTGGAGTCATATTTGTCTATGAAAATATGCTCAATTTATTTTTAAGGAATATTTTGATAAATAAATGTAGATTAAAGTTACAAATATTTATATTATATTTGTAGAATATTGCTATTTTTTGAATAATAATACGAATAACAATTCTGTAAGAAGCAAAACCAACAGTTAACATGCACAATATATGACATCATGGATTTACAAATCATAAAAATGATTATTATGATTCTTTAAAGAATTTAGTAATTTTCATTTTTTACAGCTCTTTCAGCACCTTGATACAATTTTGATAAGTTAATTTTAGTTTTATATATATATTTATTTTTTTGAAAGAGGTTGTCATTAAACTCCAAGAATTTTCATTTTGTCTTGCACAGAGGCGGATTATTTGGAATTTCTTCATATTCTTCATATAGGTGTATTTTTCGTATATGTGAATTGAAATAATTTCTGACTATGAAACCATAAGTAAAAATTTTTTAATTTTTTTAATAAATAAATGTAGATTAAAGCTTAAAAATATTTATATTATATGTGTAGAATATTGTTACATTTTGAAAAATAATACAAAAAATACTCACGTTAGAAATTGATTTATATTATTATATTTCAAAAATTTTTCTCTTCTTGATTTTATATATAAATTTTTAGACAATTTGAGGAAAGCTAATATCTTTATTGCATATCACTTTAATAGGTTCTTTACAAAGTTAAGCTAACCCATACGAAAATCGTATATGTACTAACCAACCTATACTCAAATTAAATCCTACAATATGCTCTCTGACCATTCTCGAAATAATACTCACCTTAGAAATTGATTTGTATTATTATATTTCTAAATTCTTCTTTTCTTGATTTTTATATTTAAATTTTAGACAATTTGAGGAAAGTTAATATTTTTATTGTATACCACTTCAATAGGTTCTTAACAAAGTTAAGCTAACCCATACAAAAATCGTATATCTATACTAACTAACCTATACACAAATTAAATCCTACAATATGCTCTCTGACGGTTCTCGAAATAATACTCACCTTAGGAATTGATTTATATTATATTTCTAAATTCTTCTTTTCTTGATTTTATATTTAAATTTTAGACAATTTGAGGAAAGTTAATATTTTTATTGTATACCACTTCAATAGGTTCTTAACAAAGTTAAGCTAACCCATACAAAAATCGTATATCTATACTAACTAACCTATACACAAATTAAATCCTACAATATGCTCTCTGACGGTTCTCGAAATAATACTGACCTTAGGAATTGATTTGTATTATTATATTTCTAAAATTTTTCTCTTCTTGATTTTATATATACATTTTAGACAATTTGAGGAAAGTTAATATTTTTATTGTATACCACTTCAATAGGTTCTTAACAAAGTTAAGCTAACCCATACAAAAATCGTATATCTATACTAACTAACCTATACACAAATTAAATCCTACAATATGCTCTCTGACGGTTCTCGAAATAATACTCACCTTAGGAATTGATTTGTATTATTATATTTCTAAAATTTTTCTCTTCTTGATTTATATATACATTTTAGACAATTTGAGGAAAGTTAATATTTTTATTGTATACCACTTCAATAGGTTCTTAACAAAGTTAAGCTAACCCATACAAAAATCGTATATCTATACTAACTAACCTATACACAAATTAAATCCTACAATATGCTCTCTGACGGTTCTCGAAATAATACTCACCTTAGGAATTGATTTGTATTATTATATTTCTAAAATTTTTCTCTTCTTGATTTTATATATACATTTTAGACAATTTGAGGAAAGTTAATATTTTTATTGTATACCACTTCAATAGGTTCTTAACAAAGTTAAGCTAACCCATACAAAAATCGTATATCTATACTAACTAACCTATACACAAATTAAATCCTACAATATGCTCTCTGACGGTTCTCGAAATAATACTCACCTTAGGAATTGATTTGTATTATTATATTTCTAAAATTTTTCTCTTCTTGATTTTATATATATTTTAGACAATTTGAGGAAAGTTAATATTTTTATTGTATACCACTTCAATAGGTTCTTAACAAAGTTAAGCTAACCCATACAAAAATCGTATATCTATACTAACTAACCTATACACAAATTAAATCCTACAATATGCTCTCTGACGGTTCTCGAAATAATACTCACCTTAGGAATTGATTTGTATTATTATATTTCTAAAATTTTTCTCTTCTTGATTTTATATATACATTTTAGACAATTTGAGGAAAGTTAATATTTTTATTGTATACCACTTCAATAGGTTCTTAACAAAGTTAAGCTAACCCATACAAAAATCGTATATCTATACTAACTAACCTATACACAAATTAAATCCTACAATATGCTCTCTGACGGTTCTCGAAATAATACTCACCTTAGGAATTGATTTGTATTATTATATTTCTAAAATTTTCTCTTCTTGATTTTATATATACATTTTAGACAATTTGAGGAAAGTTAATATTTTTATTGTATACCACTTCAATAGGTTCTTAACAAAGTTAAGCTAACCCATACAAAAATCGTATATCTATACTAACTAACCTATACACAAATTAAATCCTACAATATGCTCTCTGACGGTTCTCGAAATAATACTCATCTTAGAATTGATTTGTATTATTATATTTCTAAAATTTTCTCTTCTTGATTTTATATATAAATTTTAGACAATTTGAGGAAAGTTAATATTTTTATTGCATATCACTTCAACAGGTTCTTATCAAAGTTAAGCTAACCCATACAAAAATCGTATATCTATACTAACAAACCTATACTCAAATTAAATCCTACAATATGCTCTCTGACGGTTCTCGAAATAATACTCACCTTAGGAATTGATTTATATTATTATATTTCTAAAATTTTTCTTTTCTTGATTTTATATATAAATTTTAGACAATTTGAGGAAAGTTAATATTTTTATTGCATATCACTTCAACAGGTTCTTATCAAAGTTAAGCTAAAGCATACGAAAATCGTATATCTATACTAACTAACCTATACTCAAATTAAATCCTACAATATGCTCTCTGACGGTTCTCGAAATAATACTCACCTTAGGAATTGATTATATTATTATATTTCTAAAATTTCTTCTCTTCTTGATTTTATATATAAATTTTAGACAATTTGAGGAAAGTTAATATTTTATTGCATATCACTTCAATAGGTTCTTTACAAAGTTAAGCTAACCCATTTGAAAATCGTATATCTATACTAACCAACCTACACTCAAATTAAATCCTACAATATGCTTGCTCTCTGATGGTTCTCAAAATAATACTCACCTTAGGAATTGATTATATTATTATATTTCTAAAATTCTTCTCTTCTTGATTTTATATACAAATTTTAGACAATTTGAGGAAAGTTAATATTTTTATTGCATATCACTTCAACAGGTTCTTATCAAAGTTAAGCTTACCCATACGAAAATCGTATATCTATACTAACCAACCTATATACTCAAATTAAACCCTACAATATGGTCTCTGATTGTTCTTGAAATAATACTCACCTTAGAAATTGATTTATATTATTATATTTCTAAAATTCTTCTTTTCTTGATTTTATATACAAATTTTAGACAATTTGAGGAAAGTTAATATTTTTATTGCATATCACTTCAACAGGTTCTTATCAAAGTTAAGCTAATCCATACGAAAATCGTATATCTATACTAACTAATCTATACTCAAATTAAATCCTACAGTATGCTCTGTGACGGTTCTTCGAAATAATACTCATGAATTGATTAGTAATATTATATTTATAAAAATTGATTTTAGAAAAACATTAATATAAATATATTTTTTATCATTATATTTCTGAAATTATTTTCTCTGCTCAAAAAATTCCCTTCCTAATATTTTATAAACATTTTAGATCATTTGAGGAAAGTTATATATTTACTGCACAAGTCGTTTATAAATACTTTTACTAATTTTTAAAGAAATACTGGGAAATGCTTCCAATATTTCACAGAGAATATTGTAGGAATTTAAATCCTACAATTATGCTCTGTGTGACTGTTCTCGAAATAATACTCTCTTTGTGAATGGATTAGTAATATTATATTTATAAAAATGGATTTTAGAAAAACAATAATATAAATATATTTTATATCATTATATTTCTGAAATTATTCTCTGCTCAAAATATTCCCTTCATAATTTTGTATAAAAATTTTAGATCATTTGAAGAAGTTATATATTTATTGCACAAGTCGTTTATAGATACTTTTCCTAATTTTTAAAGAAATACTGGGAAATGCTTCAATATTTGCACAGAGCATATTGTAGGAATTAAGTCTTACAATTTGCTCTGTGACTGTTCTCGAAATAATACTCTCTTTGTGAATGGATTAGTAATATTATATTTATAAAAATGGATTTTAGAAAAACAATAATATAAATATATTTTATATCATTATATTTCTGAAATTATTCTCTCTGCTCAAAATATTCCCTT
>CM063497.1:68255180-68265180 GCA_032207245.1 Pardosa pseudoannulata
AATCCCATAAAATTATTCAGTTTTCATTGTGCTTGAGAACATCTTTATAATTATTATACTTATTAGACGGGAATATTTAATGCTAAGAAATGAAGATGAAAAAATTAGCCTTAAGATAATGTAATTTTCAAAGTTACGGATGGTGTTTAGATTCAAAATATTTATTTAAATAAGTTTTTATAGAAATGTATCTTATGTCAAATAAATCCCATAAAGTTATTAGCTTTTCTATCTGTTTAATATAAGGACATCATTACAGAGTAGATATACTTATCAGACGGGACTATTTTAGGCTGAAAAAATAGAATTCTCTTTAAAAATATAATTTTATCAGGTAACCGAAGTTCTGATTAAAAAATTTTAGATAACATTTTATAGAGGTATATCTATCGTCAAATAAGTCCCATAAAATTATTCGGTTTTCATTGTGCTTGATTACATTGTTACAGTTAATATACTTATTAGACGGGTCTATATAATGCTGAAAATTGAAGGTGAAAAAATAGCCTTAAAATAATTTAATTTTCAAAGTTACGGATAGTGTTTGGATACAAAATATTTAAATAGGTATTTATAGAAATATTGCTTCGGTCAAATAAATCCCATAAAGATATTTACTTTTCATTGTGCTTGAAAGACTGATTACATTATACAGTAAATATTCTTATTAGAGGGGAATATTTTATGCTTTATAAAAAGAATTGCTTTAAAAAATTTAATTTTTGAGGAAATCGATATGGTGTTCACATTCAAAATTCTTAAATAAGGTAATATAGAAATGTTTCTTCGGTCAAATAAATCCCATAAAATTATTCAGTGTGTATTGTGCTTGATTTCATCGTTACAATTACTATACTTATTAGACGGGACTATTTAATGCTGAAAAAGGAAGCTGAAAAAAATAGGCTTAAAATAATTTAATTCTCAAAGTTACGAATGGTGTTTAGATTCAAAATATTTAAATAATCATTTATAGAAATATTGCTTCGGTCAAATAAATCCCATAAAGTAATTCGTTTTTCAATCTGCTTGATATAAGGACGTCATTACAGAGTTGATATACTTATTAGACGGGACTATTTTATGCTGAATAAATAGAATTGCCTTAAAAAAATTAATTTTTAAGGTAACTTATGATGTTCTGATTCAGAATTTTTAAATAAGATTTTAAGGAAATATTTCTTTGGTCAAATAAATCACATAATCTTATTCGTTTTCAATGTGCTTGATATACGGACTTTATTATAGAGTTAATATTCTTATTAGACGGGAATATTGTGAGTTGTATAAAAGAAATTGCTTTAAAAATTTAATTTTTAAGGAAATCGATATGGTGTTCAGATTCAAAATTTTTATATAAGGTAATATAGAAATGTTTCATCGGTAAAATAAATCCCATAAAATTATTCAGTTTTCATTGTGCTTGAGAACATCTTTATAATTATTATACTTATTAGACGGGAATATTTAATGCTGAGAAATGAAGCTGAAAAAATTAGCCTTAAGATAATGTAATTTTCAAAGTTACGGATGGTGTTTAGATTCAAAATATTTATTTAAATAAGTTTTTATAGAAATGTATCTCCGGTCAAATAAATCCCATAAAGTTATTAGCTTTTCCATCTGTTTAATATAAGGACATCTTTACAGAGTAGATATACTTATCAGACGGGACTATTTTAGGCTGAAAAAATAGAATTCTCTTTAAAAATATAATTTTATCAGGTTACCGAAGTTCTGATTAAAAAAATTTAGATAACATTTTATAGAGGTATATCTATCGTCAAATAAGTCCCATAAAATTATTCGGTTTTCATTGTGCTTGATTACATTGTTACAGTTAATATACTTATTAGACGGGTCTATATAATGCTGAAAATTGAAGGTGAAAAAATAGCCATAAAATAATTTAATTTTCAAAGTTACGGATAGTGTTTGGATACAAAATATTTAAATAGGTATTTATAGAAATATTCTTTGGTCAAATAAATCACTTAATGTTATTCGTTTAAAATGTGCTTCATATACGGACTTTATTATAGAGTAAATATTCTTATTAGACGGGAATATTTTATGCTGTATAAAAAATTGCTTTAAAAAAATTTAATTTTTGAGGAAATCTATATGGTGTTCGGATTCAAAATTTTTAAATAAGTACTATAGAAATATTTCTTCGGTCAAATAAATACCATAAAATTATTCAGTTTTCATGGTGCTTGAGAACATCGTTACAATTACTATACTTATTAGACGGGACTATTTTATGCTGAATAAATAAAGATGCCTTTGAAAATTTAATTTTAAAGGTAACTTATGATGTTCTGATTCGGAATTTTTAAATACGATTTTAAGGAAATATTTTTTGGTCAAATAAATCACATAATCTTATTAGTTTTCAATGTGCTTGATATACGGACTTTATTATAGAGTTAATATTCTTATTAGACGAGAATATTGTGAGTTGTATAAAAGAGTGGCTTTAAAAAATTTAATTTTTGAAGAAATCGATATGGTGTTCAGATTTAAAATTTTTAATAAGTTACTATAGAAATGTTTCATCTGTAATATAAATAGCATAAAATTATTAAGTTTTCAATGTGCTTGAGAACATTGTTACAATTCATGTACTTATTAGATGGGACTATTTAATGCTGAAAAATGAAGCTGAAAAAATAGCCTTAAAATAATTTAATTTTAAAATATACGGATGATGTTTAGATTCAAAATATTTAAATAAGCATTTATAGCAGTATTGTTTCTGTCAAATAAATACCTTAAAGTTATTCGCTTTTCAGTCTGCTTGACATACGGACATCATTAGAGTGTCGATATACTTATTACACGGGATTATTTATTGTTGAATAAAAAGAATTGCTTTTTAAAATTTAATTTTTAAGGTAACCAACGATGTTCTGTTTCAGAATTTTTAAATAACATTTTACAGATTTATCACTTCAGTCAAATACATCCCAAAAAATTATGTTAATTATATCGTTACAATTAATATACTTATTAGACGGGACTATGTAATGCTGGAAAATGAAGCTGAAAAAAATAGCCTTAAAAGAATTTAATTCTCAAAGCTATGGATGGTGTTTAGATTCAAAATATTTAAATAAGCGTTTATAGAAATATTGCTTCGGTCAAATAAGTCCCATAAAGTTAATCGCTTTTCAATCTGCTTGATTTAAGAACACCATTAGAGAGTTGATAAATTTATTAGACAGGACTACTTATGCTAAATAAATAGAATTAATCCAAAAAATTTAATTTTTAAGGTAACCGACGACGTCCTGATGCAAAAGTTTTAGATAAAATTTTATAAAAGTGTTTCTTTTGACGAATAAATCCCATAAAATTATTCAGTTTTCATTGTGCTTGATTACACAGCCATCGTTACAGTTATATATTTATTAGACGGGACTGTTTAATGCTGAAAAAATAGCCTTAAAGTAATTTAATTATCAAAGTTACGGATGGTGTTTAGATTCAAAATATTTAATTACGCATTTATTGCAATATTGCTTCGATCAAATAAATCCCATAAAGTAATTCGTTTTTCAATCTGCTTGATATAAGGACATCATTACAGAGTTGATATACTTATTAGACGGGACTATTTTGTGCTGAATAAATAGAATTGCCTTTAAAAAATTAATTTTTAAGGTAACCTCTATGATGTTCTGATTCAGAATTTTTAAATAAGATTTTAAGGAAATATTTCTTAGGTCAAATAAATCACATAATCTTATTCGTTTTAAATTTGCTTGACATACATACTTTATTATAGAGTCCATATTCTTATTAGATGGCAATATTTTATGCTTTATAAAAAGAATTGCTTTAAAAAATTTAATTTTTGAGGAAATCGATATGGTGTTCACATTCAAAATTCTTAAATAAGGTAATATAGAAATGTTTCTTCTGTCAAATAAATCCCATAAAATTATTCAGTGTGTATTGTGCTTGATTACATCGTTACAATTACTATACTTATTAGACGGGACAATTTAATGCTGAAAAAGGAAGCTGAAATAAATAGCCTTAAAATAATTTAATTTTCAAAGTTACAGATGCTGTTTAGACTCATAATATTTAAATAAGCATTAATAGAAATATTGCTTCGGTCAAATAAATCCCATACAGTTATTCGCTTTTCAATCTGCTTGATTTAAGGACATCATTACAAAATTGATGTACTTATTAGACGAGACTATTTTATGTTGATTAAACTGAACTGCCTTTAAAAACTTTAATTTTTAAGGTAACCGATGATGTTTTGATTCAGAATTTTTAAATAATATTTTATGGAGGTATCTCATCTTTCAAATAAATCCTCAAAAATTATTTGGTTTTCATTGTGATTTATGATACAGCAATAGTTACTGTTAATATATTTATTAGACGAAACAATTTATGCTTAAAGAATAACAGCCTTAAAATAATTTAATTTTTATGGTAACTAATGATTTTTATATTCAAAGTTTTTAAATAAGATTTTACAGAAATATCGCTTTGGTCAAAGAAATCACGTAGAGTTATTCGCTTTTCATAGAGCTTGATATACGGATATTATTACAGAGTTAATATACTTATTAGATGGAACTATTTTGTCCTGAATTAAAAAGATTTTCTTAAGAACTTTTAATATTTAAGGTAAGTGATGGTATTTAGGTTAAATATTTTTAAGTAAGGCAATATAGAAATATTTCTTCAGGAAAATAAATACCATAAAAATTTACAGTTTCCTTTATACTTGATTAAACAGATATCATTAAACTTAATATATTTATTAGACAGGAATATTTTGTGCTGAAAAAAGAATAACCTTAAAATAATTAATTTTTAAGATAACTGATGAAGTTTAGATTCAAACTTTTTAAATAAGGTTTTATAGGGATATCTCTTCTATCAAATAAATCGCATAAAGTTATTTGCTTTTCATTGTGCTTGATATACGGATTTCATAATAGAGTAAGTATTCTTATTAGACCGGAATATTTTATGCTGAAGAAAAGAAGTACTTTAAAATATTTAATTTTTAAGGAAACCGATATAGTATTCTGATTCAAAATTTTTATAAGAAAGGTACTATAGAAATATTTCTTAGATCAAAGAAATCTCATAAAATTATTCGATTTTCATTGTGTTTGATTACAGAAACATCTTTACAGTTAATATATTTATTAGGCAGGACTATTTAATGCTGAAAAATGAAGCTAAAAATAGCCTTAAAATAATTTAATTTTTAAAGTTATGGATGGTGTTTAGATTCAAAATATTTAAATAAGTATTTATAGAAATGTTTTGTCGGTTAAATAAATCCCATAAAGTTATTCGCTTTTCAATCTGCTTGATATAAGGACATCATTACCGAGTTGGTATACTTATCACACGGGACTATTTTATGTTGAATAAATAGAATTCTCTTTAAAAATATGATTTTATCAGGTATCCGAAGTTCTGATTAAAAAATTTTAGATAACACCTTGTAGAGGTATATCTATTGTCAAATAAGTCCCATAAAATTATTTGGTTTTCATTGTGCTTGATTAGATTGTTACAGTTAATATACTTATTAAACGGGACTATTTAA
Source organism: Pardosa pseudoannulata (assembly GCA_032207245.1). Lineage (NCBI taxonomy): Eukaryota > Metazoa > Arthropoda > Arachnida > Araneae > Lycosidae > Pardosa > Pardosa pseudoannulata. The sequence goes on from CM063497.1 coordinate 68,260,777, forward strand.
TGCTGAAAAATGAAGCTGAAAAAAAAATAGCCTTAAAATAATTTAATTTTTAAAGTTATGGATAGTGTTTAGATTCAAAATATTTAAATAAGTATTTATAGAAATATTGCTTCGGTCAAATAAATACCATAAAGTTATTCGCTTTTTAATCCGCTTGATAGATGGACATTATTACAGATTTTATATACTTATTAGACGGGACTATTTTATTCTGAATAAATAGAATTGCTTTTAAAAAAATTAATTTTTAATGTAACCTATGATGTTCTGATGCAAACTTTTTTGAAAAAATTTTATAGAGGTATTTCTTTGACAAATAAATCCCATAATATTATTCAGTTTTCATTGTGCTTGATTACATCGTTAGAATTATTATACTTATTAGACAGGACTATTTAATGCTGAAAAATGAAACTGAAAAAAATAGCCTTAAGATAATTTAATTTTCAAAGTTACGGATGGTGTTTACATTCAAAATATTTAAATAAGCATTAATAGAAATATTGCTTCGGTCAAATAAATAACATACAATTATTCACTTTTCAATCTTCTTGATTTAAGGACATCATTACAGAATTGATATGCTTATTAGACGAGACCTCTTTATGCTGAATAAATAGAATTGTTTTAAAAAATTTAATTCTATAAGGTAACTGACCACGTTTTGATTAAAAACTGTTATATAACATTTTATAGAGGTATTCTTTTTTTAAAAAATCCCATAAAATTATTCGTTTTTCATTGTGCTTGATTACATCGCTACAATTATTATACTTATTAGATCGGACATTTTAAAGCTGAAAATCGAAGCTGAAAAAAGTAGCTATAAAATAATTTAATTTTCAAAGTTACGGATAGTGTTTAAATTCAAAATATTTAAATAAGTATTTATAGAAATACTGCTTCGGTCAAATAAATCTCGTAAAATTATTCGCATTTCAGTCTGCTTGATATACGGACATCATTACAGAGTAGATATCGTTATTAGACGGGACTATTTTATGCTCAATAAAAAGAATTGATTCGAAAAATTTAATTTTTATCGTAACCAACGACGTTGATGCAAAAGTTATAGATAACATTTTATAGAAATATTTCTTTTGAAGAATAAATCCCATAAAATTATTCAGTTTTCATTGTGCTTCATTACACAGCGATCGTTATAGTTAATATATTTATTAACTATAACGATACGGGACTGTTTAATGCTGAAAAAATAATAACCTTAAAATAATTTAATTTTTAAGGTAACTAATGATTAACGTTCATATTTAAAGTTTTTTAATAAGGTTTCATAGGAATATCGCTTTCGTCAAATAAGATAAAGAGTTATTCTCTTTTCATAGAGCTTGATATACGGGTTATCATTACAGAGATAATATTCTTAATAGACAGGACTATTTTGTGCTTAATTGAAACCCTTTTATTATTTCAGGTAACTAATGGTATTTAGATTCAAAATTTTTACATAAGGCAATACAGAAATATTTCTTCAGTAAAAAAAATCTCATAAAAATAAAGTTTTCTTTATGCTTGATTACACAGATATCGTTACTATTAACATATTTATTAGACAGGACTATTTTATGCTAAAAAAAGAATAACCTTAAAATAATTTAATTAAGGTAACCGATGACGTTCAGTTTCAAACTTTAAAAAAAATAATTTACAAAGATATATCTTTGATAAAATAAATCCCATAAAGTTATTCGCTTTTCAATCTGCTTGATATACGGACATCATTACACAGTTGATATACTTATTAAACAGGACTATTTTATAACGAATAATTAGAATTGCCTTTAAAAAATTTAATTTTTAATGTAACTGACGAAAATCTGATTCAAAATTTTTAGATAACCTTTTATAGAGGTATTTATTTTGTCAAATAAATTTCATAAAATTATTCGGTTTTCATTGTGCTTTTTTATACTGATATCCTTACAATTGATATATTTATTAGACGAGACTGTTTTATGCTGAAAAAATAATAGCCTTAAATTAATTTAATTTTTAAGGTAAACAATGACAAGTTTTAATTAACATAAAAATTTTAATTTTATCTTATACGGGGATACGACTTTTAAAAGTCGAAAAAATGTAAGATAATTATTATTTTCGACTCCTCATAGCTTGAAAATTAACAGTTTTACAAATATAAATTCTTTAACGTATTAGTACAAATGATTATCTTTACTTACATATATCACATTCATTTTTAAAACATACAAAATATTTTTGTTAGAAACTTTTAAATAAGAGACACTTTGCTGTTAACAAAAATGATACCAAGGCTAACGCGCATGATCAGTAAAAATATAATAAAGTTAAAGTTAAACTTATTGTTTTAAAACGTACTACAATGTCTTAAACTAACTTTGAATATAAATATGTATGTATTTAAGATAAATAAATATTTTTAAAAATATTTGAAAAAAAATGAATTTTTTTTCCTTAAAAATTAAAAATTTATCATTGAAAATAAAAACATATTTTGGGAAATATACATAAAATTTACATTCAATTGGATGAAATTTTTATGGTATACAAACAGGAAAAATTTCATGAAAAAATATTAAAAACCTTTTCAGATAATATGAAAGAAAAAACACAATTTGAGAAAAATTAATTTAAAATTTTGTAAGTTTAAATTTCTTTGCAGTAAACGGCTGACAAATTTTTATTCATAACTCCTCTCAATATTGGATTTTTTTTTACACGAATTGTTTTAAAATGTTCAGAACTGAATTTCTTTTCATATACATTTTACCTGCAAAATAGAATTTTTTGTCAATTTAACAGTCGTATGACCACTTAAAATGATCAAAAGAGTGTAAAATAAATTAATTATCTGAATAATGATGGTAATATAAATGACTTTTTAAGTAAGTAATAACCATTCAATTCAAATTTTTATTTTAAATATATTTAAAATATTAGTTAACATTACAATATTAAATCATTATTGTTATATGAAGTATATAAATGCTTTACGAATTAGAACAAATTATTAGTTATTAGCAATGTAATGCAAACTCCAGTTAACATAGAACATTTATTTTGTGTAAAATTAATAGAATAATGTAGTATATAAGGTAAGTTAACTAAATAATGAATACAATCTATACAACTATTTAACCCTCTAAGCGGTTCGCACGTACAATTCCGCCAAACCGATTATGTCTTCAAAGCGGTTGTCACGTACAATTTTCGATCTCCAAAAACGTTCTGAAAATGGATGTAATGTACATTTCTGCCAGTGTTTGAGGTAGGAGGGTCAGGTCGATTGTGTAGAAACTGCATCCCTCTTTGACTGACATTTATTGAGGGATGCATCCCTACTTCCTGAGGCACAAAGACGCTGATAGCTTTTCATAGCTTTGTAAATCTCTATTTCGAAGTATTTCGTTTTCGGTAACAGATGTAACTCTAATTTCACCACTTAAATATTTTGGATAAATTTCGTAAAAAAAAATAATATAAATAATTCTCTTAAACAATATTTTTATTTGTACTTTTAGAATGCATTATTTCTTATGGGATGATCTTCGAGACTTGACGAGCTTTATGTGTATTAAAAATTAACAATCTATAATATCTATTTATATATCGATTTATAACCTTTGTCTAGACGACAAAGGGTGACGTAAAAAATCATAGAACGATTTGGTAATTGGCACAATAAACATTTAGCGTATTTTTGGAGACTTTTTTTTAATCGGTGTGTTCCACTCGGTGGGTTAAAAAATCATTTGAATGAGATAAAAAATAAGTAATTAACATTTAAATAATTTTAATTTAAAGGATATTTAAAGGACTGAATATTTTTAATTTATTGATTCATTTAATATATAGAAAGCATATATACGTAAAAAGAAAATTTTAAACTTTCAAAATTATTCATTAGATTTTTTAATTCGTAAGTAAATTTGTATAAACTATCGTTTTGAAAACAAAACCTGTAAATATAAACGACCCGTGAATGATTAATGCAATGTATTAAATAATCCTTGTTTTATGAAGTATGTTTTTTTTCAATACAGCAGCTGTAACGTCACAGGATCCTCGGGTAGCGTGTGGGTGTCGAAGTGGTTTTGACACGACGTACAGCTTAGAAACAATAACAACGTTTATTCTTGATTAAAATGGAGTTATGTACAAATTTTCCAAATGGAAATCACAGAACTCAGGCGGGCTGGTGTTGACCTAAAAGTCACAGGTTCAAGGCGAACCTAACAAAACAATCTGCGGACAGGTGCAGACAGATACCGTGATAAAGGGGTATAACTGAGTCTCCTTGACCCACAAAAAGCTGGAGAAAAACTCTAAAAGAAAAAAAAACCACCGCAAAACCAACCTCTCTCCGTTCTCTTTTTCTGGGGACCCTCCGGCAAGAAACCTGAC
>CM063497.1:68272680-68277680 GCA_032207245.1 Pardosa pseudoannulata
GTATTTGGACACCTATGCAAATGACGATATTTGTGGGTCTGAGATACTTCACGGCCGGTATACATCGTGTAGGAAACAGCATCGGCATTAGTCGCATGCAAGATGCCGCGCAGTTTGGAGCTCTCTGATTTCGAGAAAGGTATAATTATCGGGTATCATAAATGTGGCCGATCCTTAAGGGACATATCTAGAGATCTGAAGTATCCAAAATCCACAATGGCCTATGTGATTAAGAAGTGGAAGGTGAGTGGTGATTGTCGGAATGTGCCCCGAGTCGGCAGACCAACGAAACTGGAAGATAGAGACCGACGAGTGCTGTCCAGAGAAATTCGGTAGAACCGCTCCCAACCGATGGTCTTCGTTCGCGAGAAGTTTCAACATACATCCGGAAGTATTGTTTCAATGAATACGATCCGTAAGGAAGGATATCTTCTTTGTTTTCGTGCTCGTGCTGATGCCCATATGCCTTTGATCACATAATCCAACCACGCTGCTGGGTTAATGTGGTGCAAAGCACATCGAAATTGGACCGTAGATCTGTGGAAACGGGTTCTTTGGAGCTACGAATCAAGGTTCACCCTTTACCGTTCGGATGGCAGAGTCTGGGTCTGGCGTGTGTCTGGAGAACATCTCGTGCCAGATTGCAATGTACCAACAGTCCAGTTCGGCGGAGATGGAATTGTGGTCTGGAGGTGTTTCTCCTGGTATGGATTGGGACCCTCTGTCTTCATTCATGGAAAATCTCAACGCCGATGCTTACTGCACTATTTTGGATGACAATTCGTGCTTCCTAGGGGGGGGGTGGGGGGGGGGGGGGGGGGGGTGGGGGGGGGGGGGGGGGGGGGGGGGGGGGGGGGGGCGTTGGCGGTTTTACGGGTTGGAACGTTGTTACTTTCAGGACGACAGTGCCAGTTGTCCTCTTTAGAGGTTAACCAGGGCCTGGTATGGTGCCAATGGAGTTCATCGAATGGACTGGCCTGCCTAGAACCCAGACCTGAACCCTATCGAGAACCTTTTGGACGAGTTAGATCGTCGAATTAAGGGGTGCACTACCCGTCCAAAATCGGTGAATTAATTTGTATGTCTACTCGAAACCGAATTGAAGACAATACCACTAGCTGTAATACAAAGACTTGTGGAAAGTATTACATCAAGGGTTCACTCTGTAATTGCCTCTCGTGGTGGCTGTACCAACTATTGATTTTGAATAAATTTAGTTTTTCCTTTCTATCACATTTATCCAAATGCTTATTGGTAGATAGTGTATTAGTAATAATTTTTTGAATAATAAATTTCAAAGCATGAAATGTAAGGTCCATCATCCCAGTTTGGACTTTAACATCGACTTTCTTTCCTCATCGTTTTCATCTCTTCTGGAACAACAAACTTTCTATTCCCTTGATGGTTGTCGTTTCTTATCAGTGGAACGTATCTAATAAAATGCCTTTCAATCAAAATGTTTTGGATGTTATCTGAGCATGGACGGTCTCTTTTTGGAATGGTATCTGATATTGAATACTTTTCAATAAGTTTATCTATTAAAGATAAACGGATTATCAAATGGAATTTTTCCACCCTGTTTGTTGTAAATAAGGTAGAAGTTCAAAATAGTTTGATTTATCACATTACAAATAGTCTGGTACTGCCATCTGGTGTATAGATTGAAAGATAAACATAATTACAAGTGTAAGAAATATATTTTTTTAATATTTTTGCATCGTTGCTTTTGTAAATTCTAGCCCAGAAATATCAAGGGCGAGAGAAATTCAGGACGAAATATCACCTTGTTATTTTGATGAGAGAGAGAAAGAAATGGCTAATGATACTAATAATTTCGTCCATGGTATTGCTCAAATCTTCTGTCCTTACTAGTGGTTGACCTGATTGTGGTTCATGATGATTCCCGTTTGTCCGCTAAAGCTTTTGTCCACTTATGAACCTTGTTCGTTACTGGAATACCACTATGCCCTAAAATCTCCTTTTTCAGGAATGAACATTTAATTTTATCCTGGTTGTAATTTTTAAACTCTGCTTGATTATAACCATTGGTTTCTTAATTATTGTCTTTAGTATATACAGAGACTAGAATTAAAAAGAAATTAAAATGTAATGTTTCGAAGTGTTGCTAAATAGTTTCGTTTGCTATCTTTTCCCTTAAAAAACAATAGGTTTTATAAATATTTCGAGCATAGTGATCACAAAAGTTAAAAAATTATTAGTTCATTAATGCATATGACTCATTTTTACAATAATCAAGTCATATGTTTAGTTTATAATTTATCAGTTCTGTGCGCTGAAAGTTACAGGTTACGCTTACACCTACCGGATATTGGTCCAATAAAACAGTTTCTGTTTGGATTGGTATTGGCTAAAGTCTTTTATTTTTGCTCTACGTACAACGTCATTGACTTACTACTTAAGGATGATTCCGAACGGCTACGAACATCTATGCCGGAAGCGGAATACGATACTGCAGATAAGTTTACTAATGATAGGAGTTTAATTTTGATATGGGAGGAATATGATTTGGCATAAATGAGCAACATAAATTAGCAGTAATGTTTTTCAACTTGAATAGAAAGTTCTGCTTAGTGTGTGAAAAAAAATACTTCTGAATTATATATATATATATATATATATATATATATATATATATATATATTATATATATATATATATATATATATATATATATTTCTTTTAAGTGTTAAAATTTAATTACTACTAAAAAGTTGTTTTTACCTTTCAGAAATCTTAACATTTAGGATCAGTTTGTAATTCTAAATATTTAATATCCAGGAAAAAGAAAGTTTTAGAATGAAAGAAAGCTAAAGTTATTCAAAAATAGTAATATACCTTCTTACTTTAAAGTAATATCTCGATATATCAATGCTATCAATATAAATTTGGGGATACATCGCGATATTAAATTTCTGATATCGTCCAGCCCTAGATCATACTATTTTAGATGTCGGATAAATCGCTCCATCTCTGCATTACTGCAGGAACTGAGATGTTTTCCCAATGATTACAACACCCTTTATACAGTCACCAAATATGCTGATGTTACATACCTTCTGATATTGTTGATTTAACGTTGACTTCAAAAGTAGTCGGTGGTCATATTAACGTTACTGGATTGTTTATCTATATCATTTTTTCAGTATACGGCCGTGAAATATCTTTCGGCAATAAAAAGTCCTTCTTAAGCAATGGACACTTCATTTTGTCTTGCATGTTATTCTGAGATTTTGCTCGATAAAAACCGCTTGTATGCTAATCACTGTCTCTGGTATAAATTGTAACGTATCCGGTCCCTGTTTTAGGTACCACAAGGAAGAATCAGGTGTATCTTGATTAATGAATTTATTTACACTGCTGTTATATACATCATTTCACAAGTACACAAAAAAAAACTATTTCCGATCATAGGTAAGTGATTAGTACAAGTAGGCCTGAGTAGAGACGGGTACCTAAACTAAATTCAGTCTCTGCCGAAATATGGGTGATTAGACGGAAGATACAATTCGTAGCTCTCGCGAAAGTTCTAAGAAGTACTGGTAGGATATCTAAGCACAGTTAGAGTTCCGAAGGAAATGAAAACAATTTTGAAGAGGATTATACTAGAAAAGGAAACCCAATGCAGAGGATATCGTTTCAATTTCAGCAAGAGATATATTCGAAGACCGTATTTCACTAAATAAAACTCTCCGATGGAGAGACTGGTCGAAGCGACCTCCGAGTTAGCCGATGGGGCTACTGTTTAAAGAAAAGATCCCAAGGTGGGATTATAGTAAAAAACTCTCCGGTAGAGAGACTGGTCAAGGCGAGCTCTTAATTAGCTGGTTGCTAGCTAACTAATTTATCTAAAAAACAAATCTTCGCTCGTCTCTTTCTAGGGGAGGGACCTCTAAGAGAAAGGCCTCACCCACAATTTCATTATTGGATCACTTAGCGATGACCTCACCTTCGAAAACTGGATTGGTTCAGGTTAAACAATCATCGGCCGCAAACCCAGGGGTCACTGGAATTCTTAGTGACATCTGAGTAGCGGCTAATCATTTGTCTTTCCAGCGATCATATTTTTGGCTGTCAGTGAAGGTGCCGTGTTGTCTGGCATATTGTTCCTCTACTATAAGGAACAACAGTGTATACATCGTGGTGCCGGGGAAAACAATCCTTTTGTATCCACACAAGCGAAGTCCATCTCTCAAATCAAAGTTCTTTGATGTCGAACAACCGCTAAATCACGTCGTTACAAAGTTCTGAAACCATGATAAACCCGACTGATGCCGATTTTGGAGACTAATACAAAATTTAGCCGCATGTTAGCTGTTATGATTTTTGTATTATTCTTCATTATTCCCAACATATTCCAACAATATGTGTCCTTGCATTATGGTAATATAATAAGAATTAATTCTTCAGCAATAGATTAATCATTTTGTCTTGCTTGAATTCTACGATCCTTTTTGATAAAAGTCGCTGGTTTGTTGATCAATGCCTCTAACATGACCTTTGAAATCCTGGTAAACGTGACTGATTTCGATTTTGAAAACTAACACAAAATTTAGCCACATATTAGCTGTTATGATTTTTGTATTATACTTCATTATTCCCAGTACATGCCAACAATATGTGTCATTGTCTTATCGTAATATAAGATGAATCCATTCTTCAGCAATAAATAAATCATTTTGGCTTTCCTGAATTCTACGATCCTTTTTGATAAAAGTTGCTGGTTTTTTGATGAATGTCTTCAACATGAGTATTGAAATCATGATAAACGCGACTGATGACGATTTTGGAAACTAATACAAAATTTATCCGTATAATAGCTGTTATGATTTTTGTATTATTCTTCATTATTCCTAGTACATATGTGTCAATGCATTATCGTAATGGACAATGTGTGCCCCTGGATTATCGTAATGTAATAATAATCCCATTCTTCAGCAATAGATAAATCCTTTTTGCTTGCCTGAATTCTACGATCCGTT
>CM063497.1:68290180-68297680 GCA_032207245.1 Pardosa pseudoannulata
GCTATACGTGGAAAAACTTGCATACTTGGCGATGATAAATATAGATAAAGAATCAAAATCTCAAGGGACAAATCTCAAACTGCAGTGAAGCCCATAAGAATTCAAAAGCAATGAAATGAAACAAAAACTATGAGTATTTCAAATGCCAAAACTGTAGGCACAAAAACTTTGATACACAATTGCAGTCAGAAAAATCTCGGGTTGCCATACGTAGAAAACTTGCATACTTGATGATAAATATAGATAAAGAATCAAAATCAAGGGACACCCTAAACTTCAGTAAAGTCCGTAAGAATTCAAAACAACAAAATGAGATACAAAAGCATAAACTATGAGTATTTAAATGTCTAAAACTGCAAGCAAAAAGTTTTACACACAATTGCAGTCAGAAAAATTTTGGGTTGCCATACGTAAGAGAACTCTCATACTTGGCGGTGATAAATATAGATAAAGAATCAAAATCAAGGGACACCCTAAACTACATTGAAGTCCGTAAAAATTCAAAACAATGAAAATGAAACAAAAAGTATAAACTATGAGTATTTTAAATGTCTAAAACTGCATGCAAAAGTTTTACACACAATTGCAATCAGAAAATCTTTGGGTTGCCATACGTGGGAAAACTTGCATACTTGGATGATAAATATAGATAAAGAATCAAAATCTCAAGGGACACCCGAAACTGCAGTGAAGCCCATAAGAATTTAAAAGCAATGAAAATGAAACAAAAATAAACTATGAATTATTCAAATACCTAAAACTGTAGGCAAAAATTTTGATATAAAGTTGCAGCCAGAAAAATCTCGGGTTGCCATACGTGGGAAAACTTGCATACTTGGTAATGATAATATAGATAAAGAATCAAAATCTCGAAAACCGAAAACTACAGTAAAGCCAATACGAATTCAAAACAATAAAATGAGACAAAAAGAATAAACTGTGAGTATTCAAATGTCTAAAACTGCATTCAAAAGTTTTATACACAATTGCAGTAAGAAAAATCTCGGGTTGCCATAAGTGGAAAAACTTGCATACTTGGCGATGATAAATAGATAAAGAATCAAAATCAAGGGACAAATGGAACTGCAGTGAAGATCATAAGAATTCAAAAGGAACGAAATGAATCAAAAAACATAGACTATGAGAATTCAAATACCTAAAACTGCAGGCAAAAGTTTTATACATAGTTGAAGCCAGAAAAATCTCGGGTTGCCATAAGTGAGAAAACTTGCATACTTGATGATAATAAATATAGATAAAGAATCAAAATTTCGGACATCTGAAACTGCAGTGAAGCCCATAAGAATTCAAAAGCAACGAAATGAAACAAAAGCGTAAACTATGAGTATTTAAATGCCAAAAGTGTACACAAAAATTTTATACCAAATTGCAGTCAGAAAAATCTCGGGTTGCCATACGTAAGAAAACTATCATACTGGGTGATGATAAATATAGATAAAGAATCAAAACCAAGAGACACCCGAAACTACAGTAAAGTCCGTAAGAATTCAAAACAAAAAATGAGACAAAAAGCATAAACTATGAGTATTCAAATGTCTAAAACTGCATGCAAAAAATTTTACACACAATTGCAGCCAGAAAAAATCTGGCTTGCCATACGTGCGAAAACTCGCATACTTGGCAATGATAAATATAGAAAAAGAATAAAAATCATAGGACAACCTAAACTGCAGTGACGCCCATAAGAATACAAAAGCAACGAAAATGAAACAAAAAGAATAAACTCTGAGAATTCAAATACCTAAAACTGTATGCAAAAATTTCGTACATAATTGCAGTCAGAAAAATAAACGGTTTGCATACCTAGGAAGACTCGCATACTTGGTGATGATAAATATAGATAAAGAATCAAAATCAAGGGACACCCTAAATTGCAGATAGGGACACCTTAAACTGTCCATAAGAATACTCTTGATCAAATAATCCTCTTAATCCTCATATACAAATAAATCCATATTAAGGGATATGGTAAACTATGTAATTTGCAAATTTCTTTCCTCATAACAAGTCAAACTACATATATGTTGTATTGATTCAAAAACGTGAAGATAAATTCATTATGAACAGTTACATTACATTCTTTACCATACTGGCTACTTTCCAGATCCATTTTAACTGTATTTGTAACTGATCTAAATTAAATTCCACGCTTAAGAAAATGTTTAGAGTCATTTCAATGAGACGTCTGAATATATGCAGAATGGGTCGTGAACTGCCGCTAATTAGGTATTTAAATAACCAGCTGATATATTAAAAAGTTAAACATTTGCATTTCATAAATTTGGTTACTTGTGAGGATAAAAAAATAAATACTAACAAATATGTTAGCTTGAAAGTGAATATTTAGCTAAGTAATCTGTTAAATAATATAATAATTTTCATCTATTTAGGTAGTTTTAGTTATTTACTTTGTGTATGTGTTTATACCTACATATACAAATTTAGAAAGATATGCGTGTTAAAAAATAGCTAATTAACTTAGAGATAAATAAATATTAATTAAAAGAAGTCTAAGAAGAATATTTAAATACATTCTCATTAAAACGGGATATATTGTTTAGAATTAAACGAGATGGAGAAAAAAAAGATATTTATTTAGTTACTCAAGGTAAGTTTTCAGAAAGAATTCTCGCAAATATTTACAAAGACGACGTGGGAAAACTTGGCATACTTGGTGATGATAAATATAGATAAAGAGTCAAAATCTCGACCACCCGAAACTACAGTGAAGTCCATAAGAATTCAAAGCAACAAAATGAGACAAAAAGCATAAACTATGAGTATTCAAATCTAAAACTGCATGCAAAAGTTTTACACACAATTGCATCAGAAAAATTTCGGGTTGCCATACGTGGGAAAACTCACATACTTGGTGATGATAAATATAGATAAAGAATCAAAATCTCGGACAACCGAAACTGCAGTGAAGCCCATAAGAATTCAAAAGGCAACGAAATGAATTAAAAAACATAGACTATGAGTATTCAAATACCTAAAACTGCAGGCAAAATTTTGATACACAGTTGAAGCCAGAAAAATCTCGGGTTGCCATACGTAGCAAAAACTGGCATACCTCGCGATGATAAATATAGATAAAGAATCAAAATCAAGGGGCAACCTAAACTGCAGTGAAGCCCATAAGAATTCAAAAGCAATGAAATGAAACAAAAGTATAAACTATGAGTATTTAAATGCCAAAACTGTACACAAAAATTTTTATACACAATTGCAGTCAGAAAAATCTCAGGTTGCCATACGTGGGAAAACTATCATACTGGGTGATGATAAATATAGATAAAGAATCAAAACCAAAACACCCGAAACTACAGTAAAGTCCATAAGAATTCAAAACAACAAAATGAGACAAAAAGTATAAACTATGAGTATTTAAATGTCTAAAACTGCATGCAAAAGTTTTACACACAATTGCAATCAGAAAAATTTTCGGGTTGCCATACGTGGGAAGACTCGTATACTTGGCGATGATAAATATAGATAAGAATCAAAATCAAGGGACAAATTTAAGTGCAGTGAAGCCCATAAGAATTCAAAAGCAACGAAAATGAAACAAAAAGCATAAATTATGAGTATTCAAATACCTAAAACTGTATACAAAAATTTTATATACAATTGCAGTCAGAAAAATCTCGGGTTGCCATACGTGAGGAAAAACTTGCATCCTTGGTAATGATAAATATAGATAAAGAATCAAAATCTCGGACACCCGAAACTGCAGTGAAACCCATAAGAATTAAAAAGCAACGAAATGAAACAAAAAGCATAAACTATAATTATTCAAATACCTAAAACTGTAGACAAAAATTTGATATAAAGTTGCAGCCAGAAAAATCTCGGGTTGCCATACGTGGAAAACTTGCATACTTGGTAATGATAAATATAGATAAAGAATCAAAATCATCGAACACCTAAACTACAGTAAAGCCCATAAGAATTCAAAAGCAATGAAATGAGACAAAAAGAATAAACTGTGAGTATTCAAATGTCTAAAACTGCATTCAAAAGTTTTTATACACAATTGCAGTAAGAAAAATCTCGGGTTGCCATAAGTGGAAAAACTTGCATACTTGGCGATGATAAATATAAAGAATCAAAATCAAGGGACAAATGGAACTGCAGTGAAGCCCATAAGAATTCAAAAGGAACGAAATGAAACTAAAAAACATAGACTATGAGTATTCAAATACCTAAAACTGCAGGCAAAATTTTGATACATAGTTGCAGCCAGAAAAATCTCGGGTTGCCATACGTGAGAAAACTTGCATACTTGATGATAATAAATATAGATAAAGAATCAAAATCTCGGACATCTGAAACTGCAGTGAAGCTCATAAGAATTCAAAACAATGAAATGAAACAAAAGCATAAACTATGAGTATTTAAATGCCAAAAGTGTACACAAAAATTTATACCACAATTGCAGTCAGAAAAATCAGGTTGCCATACGTAAGAAAACTCTCATACTTGGCGATGATAAATATAGATAAAGAATCAAAATCAAGAGACACCCGAAACTACAGTAAAGTCCGTAAGAATTCAAAACAACAAAATGAGACAAAAAGTATAAACTATGAGTATTTAAATGTCTAAAACTGCATGCAAAAGTTTTACACACAATTGCAATCAGAAAAATTTTGGGTTGCCATACGTGGGAAAACTTGTATACTTGGCGATGATAAATATAGATAAAGAATCAAAATCAAGGGACATCCGAATTTACTGCAGTGAAGCCCATAAGAATTAAAAGCAATGAAAATGAAACAAAAAGAATAAACTATGAGTATTTCAAATACCTAAAACTGTATATACAAAAGTTTTTATTCACAATTGCAGTCAGAAAAATCTCGGGTTGCCATACGTGAGAAAACTAGCATTCTTGGCAATGATAAATATAGATAAAGAATCTAAATCTCGGACACCCGAAACTGCAGTGAAACCCATAAGAATTAAAAAGCAACGAAATGAGACAAAAAGAATAAACTATGAATTATTCAAATACCTAAAACTGCATGCAAAATTTTATACACAATTGCAGTCAGAAAAATCTCGGATAGCTATACGTGGAAAAACTTGCATACTTGGTGATGATAAATATAGATAAAGAATTAAAATCAAGGACAAACCAGAAACTGCAGTGAAGCCCATACGAATTCAAAACAATAAAATGAACAAAAAAGAATAAACTGTGAGTATTCAAATATTTAAAACTGAATACAAAAATTTTATACACAATTGCAGTAGTAAAAACCTCGTGTTGCCATATGTGAGAAAACTTGCATACTTGGCGATGATAAATATAGATATAGAATCAAAATTTCAAGGGACATGAAACTGCAGTGAAGCCCATAAGAATTCAAAAGCAACGAAATGAAACAAAAAACATAAACTATGAGTATTCAAATACCTAAAAACTGTAGGCAAAAATTTTGATACAAAGTTGCAGCCAGAAAAATCTCGGGTTGCCATACGTGAGAAAACTTGCATACTTGATGATAAATATAGATAAAGAATCAAAATCTCGGACATCTGAAACTGCAGTGAAGCCCATAAGAATTCAAAAGCAACGAAATGAAACAAAAAATAAACTATGAGTATTTAAATGCCAAAACTGTATATAAAAATTTTATACACAATTGTAGTCGAATAAATATTGGGTTGCCATAAGTGAGAAAACTTGTATACTTGGTGATGATAAATATAGATAATCAAAATCAAGAGACACCCGAAACTGCAGTAAAGTCCGTAAGAATTCAAAACAACAAAATGACAAAAAGCATAAAATGAGTATTCAAATACCTAAAACTGCATGCAAAAATTTTCACACACAATTGCAGCCAGAAAAATCTGGGCTTGCCATACGTGCGAAAACTCGCATACTTGATGATAAATATAGAAAAAGAATCAAAATCATAGGACAACCTAAACTGCAGTGAAGCCCATAAGAATAAAGCAACGAAAATGAAACAAAAAGAATAAACTCTGAGTATTTCAAATACCTAAAACTGTGCAAAAATTTCGTACACAATTGCAGTCAGAAAAATAACGGTTTGCCATACGTAGAAGACTCGCATACTTGGCGATGATAAATATAGATAAAGATCAAAATCATGAAACACCCTAAATTGCAGATAGGGACTCCTTAAACTGTCCATAAGAATCCTCTTGATCAAACAATCATCTTAAACTTCATAAAAAAATAAATCCATATTAATATAGTAAACTGTAATTTGCGAAACTCTCAGCATAACAAAAATAAACTACATATATGTTGTATTGATTCAAAAACGTGAAGATAAATTCATTATGAACAGTTACATTACATTCTTTACCATACTGGCTACTTTCCAGATCCATTTTAACTGTATTTGTAACTGATCTAAATTAAATTCCACGCTTAAGAAAATTTTTAGAGTCATTTCAATGAGACGTCTGAATATATGCAGAATGGGTCGTGAACTGCCGCTAATTAGGTATTTAAATAACCAGCTGATATATTAAAAAGTTAAACATTTGCATTTCATAAATTTGGTTACTTGTGATGGAGAAAAAATTAAATACTAACAAATATGTTAGCTTGAAAGTGAATATTTAGCTAAGTAATCTGTTTAATAATATAATAATTTTCATCTATTTAGGTAGTTTTAGTTATTTACTTTATGTATGTGTTTATACTTATATGTACAAATTTAGAAAGATATGCGTGTTAAAAAATAGCTAATTAACTTAGAGATAAATAAATATTAATTAAAAGAAGTCTAAGAAGATTATTTAAATACATTCTCATTAAAACGGGATATATTGTTTAGAATTAAACGAGATGGAAAAAAAAAGATATTTATTTAGTTACTCAAGGTAAGTTTTCAGAAAGAATTCTCGCAAATATTTACAAAGACGAATGTTTGTTTTAAATGCGGGAATGAATTATATATTTAAAGCAATTTCGTTTCTAAACGAATGTTGAAACAAAATTGCATATTCTATTAATTTAATTGAAATGCTCAAACATTTCGTAAATATTCTGTTTCTAGATTTAATATTTATGAATAACATTTAAAAGTATTTTATCCTTTTAAATAGATTTTGCAGGTTTAGTAGAAAGGAAAGACATTGTGAGGTTTCATAACACTTTTTTTTTATCGTATATACCATAATTAAGTATCCTAAATTTTATCATTTATCTATTTAAAAATTACAAATATTATATTTTAACATATTTATAATTTTATAAACATTAAATATTGAGTTATATTTGTAATAAGGCATGGTAAGACATATGTAATATGATTATATATGATTATACACAGTCAACATCTTCGCAGAGATGGTGAAAATAAATTTAAAAGTTTCGAAGTTAATGTTTCCTCGTGCGTGCGTAAAAACGTAATATAACACAAAAACATACACTATATATGATTATATACAGTCAACATCCTCGCAGAGTTAGTCAAAATAAATTTTAAA
>CM063497.1:68302680-68312680 GCA_032207245.1 Pardosa pseudoannulata
TACTTTTTTCATACTGATCAGAAGATTTGCATGGTGTTGAAGCAGTGTTACAAGAACATCATCGATTGACCTCCTTATAGATAGGATTTTTGTCCAACTGACTTTCATCTTTTTCTTTACTTTAGAAATTCTCCTCTTCCCCGATAAAAAATATAGAAAAAATTTCCTACTGGCAGGTCAGCGGGATGCAGCTCATGAGCATATAAGTAATTGTGAATAGCCGTGCAAGATGATTAGCAAAACTTTACGAATCCTTGGTGATGATTCTTCAAGTAAGGTAAAATGTGAAAGTCACTTGGAGTGACCTCGTACTGCTCAGAAGATCACCATGGTGTTGAAGCAATTTTACAGGGACATCATCGACTTACTTCTCTATAGATCGGATTTCTGTCCAAGTGACTTTCAGCTTTTTATTTACTTTAAGAAACACTCCTTTCATGATGAAAAAATGTTGAGAGAAATTTCATACTAGCAGGTCATCAGGATGAAACTGATGAACATGAGTAATTGTGAGTGGATAGCAGTGCAAGATGATTCGCAAAACTTTACGAATCCTTGGTGATGATTCTTCAAGTAAGGTAAAACATGAAAGTTACGTGGAGTGAAATCCTACTGCTCAGGAGATCACCATGGTGTTGAAGCAATTTCACAGGGACATCATTGACATACTTCTCTATTGATCAGTTTTCTGTCCAAGTGACTTTCAACTCTTTTTTTTTTACTTTTTTAAGAAACACTCCTTTTCCAAGATGAAAAAAATGTTGAAAGAAATTTCATACTAGCAGGTCATCAGGATGCAACTCATGAACATGAGTAATTGTAAGTGGATAGCTGTGCAAAATGATTCGCAAAACTTTACGAATCCTTGGTGATGATTCTTCAAGTAAGGTAAAACGTGAAAGTTATGTGGAGTGACTTCATACTGCTCAGAAGATCACCATGGTGTTGAAGCAATTTCACAAGGACATTATCGATTTACTTCTCTATAGATCGGATTTCTGTCCAAGTGACTTTCATCTTTTTCTTTACTTTATTAAACAATCATCTTTCCCGATGAAAAAATATAGGAAAATATTTCATACTGGCAGGTTATCAGGATTCAACTCAAGAATATGTGTAATTAAGAGGATAGCGGTTCAAGATGATTCGCAAAACTTTACGAATCCTAGGTGCTGATCCTAGGTGGTGCCATAGATTAATAAAGATGCTATTAAAGAAACCTCCTAATCAGTGATAAATGACACAGTACAGGACACAGTTCTTATATTACCGACATTATTTTTAAGGAGAAAATGGATCACTTAAAAATCAAATAGGAGCTAGTTTTGAGTCGTGTAGAAAAGCCCACACCAGGTCCAAAAGGTCCCGAAGCCCCAAGGATCACTATTCTACATTGAATGGATAGCGGGGCAAAATGATTCTTAAAACTTTACGAATCCTAGATGCTGCTTCTTCAAGTAAGACGCGAAAGTCACTTGGAGTGACTTCATACTGCTCAGAAGATAACCATGGTGTTGAAGCAGTTTCACAAAGACATTATCGACTTACTACCCTATAGACCAAATTTCTGTCCAACTAACTTTTATCTTTTTCTTTACTTTAACCCTTTTTATTCTGATGGCACTTACAAGTACCGCTTCAGTCAAACACCTATATATTCTTAATAAAACCGTTTATCCTGTCGGTACTCACAGGACATGAACGATGCAGTTGCTACAGCAGAAAAGAAAGGACAGCACCAATCAGGAATCCCTTTGATTCGCATAGTAAGGATTTTATAATTGGCGTGCTGCATTCGAAGGTCATTTTGTAGTAGAGTTGATACACTTGTTGTTCAATTGAGAAGATTTAGTGGTTTATTACCAGTTATATGGTACTATTATTTTTTAGAGACTTCTATACTTCTCAGGTAAGTATTTCATTTGTTCTATTCATAATTTAATGTTTTATTTTCTATCATAAAGACAAAAATATATGTTTGAACTAGAATGTACAATCTGCAAAATTAATTACTAAAATACAGTAAATATTAATTTTATTTTTTCTATGATTATTCTCCGTTAAAACTTATCTAATGATGCTAAAATGCAGTAAAAAAGTTGATGGTAAATTAATTCAGTATATAAAGGGTTAAGAAACAAATCTCTTCCATGATAAAAAAAATAAGGAAAAACATTTCACACTGGCAGGCCATTAGGATGCAACTCATGAACATGAGTAATTGTTACTGGATAGTGGTCCAAAATGATTCGCAAAACTTTACGAATCCTTGGTGATGATTCTTGAAGTAAAGTAAGAAGTGAAAGTCACTTGGAATGACCTCGTACTGCTCAGAAGATCACCATGGTGTTGAAGCAATTTCACAGTGGCATCATTGACTTCCGATCATCCGATCTATAGAGAAGTTCTCTATAGATCGGATTTCTGTCCAAGTGACTTTCAACTTTTACTTTACTTTAAGAAACAATCCTTCCATGATGAAAAAAATGATGAAAGAAATTTCATACTAGCAGGTCATCAGGATGCAACTCATGCACACGAGTAATTATGAGTGGATAGAGGTGCAAGATGATTAGCAAAACTTTACGAATCCTTGGTAATGATTCTTCAAGTAAAGTAAAAAGTGAAAGTCACTTGGAGTGACCTCGTACTGCTCAGAAGATCACCATGGTGTTAAAGCAGTTCACAAGGGCATCATTGACTTACTTCCCTATAGATCGGATTTCTGTCCGACTTTCAACTTTTTCTTTTCTTTAAGAAACACACCTTTCATGATGAAAAAAAAATGTTGAAAGAAATTTCATACTAGCAGGTCAACAGGATGCAGTTCATGAACACTGGTTTTGTGAGTGGATAGAGGTGCAAGATGATTCGCAAAACTTTACGAATCCTTGGTGATGATTCTTCAAGTAAAGTAAAAAGTGAAAGTCACTTGGAGTGACCTCGTACTGCTCAGAAGATCACCATGGTGTTGAAGCAATTTCTCAGGAACACTATTGACTTGAAAGTCACTTGGAGTGACCTTATACTACACGGAGGATCAAGCTGTTGAAACAATTGCCCAGGACATCATGGATTAACTTCTATAGATATCGTATTTCTGTCCAAATGACTTTCACCTCTTTCTTTACTTTAAGAAACATTCAGGAGTCTGATGACTCACTTGATCTGAGGAGATGAAGTAGTTCGAGAAAACTTGGCTCAACGCACAAAGAAGAAATTCGTAGTAGGAAGGAATATTCAAATTTGACATGAGCATGAAGCACCAAGTCCCTAAACCAATATGGACACTATATTGAAAAATTATATCATCTATGTTCTGTCATTTTACTGTATTAGTTGTAGGAAACAAAATGTACACATTTCCCTACAGGCTTTATAAATTCATTCGTCTGATCACTGTTTGTAATGATATACTTTAATAATATTAAATACAGTCTTGAAATGAAAACCATAGAAAATTGCTCCTTTCTTAATGATTGTGAAATGCATTATTTTCCCATAATTAAAGATCTGGAAACAGAAACTAGTACAATCAGGAACAACCGTCAGAATAAGCCCTCTATCAATCGATACTTCCCATTATGACGAAATGATTCCCCCCCTTTTATGTATGCAGTGCTTGCTGTCTCTTTATCCCATTTAAACAGAAATTCGCAGAGCGATGCTCCGGGAATTAAAGGGGCCTTTTGAGTAGCAGAATTCACATGAAACAAAGGAACTCGAACCACTTTAGTCCATCGAGAATATATATTATCTTAACGGTAGAGAGTAGTTTCAAAGCCCATAAATGGGAATTTTTAAAATATTTTTGATTTAATGGTACAAAGGGGATAAAATTTCAGTTAAACTTCTTACTCTATTTTTAGAAGTAGGATAAGTAATACTGTTGTGTAAAGCGTCTAAGACACTAAAATCTATTAAGAAAGATCTTTATATATTAAGAAGATTTTTTCATAAAAATTGAGTTAACAGTTATTAAAACTGGTTCTACTGCACTGCATATTAACTAGTTGCTGTCATTTGTGCTCTAAAAATTCAGTCTTCATATAAAACTTGAATATGAATTTTCATTGGCACTAAACAAAAGTTTTATTACACATTTATTCCAGTTTTATGAAAAGCCGAACGATGGCCGAATGGTAGAGTATTGCTCTTCGGAACCGGAGTTCGTGAGTTCGAATCCCACTGATGGCATGGATGTTTGTAGCCGTTCGGAATCGGCTTTAAACTGTAGGTGCCGGTCTCATTAGCCCTCGTGTGCAAAACAGTAGACCGTAGCACTCCAAACCAAACCAAAAACCAAACCAAACCAGTTTATGAAATGTTTTCACAAATGATTCAGCTGTCTCTGTCAATGACCCGCTGTAAAATAGCTCGATTTAATTAAAGAAATTTAATATGATAAATGAAAGAAGATTGAACAAAGGATAACTACTTTTGTTGAAAAGAAAAATTTTATATGCGACCTGTTACATAGTGTGTAGTGCACATTATTCGCGGAAATCACGGTTCAGCTTTATGGATATGTAATAAACTACAACGATATGCTTATAATAGTATTCTAAAATATGTTGTAAGGAACTACAACTTTTCTTCTCGCGTAAGATGTAAAAGGAATAAGGATCAATAATACTGTAAGAACTACAAATTTTCCATCTCGAGTAGCATGTAAAAGGAATAATTATACTGTAAAGAACTAGAACTTTTCCTTCTCGCGTAGGATGTAAAATGAATAAGGAATAATAATACTGTAAAGAACTACAAATTTTCCATTAAGCGTAGGATGTGAAAACGGATAATTAGACTATAAAGAACTACAACTTTTCCTTCTCGGGTCGGATGTAAGAGGAATAATTAGTCTATAAAGAACTACAAATTTCCTTCTCGGTTCGGATGTAAGAGGAATAATAAGACTGTAAATAACTACAACTTTTCCTTCTCGCGTAGGATGTAAAAGGAATAATTGGACTGTAAAGAACTACAAATTTCCTGCTCACGTAGGATGTAAAAAGAACTCCAACTACGACTTCGAGCGGAGAAGGTTTCCGGTTTTATGATGGTTTGTGAAAAATGTCGTTGATCCATTATATGAGCGAGTGTAAAAATTGTGAAGTAAATCTGTGATTAATTAAAGTGTTTTAAAAATAAATTGTGCAGTGACATGATCAAGTTACGTGTGTTTTGATGGTTAACACATCTAAAAAGGAATAAAAATAATTGTCAATTCATGACAGACTTGGAAATGATTTTGGTTTGGTTTGGAGCGCTATCTACTGTTTGCACACGAGGGCTAATGAATTCGACCTACAGCTTAAAGCCGATTCCGAACGGCTACGAAATCCATGCCATAGCGGGATTCGAAACAAACTCCTACCGACGATCAGTGTAACAATGCCAGCGTTCGGGAAGTAATGGCAGCGGAGGATGTAAAAGGAATAATTAGACTGTAAGGAACTACAACTTTTCCTCCTCGCGTAGGATGTAAAAAGAACTTCAACTTTGACTGCGCAGAGAAGGTTTCTGGTTTTATGATGATTTGTGAAAAATGTCGTTGATCTACTGTATGATGAGCGAGTGTGAAGTAAATCTGTGATTAACAAAATTGTTTTTAAAATGAATTGTGCAGTGATATGTTTAAGTTACGTGTGTTTTTCAGGTCAACACATATAAACAAGAATAAAAAGAATTGTTAATTCATGACAGACGTGAAAATAATGGCAGCGGAGGATGTAAAAGGAATAATTAGACTGTAAGGAACTACAACTTTTCCTCCTCGCGTAGGATGTAAAAAGAACTTTAACTTCTACTGCTGAGAGAAGGTTTCTGGTTTTATGATGGTTTGTGAAAAATGTCGTTGATCTACTGTATGATGCGCGAGTGTCAAGTTTGTGAAGTAAATCTACGATTAATCAAATTGTTTTAAAAATTAATTGGCCAGGGATATGTCCGAGTTACGTGTGTTTTGCTGGTCAATCCATTTAAAAATAAATAAAAAGAATTCTCAATTCATGACAATGTAAAAATTAATTTGGCCAGCATACTTCAATTATGTAAAATCGAGAGTAAATGTGCGTCATTACCAGATACAAAGATTTGTAAACATTAAGAAAAATCACAATTTATGTCCATCTGCAATTACGTCGGAAATCGTTTTTAAACTTTCTCAAATAACTTAAATGAATCTATAATTGCTACATAAATCTTTTTACATTTGTAATGACAATTAATCAGAAATTATTTTCATTCAGATTATAACGATGAAATTAAATATCTTGGAGTGATAAACCAATTAAACTTGTATATTTCCAAGCAAAAATATATAACTTAGAGGCTTTTCAATGTAACAAAACTTAAAAGAAATTAATTAATTTTTCAGCTTACTAAATCCTTATTATACTTACACGGAAATTTTATTTTTAAGCAATTTATTGAGCTTTCTGACTTTCATTATTTCATTCTCTGTATAAATTAACAAATATCTATGAAAAACTGAAAAAAACTTTCTATTTGAAGCGAAATAAAAAAAAAACAAATGAATTTTCGAAAGTAAATTATTATTGAACTTCAAAAACTAGAGTGAATATGCGTCATTAACCAGTAACTCTACCGAAACTAAACTAAATGGATTAGTAAACACTGAAAAAAAATCACAATTTAGATCTTCTTTTAATTACATGTGAAACAGTTTTTTTAATCCTTATAAAAGACCTTACTTAAGTATATAACTGCTTTATAAATTTCTTTCCATTTGTAATGACAAATCGAACAAAAATATATTGAATTCCGATTTAGAAATGTAGCTAAAGATCTTGAATTGGCAAATCAGATGCTTGATTATTTTTAAGCAACAAAATAAAAAAAATTCAAAGTAACAAACTTTTAAAATGTTTAATTACCATTACAATATATTAAACTCATGTTACGTTTGCAGTGAAATTTTATTTTTTAGACAGTTTTTTGTCTTTCTCACTTACACTATTTTACTTACTTTTGTTTATCAATGAACAAGTATGTATGAACAGGCAAAGTACATTCTCTGCGAATCGCGATAAGAAGCAAGACAAATGAATTTTTGGAAAGAAATTATCATTAACGTTTTATAAATTATATTCATTGTGCGTCATTAAGAAGCATCTGAACCTAAACTAAACTACATAGAGTAGTAAAATTTTAGAAAAAGTCAAAATTTAGTTCATCCTTTTAATTGCTTTTGAAATTGTTTTTTAATGCTTATCAAATAATTTAACTTATTATACACTCAAGAGCCAAAACATTATGACCACATGTCAATAACGAGTTGGTACACTTTTGGAGCGCAACACACCTTGGTAGATTGCCGGAGACAGATTGTACCAAATGTTTAAGCAACGGTTACACAAATCCGAGATATTGCGAATTGGTGGTCTTTGAACTCTGAGCTGCCGTCCCATGACATCGTCCAAATGTGTTCTATCGGATTGAGATTCGGTGAGTTAGGCTGTCAGAAAATTAACTGGAATTCAGCATCATGTTCCTGGATCCACTAAAACAAAATTTAGCCTTCTGACACAGGGCGTTGTCCTGTTGGAACATTCCATTTCCAGCTGGAAAAACAGAGGCCATGTAAGAGTGCAACTGATCCGCAATAATGTTCACATACCGTCATATCTTGGTCTGCTCTACAACCACGGGTCCAGAAACGCCCAAGAGAACATCCCCAAATCATAACACCTCCACCAGGTCTGTGTGACCTACTGTACATTGAGAGATCAAATGTTCGCCTGTAAGATGGCTTATCCTGACACGGTTATCAGTGATTAATGACAAACAGTGATTTATCTGACCAGCAACTCTCTCCACTGATCCATGGACCAGTCGCGATGTTCCCGGACCCAGCATAGGCGCAGTTGGCGATGACCCTTGGTCAACAAAGGCACACGAGTGGGACGTTTGCTGCGTAGCCCCATATCCAACAGTGTCCGCTGAACAGTGTGCTCCGATACTATTCTACTTGGCCCTGCATTGTATTGGGTTGTCAGCTGAGCCACTGTCTGGCTCCAGTTTTGCTTCACCATGCGAGACAGTCTCCGACGACCTTTTTCTTTGATAGCTTGTGGACGTCCAACACCATGTCGTCTACTGCTGGTTTCACCTTCATTCATCCACTTTGCATAAGTACTAACAACTGTAGATCGCGAACAACCCACGAGTCGTGCAGTTTCGGAAATACTTGTTCCGAGCCTTCGAGCCATTACAATCTGCCCTCTATCAAAATTGCTTAGATCCGCAGTCTTTCCCATGACACACAGAAGTAAGTGAAAGAATGATTCTTCAGACTCTGCAGCAGCAGTTAAATACCTTTTCCACCTGATCACGTGCCTTCTACGTCGTCCAGGTGAGTTCATTGCAAAATGTATTGACAGTCATAATGTTTTGGATCTTGAGTGTATAATTATAAATTACAATATAAATTACTTTATATTTGTATTGACAAGACGAACAAAAATATCTTGAATTCAGATTAAGAGATTAATTAAAGATCTCGAAATGACAAATGTGAAATTCTTATTTTCAAGAAAAAATATAACAGAATACTCAAAGTAACAAACTCTTTAAAAAGTTTAATTATAATTACAGCTAACAAAAACAATATTATGTTTACAACGGAATTTTTTAAGGCAGTTTATTGGCCTTCATGTCTTTAACTTTTATATTTCCTACTGTTTATTAATGAATAAGTATCTATAAACAGGCAAAAAAGCATTTTTGGATTTCGATAAGAAGAAAAGGAAATGCGTCATTAACAAACAGCTGAACCAAAACTAAACTATATGGAATAGTACATTTTTTAAAAGAAATTTAGATAAAACTGTAATCATTTCTGAAAAATTTTTTTAATGCTTATCAAATAATTTACATGAATAATTGCAATATACATTTTTAATGACTAATCAAACAAAAATATCTCGAATTAAAATTAAGAGATGTAATTAAAAATCTTGAAGAACAAATTTGAAATGCTCATTTCCAAGCAAAAAATACAGAATGTTCAAGGTAACAAACTATTTAATAAGTTTAATTATTATTGCAGATTAATAAATACATATTAGACTGCCAGTGGAATTTACTTTTTAGGCAGTTTATTGCAATTTCTGACAAGCACTATTGTATTTACTAGAGTTTAACAAGTATAAACAAGTATAAACAGACAAAAAGCTTTCTCTGCGAATCGCGATCAGAATCAAAACAAAAGATTTTTCGAAAGGAAATTATAGTAAATTTGTAGTAAATTAAAAAAAAATTACAATTTAGATCCTCTTGTATTTGCATCAGAAATTGTTTCTTTTATGATTATCAAATAACTTACATCAGTATATAACTGCAGTCTGATTTACATTACATTTTTAATGGTTACTGAAGAAAAATATCTTGAATTCATATAAAGTTATATAATTAAACATCTTGTGAAGTGATGTAGATTGAAAATTTCCAAGCAGAAAAATTAAATTTGCCGGATAATCAGAATAAAAACTCTTTGAAAATTTTAATCTACATTACAATGTATCAAATACATATTACATCTAAAATGAAATTATATTTTTAATGCAATTTATTATACTTTCTGACTTCTTTCTTTCTATATATCAATGAACAAGCAGAAAAACATTCTGTTTTAAGTTCTATAAAAAGTAAAATCAAATAATTTTCTGGGAATAAATATTTATTAACCTTTATAAACTATAATAAATGTGCGTCAAAAACTCGCAGTTAAACTGAAAATAAACTGCTTAGAGTAGTAAATATTAAAATAGTCACAATTTACATACTCTTGTAGTTATATATCAAAATCATTTTTATACTTATGTGAGTATATAACATTATCGTATACTATCATATAGCCCATCATATGGCCGGATCAGTAAAAGTTTTAATTTTCCAGAATTGTAAAGTACCCTAAGAGAGCAGGTAAAAAATTGGTTTGTTCTTTGGCTGAGAATCATTTGGTACACGCTCAATA
>CM063497.1:68317680-68322680 GCA_032207245.1 Pardosa pseudoannulata
GCTATAATAGTCATCTGGAACGCCACACTTTTGCAGATGGCTCCAGTCAAAGGTTACTCTCTATAAGCAATAAAAACACTTGCCTCCGCATTTTCCCACACACGGGTTTTGGTCGTCTCTCGCGGAAGGTTGGCATAACTGAGAAAGAGCGTTCTGACACCGTCCGGTTCAGACGTGTCTGGATTTTGTGCAATTTTGATCGTATGAATAAAGATTACGTTCAGCCACGACGACTATGCGTTTCTTCCCAACAGACGATTAGCGGGACACTTAGCAGCCCAACATGCCCGGACTGAGAAAAATAATAGGGGCAATTTCAAAAAAGGAGTTTTCAAGTGAAGTTCGGGGCTGGTTGTTCCCTGGACGATATTTTACTATATACATATATATATAGTTATATATATATATATATATATATATATATATATATATATATATATATACACATACATATATATATATATATATTATATTACATAAATATAAATATATATATATATATACATATATACACACACACATATATATACATACACATACTATCTCTCTCTCACACACACACATATATGTGTGTGTGTGTGTATAAGATATAAAAGCGTACAGGCTGTCATTTAATAAATAAAAAATATTTAACAGAACTTTTAAAAAATATTTATCTCTTTGACATGTTTTAAGAAAATATTTGTCGGTTACAACTCAAACCTGATACACGTCAAATCAAAAAACAAATGTTGAATTTACATTAAATCAAGTAAGAAAATAACCACACATCAAAATTACTTTTTGGAATAAATTACTCGCTTTCACGTGTTGCTGTTTTTCGTTCATCGCAAATGAATGGATGCACTTTCTCTAAATGAAGCTATATATATTAATAAAACATATAACACAAATGATGAATGTTTAATGCATTTCGCGGTCTATTTATTGATTCTGATGCTTTATTCGACTGTAAACATTTTCTCCTTGATGTTTCAGAGATTCGGGTAATTACAAGGCATAATGGCATGATGAATACTAGATGTGTTGATATTTATTGTGACCTATTTATCAACAGATATTTTATTAGCATGTTACTCTTTTGTGAGATAAAAAGAGAATTATTTTTTCAGAGTTGGTATGTTTTCACATTATTGCCATATTTCGTTAACACCATTTTTTATTGAAACTATTTTTCTCGGGATCACAAATAAATCCTCTGTGATTTTTTGAGATGTAAATCATAAATTTGATGTATTGAATAAAAAGAATGTTCTTTTGAATTACCATGAATCTTGAATTTTAGTTTGCTTTTATGTCAATTAATTAGTATAAATGTTCAGCAGTAATGGTAATCAATAAATGAATAAGGTAATGGATTACCTTTTTTTTATCCTTTCGAATTTAATTTGAAGAATACTTAGAAATGGCCAAATGATGGGCCAAACAGGAATCTATTGTTGAAAAAAAATTGTTTTTAATGCTTAGAATTTAGAATTAGGTTTTGAAACACGTGTTGAATGTGTTTCAAATTTTTCACATTATATTGGGTTGTTCGGAAAGTAATTTAGTTTTTTTCCGACAGAGGATTTAATTTTTTTACACCCAACTTCACATTTAAGCCGTATAATTTTTATATGCTTTGAGAGCTCATATAGTAATGCTTGTGTTTGAAAAATTCCAATTAAGTTGTTTTTAATTGGTGACCTTTTAAATATGGAGAGCGATAAGCAGAATTTTCGACATATCTTACTGTTTTACTACAGAAAGGGTAAAAATGCTATTCATGCCAGAAATATTGACCGATGTGTATGGAGAATGTGTGTTGACAGTACGCCAGTGCCAGAACTGGTTCGCTAAATTTCGATCCGGCAATTTTGATGTCGAAAATGCATCATGCTCGGAAAGGCCAGTTGAAGCTTATAAAGACACGATAAAGGCATTAGTTGATGCGAGCCTGCGAATAACAACACGTGAGATCGGATTGACGTTATATTTACCAAATTCAACAGTTTATGATCACTTGAAAGGCCTGGGATTATCCTCGGAATTCGATGTATTGGTTCCCCATGTTCTTACAGAGAGAAATCTTTGTCGACGCATTGATGTCTGCGATTCGCTTCTCAAACGTCACGAAAATGATCCGTTTCTGAAGCGCATCATCACTGGGGACGAAAAAATAGGTTTTATACAACAACGTCAAACGTAAGAGGTCATGGAGCAAAAAGGATGAACCGGCTCAAACCATTTCCAAAGCCGACATTCACCAAAAAATGGTGATGCTCTCTGTTTGGTGGGATTTTAACCCTCCGAGTGGAACATACCGAGGGAAAAAAGTCTCCAAAAATACGCTAAAGGTTTACTGTGTAAGTGGCCAAAGCGTTCTATGATTTTTTTTCACCCCTTGTCGACTACAATGGAATACTTGAAACCCACCCTCGTTCTTGTCCCTTTACTTCCGGTTATAAATAGATATATAAACATATATTATAGATTGTTAATTTTTAATACACATAGAGCTCGTCAAGTCTCGAATATCATCTCATAAGAAATAATGGATTCTAAAAGTACAACTCAAAATATTCTTTAAGAGAATTATTTATATTTTTTTACGAACGTCATCCAAGATATTTAAGTGGTGTAATTAGAGATACATCTGTTACCGCAAACGAAATACTTCGAAATAGAGATTGACAAAGCCATGAAAAGCTATCAGCGTCTTTGTGCCTCAGGGAGTAGGGGTGTATCCCTCAATAAATGTCAGTCAAAGAATGGTGCAGTTCTTAAACAATCGACCTGACTCTCGACCTCCTAACTCAAACACTAACAGAAATACACATTACATCCATTTTCGGAACGTTTTTGGAAGTCAAAAATTGCACATGACAACCACTTTGAAGACATCATCGGTTTGGCGGAATTGTACGCGAGAACCGCTTATAGGGTTAAAGGAATCGATAGCTTTTACTGGATAACTCAACGATTAATTCTGAAGTCTACTGTCATCAGCTGGACAAACTGAATGATATATATAGCGTGAACCCTCCGAGGCATACTTTCCAGAAGTCTTTGTATTACAGCTAGTGGTATTGTCTTCCACTCGGCTTGGAGTAGACATAGAAGTTCCTTCATCGATTTTGGACGTGTAATCCACCCATTTAATTCTACGATCCAACTCGTCCCAGAGGTTCTCGATAGGCTCTGGGCAGGTCAGACCATTAAATTAACTCCATTGGCACCATACCAAGCCTTGGTTAACCTCGAAACATGACAACTGACATTGTCATATTGAAAGTAACAGGGGTTCTACTCTTAAAACTGCCACAACGTAGGAAGCACATTGTCATCGAAAATCATGTAGTAGGCATCGGAGATGAGCTTACCATGAAGGGATCAGGGGTACCAGTCCATACCAGGAGAAACACACCCAAACGATAATTCCACCTCCGCCGAACTTGACTGTTTGCACAATGCATTCCAACAGGAGACGTTAGACCCAGACCCTGTCATCCAAACGGTAAAGGGTTTGAACCTTGATTCGTCGCACTAAAGAGAACAGTTTGCACTGATCAACGGTTTTAAATTTCGATGTGCTTTTCATCACATTAACCAAGCAGCGTGGTTGGACATTTTTGATCCAAAGGGCTTATGGGCAGCATCACAATCATGAAAACCAAGCAGATGTGCTTTTACGGACGGTATTCATTGAAACAATACTCTCATAATGCCTGTTGAAACTCCTCGCAGATGAAGGCAATCGGGTGATTTGAGTGCTGTTCCTCCGAATTTCTCATGACAGCACTCGTCGGTATCTATCTCCCAGTTTCTATGGTCTGCCGACTCGGGGCACATTCCGACAATTACCGCTCACCTTCCACTTCTTAATCACATAGGCCACTGACCTTTTTGGGTACTTCAGATAGCTAGATAGATGCCCTTAAGGATAGGCCACATTTGTGATACTCGATAATTATACCTTTCTCAAAATAAGAGAGCTCCGAACTAATCGGCATCTTTCATGCGACTAATGCCGATGGTGTTTCCTACACGATGCATAACGGCGGAGGCTGTGATGTACCTCAGGACAGCAGATATCGTCATTTGCATAGATGTCCAAATACGTATTGGTAGACAGTGTATAAACATATATATATATATATATTTATTATATTTATATATATATATATATATATTTATATATATATTATATATATATATATATATATACAACATGTGGATATATATATCCACATGTATAAATTACAGCATGTGGATTATATAAAACCCAAAAATACAAAATGACACTCTCTTTTATATGTATATAAATCTTAATAAAATTAATATTTACGATTTTTATAAAATTCTGTCATTTCAAGTATCACATCCCCACTTAAGTATAACTTACGTAGCGAATGACCTTCTCAGTGGAATCCATACATGATACGAAAACGAAAGCAAAATTGATTTTTGAACGCTATTGGCCTTCAAAAACTTTTACGTCCTCCGAATGTTTACTCCTGTGAGGCACATACACTGTTATTTGTTGTTCCTCTAAGAAATGACAGATTTGTTTTATTTCTTTCAACGATCGATAGGGGGAAAATACTGCCTTATAAATAGAACGTAGAGGGGTGAGGGGACAACCAGTGGTCACATCACGTAGTGGGACATCGATAACAGTGGGGTCGTTTCGAAAAATCGTGATCCGCTGAAGGTGTTAATAATTTCGAACTTTGCGGTGTGTGCCTGGAAACATAATCGTGGAATGTGAACGAGAATTTGGTCCAATCTTGAGTTATACTAGCTGACTTTCCGTGCTTCGCTACTTTTATTCTATGTTTTAAAGATTCTCCTTTCATTTATGTATAAAATAAAATTATATATACTTAAATGTACACATATAAGTATATATATATATATATATATATATATATATATATATATATATATATATATATATATGTATATATATATATATAAATGTATATATATAATATAGTATATATATATATATTATATAT
>CM063497.1:68327680-68347680 GCA_032207245.1 Pardosa pseudoannulata
AACTAGCAATCACTCATTAAAATCCACTGTACATTTCCAAAAAGAAATAGACCAAAAAAACAGGTATCAATGCCATAATACCCTTGACTGATATCTCTACTAAATCTCCCGATGTATCACCTATGGAGTTTTGGGCTTTCGGACTTTTAAAATCTGCATTATCCAAACGTCGTCCCAGAACCCTAACAGGACTCTGGAAAGCTGTTCAGGAGAAATGGATAGAATACCTCTTCTGACACTTAAAAAGGCAGTATTATCCTGGAAATTACGGTGTCACGGGATAGTTCAGGCTATCCAATAGAACACTTCAAACACAAGAATTTTATGTGATTTAGTTTTGTGACTACAATATACATCGTCTAAAAATGTGCGAACACCCTCTATATTAAGATTAAAATTATATCATTTAACCTTGATTTAGCATTAATTGCACCTTGTGGAACTTTTAGTTGTATAAAACGAACAACTAGGAAAGTATTATTAACCTGGAAATTACTATGTCACAACATAGTTCAGAATAAGGGCTATCAAATAGAACATTTCAAACGCAAGAATTTTATGTAATTTAGTTTTGTGACTACAATATACATTGTTTAAAACATGTGTGAACAGCCTCTGTACATAATTGTGTACACATATAGCAATTAAAACTTATACCAGTATTTAAACTTATAAGACTTATATCAGTTAAACTTATAAGAAGCAGAAAATGCTTCTTCTTATTAGTATACAGCCAGTCATATGACGGGATGAGTAAAATTTTAATTCTGCAATTTCTGTTAATACCGGTGATAAAATGTTCATTGCAACAAAAAATAATCGATGATTAAATTTAAAATTTTTTCATATGTGCCTAATCTATTATTAAGCCAAATTATTTAAGCCAAATTATTTATCAACATTGTTTATCAACATTATTTAAGCCAAATAGAAAAGAAAATTATTTAAGTAATATCTAAGTTCAGTGATAAAACGTATGAAAATAATGCAGATGATATTTAAATGATTTAAAATAAGAAAGGATTAAATGAGATGGTTAAAGGAATAATGTCATAATGCTAGAAGAAATGTTATTTTTACTTATTTATTATGTGATAAATTGATAAATTTAATCAGAATAATTTTTGTTGGTTTAATACAAAATTAACGTGCCATTTTGGTCAGTTTTTCGTTAATATCTCTCGAACCCATTGAAGTATTGGAACGCGAATGGGCGAAATGACTTTCCCGGGTTGTTCCGCGTCTTTTGGTACCTTTGGTGTCTTTTTGTTTTTATCGGTTCGGGTGGAGATAGACAAGCATACATACAAACATACTAACATGGATAATTACAACCAGATTTTAATGTATAAGATTTTGTAGAATAAAACCCCTTTATTTAACAGAGTATTAATCACGTTCAAATTGTATATATAACCTTATTCATCATTTACAAATCTTTTAGTATTGAAATGCTATTCATTATAGCGAAACAGTAGAGTGAAACAAAATTTGGTTAACTGTAACGGTATATTATAATACATTACATATTAACAATGATGATGGATCAATAATTATTTGTTATATTGGAATTGTAACATGAAATATTATTCAAAACAGGACATGTACCCCTTTCATTATTGTGGAACAATCAGTTCATTCACTAAATTGAAATGTTCCTTCATACTTATGAATAAGTAATGCGAAATAGCTAAGGTTAACCCTCTGCCTGCTTATCCCGCGATTTCCACGGGCAACTCAAATGTAGCAAATTCTGCTCATCCCGCGATTTCCGCGGGCATGTGTTTTTCTTCCTTTATCGATGAGCGCGTCCTGTTTATTCCCCGTTTAAGCTCTTATATAAATCATATACAGTATTAGACGTTTAATTTACGTTTTAAAGAACAGATACCATTAGTTATCAATTTAATTGCCGTATTTGAAGGCGCGTTGGAATACCGCTAACTTTTTGCTGTTTTCTTATCAGAAATGGCTGCTAGAAAACGATCAGCGATTGACAGAGTGTATATTCCTGATTCAGATTCTGAAAGCAATTTTAGTTGAGATAATGATATTGATATAGAAGTTTTGGACTGCTTCTCATATAGCGATGAATTTGATAATGATTCAATAAACATGCAAAGCGTTAGGCAGTGTTGCAAAATTGATAGGAAAGCTACGCTCCGAAAACAACAGGGGAATCATTATATTAAAATTTTCAGGCGGTTCTTAGATAAATCGTTGTGGAATGATTATGTACTTTACTAAAGCAAAACCCCAGACAAACTATAAAACTTTTGGAATTTTGTTTGAAATTTGTTGAAGAAAGTATCGAAAAATATTCGGATACAAATAAAAGCGGTTGTCCTGGAAGACCGAGTTCTACTTGGAACCCTTTGATATCGATACCTCGTTATTTTCCAAGTGACATACCACCTAAACCCATAAAAAGAGAACCTCGAAGACAATGTCGTGTATGCTGTTCAGGAAAAGATGCAAATGGCAAAACAATTTGCAAAGAAACACGAATCTGGTGCAAAGACTGGGAAGTTGGACTTTGCCTTGAATCCTGCTTCAAACCCTATCACACTAAACTGCATTTCTAAGATATTTTTAGTCAGTCCTTTATATATTCTTAAATTTTGTATATTTTTTATATTATTTAATAAATAGAAGCTAACTGTAATTCAATAGAAATTTATTTTAAAAAGAATTATTTTGGTGAAATCATCTGAAATTAGTTTCTAATGATACTTACAACTTAGTTTCTAAGGCTAAAAATCTAGATAAAAAAATATTTCCTGGAAAGAAAACATGCATTTTTGAATTCTCCAATATATATAGATTTCAAATAGGCAATAAAAAAAAATATGTCATTTTTAAAGCGATTTCGGTCTAAAAATTGAGCAGTCAGAGGGTTAATCCGTTTAAATAACTAATTCAAATCCAGTAAGAATTTCATGATATCGAAAAACCTTTTCCATTTATAAAAACAGAATAGCGTCAGATATAAATTAGAGATATTATTTTATATCTAACTGCCGTGTAGCTCTCGTTTATATTTAGGTATTATCCTATGATCAAATGTATAGTGGTATTTTTTTTATTAATCACAAAGCCTAAGTATTATTTTGGTTGCGTTGTGTAAAAAATTTAAGTACTAAATTCGACCACAGGTTCTGAGAGGCTACAGACTTAAAATATGAAAATAAACTAAAATGCTAAATTAAAAGTAATTGAAATCAGCTTAAAATAAAAAAAGTAAATTTATTATAATGATACATATATACATCTATATACACACAATATGATTCTATCTTCATAAAATTTCCTTTATCAATTTACTTTCAAATTAGGTGACACACTAATTTAGGGCTGACAATAATTTTCCATTAATTAGGTAAATATATGTATCTAAGAGAGAGAACCTAATCTCAATTTCAAATATATGTAAAAAGGGATACCTTTGTAGGTTAATATGGTGTGTCAGGAACACTGCCGGTTGAAAGCTAATCAGGATTGGGTATGTGTGGTAGCAAATTTCAATCTTCCGTCAGTCTGGTCAGGGGCTTCCTTCTAAGTATTTGAGGTGCGGCCGTAATATTTGATACAGGAACACTGCTGGTAGTCGCTAGATGTTCCAATCGTTTCTGGAGTCTCTGTCGAACTCAAGGCTCCTTGGACTCCCGAAGTCTCACTGTCACAATCGTCTCCTCCGATTTCTGACCTCTCTGCTCTCCTTGATTCGACTCCACCCTCGAACACACCCCTTTCTAGACTTTTCTTATTTTATATTAGTTTCATATTTGTCCCCTCTCACTTTTTTTCGTCCAATCAGGAGAGTTGTAAAAATCTGATTGGTCTCCTTAACCTTTCATTGAAACAGCTAACGTGGAAAAACCCTATTCCTTAAAATTGGGCACTGTCATTTAGGGACTCATAACTAACTCCACAAAGTTAATTCTTATTTAGTGTCATGTACGGAGACGTGATTGTAATCTGAGACTGGGATCAGAACCTCGCCCGAGAATCCCCCACACGACGAAAACCGTTGAAATAATTTTTATTGTCCTCTCCCCTTTATAACAGATGTGATGAGGTCAGATTTAGATCCTGAGCATTTTACTTCTCGTATGAATAAATCCATTATATTATCGCTTCATCCCACTAACCACCCTTCCATATAAGAGATGTTGTCCTAAATGAAACATTTTGGGGTTTGGAACAGTTAAAGAAAATGACGTTTTTAGAAATATCTATGAGTTTTTTTTCTTTTTTACAAATTCAGCAGTCATATTGCTTCAAATTAAATATTTCCATGGAAAGTATATCGCCTTAAAAGGAACTGTCCTGCAATTTTGGCAGAGATAAAGAGAAATGGAGTATCCAGGAACATCTTTTGAGATATTTTCTTTAATAACTCGCCAACATTCCATAAAAGCGATATTTCCTTAAACGAAAATTTCTTGCAGTTTGACTAGAGATAAAGAAATATGAGTATCATGAAACGTTACGTTTTACTGGAGATTCACTTTTATACCTAACCAATATTACGTAAAATATATATCGTCTTCACCCCTTAACACACAATTTACATTTCAACTACTTGGACACTTCCAAATCGTAAGCCGAACGATGGCCGAATAATTAAGACGCTGATCTTCCGTATCAGAGTTCGTGGGTCGAATCCTACTCATCTCAGCCACATTACTTCAGACCAATATACTTAAACCCAACTGTCAGTAAATTACTTGAAAAAATAATCGTGAAAAGACTCATCTACCATCACTTCAGGATTGATGGAGTTCACCAAAAGTAAAAGATGTCACCTCAGGTAGTATCAAAAGGCAGATAAAAATCAGATGCTGATGTGATATAGTCACAAACTTTTTCTTATTATTTGACATCATACAATTACTTATTAATATTATACAAATTGGTTATTTTACTTTGTCACCCCTGCCATAATTTTATAGTAGGTAACGGATAATTTTTTGATACTTGATTGGCGTTGGTTATTTAAGAAAATAACACCAGGAACGTCGCAGTAAAAGTGAAAGGGCTTAGGCTGGTTAAAGACCGAGGTGACCTCCTAGTGAAAATTTTGTCCAAACAGAAAAATGCGTCTGCTTGGTTCTTAAAATTTCCTCTCTCTATCTCTAAAAAATTCTGAAAAACTTTTAGACAGTATTCCCTCTTTCGAAAAACTTTTAGAAAGCACCTAAAACACAGCCATCAAGGGGGTTGCCAGAAGCCAAGCAAACCCATCGCTCTCGACGTATGGATCTGACCAATGATAAGCCGAGGCAAGTATCGCGGAGAAAGAAAAGCCCAATAAAGTGATTTCAGGCAGCAGG
This sequence comes from Pardosa pseudoannulata, assembly GCA_032207245.1. Taxonomy (NCBI): domain Eukaryota; kingdom Metazoa; phylum Arthropoda; class Arachnida; order Araneae; family Lycosidae; genus Pardosa; species Pardosa pseudoannulata. The sequence continues at coordinate 68,333,017 of CM063497.1, forward strand.
GCACATCTCAACGTATAACATTTCCTGATCTTGTTTAAAACGGAAAAACAGTTTATTGTTTGCCTATTGGCTGTCGTAAACATGCAAATGAGTAGGAAGGGCATTAAAGTAGTTCGTGACTTTGCATAAAATTCCTTTATTGTATGGAGGCGCATCCAATGCGGTGAAAATTCGTCAAGGGTGATGCGGAAAGGAATTTGGCAACATACCACAAAGCGGCACTTTTCAAAAAGAGCGGCTGTCAGCGAAAACTGAAACATATTGCCTTCAGAAAGTCAGAATAAGAGCATATGGGGGTAAATTAAGGCTTAAGATCTGCAGATGCAGGTGGCTAGAACTGGAAGTTCGGTCTGCAATTTAGTTCCAGATCGAGGGCGGCTCTATTAGAAGAGAAAGGCTGTTGTCGAATTATCCAGAAATATTTTAAAGAAGATTGTTTTTACACCAAATAATCCCTCAACAAAAAGGGTATTGCTTTAAATGAAATATTGTTGTCACTTGGAACGGATACAGAAGAAGGGCATATCCAGAAACATTTTAAGGCAGATAGTTTTAGCACCAAGTAAACTTTCAACAAAAAGGGTATTGCCTTAAACGAAACTTTGTTGCAGCTTGGGGTGCAGAAAAATAGTGTATCTAGAAACATTGTAAATCAGATTTTTTTTTACACCTAATAAACCTTTCAGAAAAGGGGTATTGCCTTGAACGAAACTTTGTTGCAACTTGGAAGGAATACATAAAATGGCGTATCCAGAAACATTTTAAGGCAGATTGTTTTTACAACAAATAAACCTTCAACAAAAAGAGTATTGCCTTAAATGAAACTTTGTTGCAGCTTGGAAGAAATAAAAAAAACTGCGTATCCAGAAACTTTATAAAATAGATTTTTTTACATCTAATAAACCTTTAACAAAAGGGGTATTGCCCTAAACAAAATTTTGTTGCACCTTGGAAATAATACAGAAAATTTTCGTATCCAGAAACATTGTAATTCAGATTGTTTTTATACCAAATAAACCTTCAACAAAAAGGGTATTGCCTTAAACGAAACTTTGTTGAAGGATGCAGAAAAATGGTTTATCTAGAAACATTGTAAGACAGAAATTTTTTATACCTAATAAATCTTTCAGAAAAGAAAGGAAAGAAAGGTATTACCTTAAACGAAACTTTGCTTCAGCTCGGAAGAAATACAGAAAAATTATCCCGAAAAATTTTAAGGAAGATTGTTTTTACACCAAATAATCCCTCAACAAAAAGGGTATTGCCTTAAAAGAAATATTGTTGTAGCTTGGAAGGGATAATGAAGAAGGACGTATCGAGAAACAATTTAAGGCAGATTGTTTTTGCACCAAGTAAACCTTCAACAAAAAGGGTATTGCCTTAAACGAAACTTTGTTGCAGCTTAGAATTTATTAAAAAAGGGCGTATCCAGAAATTTTTAAAATAGAATTTATTACACCTACTAAAAACTTCACAAAATGGGTATTTCCTTAAACGAAACTTTGTTCCAGCTTGGAAAGATACAGAAAAAGGGAGTATCCAGAAATATTTTAAGATACATTTTTTTACACGTAATAAAACTTTCAGAAAAGGGGTATCGCCTTAAACGAAACTTTGTTGCAGCTTGGAAGGAATACATAAAAATGGCGTATCCAGAAACATTTTAAGGCAGATTGTTTTTACACTAAATAAACCTTCAACTAAAAGGATATTTCCTTAAACGAAAATTTGTTGCAACTTGGAAGGGATATAGAAAAAGGGCTTATCCAGAAACTTTGTAAAGTAGATTTTTTACACCTAATAAATCTTTCACAAAAAGGGTATTGCCTTAAATAAAATATTGTTGCAGCTTAAAATGGATACAGAATAAGGGCTTATCCAGAAACATATTAAGGCAGATTGCTCTTACACTTAAAAAACCTTTAGCAAAATGTGTTATTGCCTTAAAAGAAACTTTGTTGCAGCTTGGAAGCGATACAGAAAAATGGCTTATACAGAAATTTTTTTAAATGGATTTTTTACACCTAATAAAACTTTCAGAAAAAGGGTATTGCCTTAAATGAAATATTGTTGCAGCTTAGAAGGAATACAAAAATATGGCGTTTCCAAAAACATTTTAAGGTATATTGTTTTTACACCAAATAAATCTTCAACAAAAAGGGTATTGCCTTAAACGAAGCTTTGTTGCAGCATGGAAGGGATACAGAACAATGGCGTATCAAGAAACTTAAAAAAAAATTTTTTTTACACCTAATAAACTTTTCACAAAAGAGGTGTTGCTTTAAACGAAACTTTGTTGCAGCTTGGAAGAATACAGAAAAATGGCGGATCTAGAAATTTTTTGAAATATACTTTTTTACACCTAAAAAAACTTTTACTAAAGGGGTATTGCCTTAAATGAAATATTTTGTCAGCTTGGAAGGGATACAGAAGAAGGGTGAATCCAGAAACATTTTAAGGTAAATTATTTTTAGAACAAATAAACCTTTAACAAAAAGGGTATTGCCTTAAACGAAACTTTTTTTGCAGCTTGGAAGGGATGCAGGGATGCAGAAAAAATGGTGTATATAGAAACATTCTAAGACAGATTTTTTTTGCTCTTAATAAACCTCTCAGAAAAGGTGTATTGCCTTAAACGAAACTTTATAACAGCTTGGAAGGAATACAGAAAAATAGCGTGTCCAGAAACATTTTAAGGCAGACTGTTTTTACACCAAATAAACCTTCAACGAAAAGGGTATTGCCTTAAAATAAATTTTGTTGCAGCTTGGAAGGGATACAGAAAATTGGCGTATCCAGAAACTTTTTAATATATATATATATTTTTTACTCCTAATAAACCTTTCACAAAAGAGGTATTGCCCTAAATGAAATACTGTTGCAGCTTAGAATGGATACAGATGAAGGGCTTTTCCAGAAACATATTAAGATAGATTGCTCTTACACTTAAAAAACCTTTCACAAAAAGTGGTATTGCCTTAAACGAAAAGTTGTTGCTGCTTAAAAGGGATATAGAAAAAAGGCTTAATCATTAATAATATAAGAAATTTTCTTTTATAACTAACTTGCGTATCTATAAAAAGGATATTGCTTTAAATGAAACTTTCATGTGGTTTAAAAGAGATCAAGTAAATGACATTAGAGAAATATTTTATGGGAGTTTTTCGTTTTACACCTAAACGGTATAGAATAGTTGCGGAACTTTTACCCCGAAGAATTTTTAAAAAATATTGTACTAACGTAAAAGCTTTCTCAAAATAAATGTTCGATTCTAAACTTTGTTTTTCAGGAAATGATACCCAAAAGCAGTTATTCTCCTAATGCTCCGTAATACCTCATAAGAGAATCGAAATCCTCTAACAATCGCAGTAAATATTTAAATGGAATGTGAATTCACTGATGTGGAATTCTTTGATGAGAATGCATAAAGGGATTCAATATCCTTTTGTTTCGTAGTGTATTATTCCTCTGGGGTATCTAAAGTGCATTAACATCGCTCTTCAATGCGCAGGAAGCAAAATTAAGGCAATTTTCTTCATGTATGAATCGTGATTTATTCACTGCTAATCACTTGAACGAAATAACCTTCTTCTAAAAGTTATTTTATGACTCGGTAAAGTTATTTTCAAAAGTTGTTTGTCTATATAGGAGATCAAGGTACTTAGTTATTGTTAAAAATTAAGAATAATTCGAAAAGAAATTTTTTTTTTGAAAAATTTGCCAAAGCAACTGTTTAAATGGAATTTTAATTCACATGTGAAGTTCCTCGATATTATATCCGAATTTTTGTAACCGCATTCTGGAAATGTTGTTATATCTTGGACTTCACTCTGAGTTTTTCTTGTAATTATGTTTTATGAAAATTATCATTGGAATGTTATTGTATTATATCCCCTATATAATAATAGCCTAAGTTATCTGTCCGCAAATTTATGAAGTGGTTGGACCTGGAATGGATACAGGCATCCATTCAAAGCGAATAACGTTTATCTTCTCTTAAACTATCGATCCGATTCTAAAATAAATTTATTATATAAATATGCTACATATCCCAGCAAAAAATACTGTCGTCTTTAAAACGTTCGAAATCCACCCCTTCGCCCCCTTTCGAGAGTTTAATGCCGTTATTTCAAGTCCTATTTTCCCCGGTTAAGAGCAGGCGATTCAATTTATCCATTTATCACTTAATAAATAGAAAAAATAACAATTTTTCTAGCATTGTGACGTCATTCCTTTAAACATCTCATTTAATCGTTTCATATTTTAAACTATTTAAATATCGTCTACACTATTTTAATAACTTTTATCACTGAACTTAGATATGACGTCAATGATTTTCTTTTATATTTGGCTTAAATAATAGATTAGGTACATACGTGATAATTTTAAATTAAATCATCGATTATTTTTTTGATGCAATGATAATTTTATCATCGGTATTAACAATAAATTCTTTTCATATAAGTCTAGGAGTCAATTTCACGGACTCATAAATATCTAACTTTTAATTTATATATATTTGGAAATTAAGAAGTTTGTTCTTTTGTGTGTTTGTTTGTTATACATAACTAAGCGGTTTGACTCAATGAATTCAATGTGATTCTAAACTGCATTACAGGATCGGGAGACCCTAGAGGAGTATGACGATAAATAAATTATTGAGAGTGAACCAGATAATTCTCAGGCAAAAAACAAACCATTTTTTACATGCCTCATAGGGTACTTAACAGTTCTGGAATATTAAAAATTTTACTAATCCCGTCATATGATGGGTTATATGCTAGTACAATAAGAGTACTACATCTGCGGTAGATAAGTTAGAAAAGGCAGGGATCTTTTAACCGGAGAGTTTCCAGTTTAAAGCTGGAGGCTGCCAAAGATCCGCTTATTGCACCTGCTTGTTGTTCTTCCTCTTAAATAGACAATCATGAGTCACGATACTATGCCTTCAATGAGGCTTGTTTTCGGTTGATTCCTTACCGTATGCATTGCATTTCTTTTTCAGCACCGATTCTTCCGTCATCCTTTACGTACATAATACTGTCTCTCATTTCTGAATTTCATGTCTCTCAGATGATTTCTCGTGGAGCTATTGTAACGGCGTGATTTAGCGGTGTGTCGACATCAAAGAACTTTGCTTTAAGAGGTGGACTTCGCTTGTGTGGATACAAAAGGATTGTTTTCCCCGGCACCACGATGTCTACACTGTTGTACCCTATAGTAAATGAACAATATGCCAGACAACACGCACCTTCACTGACAGCCAAAAATATGATCGCTGGAACGACAAAGGATTAGCCGCGACTCAGATATAGCCGTTAAGAATTCCAGTGACCCCTGGGTTTGCGGCCGATGATTTTATAACCAGGACCAATCCAGTTGTTCGAAGGTGAGGTCATTGCTAAGTGATCCAATAATGAAATTGCGGGTGAGACCCCTCTCTTAGAGGTCCCTCCCCTAGAAAGAAACGAGCGAAGATTTGTTTTTTAGAGAAGTTGGTTAGCTAGCAACCAGCTAATTCAGAGGTCGTCTTGACCAGTCTCTCTACCGGAGAGTTTTTTTTTTTGCTATAATTCCACCTTGGGATCTTTTCTTTAAGGAGTAGCCCGCATCGGCTAACTCGGAGGTCGACTTGACCAGTCTCTCCACCGGAGAGTTTTATTTAGCGAAATCCCGTCTTGGGATATATCTCTTGATGAGATTGAAACGATACCCTGTGCATTGGGTTTCCTTTTCTAATATAATACTTTTCAGGATTGTTTGCATTTCCTTCGGAACTCTAACTGTGCTTAGATATCCTACCAGTACTTCAGAGAACTTTCGAGAGAGCTACGAATTGTTTCTTCCGTCTAATCACCCATATTTCATCAGAGACTGAATTTAGTAGGCACCAGTCTCTACTCAAGTCTACGTGTACTAATCACTTACCTGTGATCGGAAATTGTGTTTTTTGTGTAGATATGAAATGATGTATATAGCAAAAGTGTAAATAAATTCATAATTCAAGATACACCTGATTCTTCCTTGTGTCACCTAAAACAGCGACCGGATACGTTACACTATACACAAAAACCCACTTGTTGCTTAATTTTTGCACACTAGTGTACATATAAACATTATAATTAAACAGGAGGATAAATATTTTCCCTCTCTGATTTATTCTGTAAAAAATAATTAATAACACAAGAAATTTTATTAACACAGTTTAATAACACAGATTTTTAACACAGTTACAATGCTAATAGAGTATTCAGAGGTCTTAATTTAACTTTTATTCTTCAATATATTATCTCCTTAACACAGGGCTTGGAATTGGCTTGATACATGATACGAGAACAGTGGTAGCCCGGGGTCTTCGGAAGTTTATCCCTATATCGAAGGTCGGTTTCTTCATATTTATATAGCAAAACCTATTGAAGAAGTTCAAAACGAGGTTTTTGATAGTCTCTCTAATTGAGGTTGCTGTAAGATTATCATGAATAATTACGTTTGTACTGTACCAAGGTGCATTTAATACTTTTCTAAAAATTTTGTTTTGAGTTGTTTGAAACTTCCGATTATGTGTGGTCGCCATAGAGCCCCAGACCAAATAGATGAATATGCCTTAATACTGTATTGTAAAATAAAATTTTATTTGATATAGACATCCGTTTGTGGTAACGAAGATGGTCTAGATTCCTACGAGTTTTAAAGAACTACCTAAGGCAAGAGTTTATAGTATTTACGAAGGTTAGGTGGCTAAGTGAATGCCCAGATATTTTACCTCTCTCTCAAACGTAAATCTCTCCAACATACTTTGAGTAGAAGGCCAGTTGCGTTGGGGTAGCTCTTCGAGCTCTCATGGCACAGGTCCGATGTTCACTAGCCCGGGATGGGCAAGGTTGACTCCGTCTTTCATCCCTTCAGTGGGTAGACAAACTAAGGACCAAGCATGCTTGGAAACTAGACTCTGAGGGTTCCGTACTACCTATTTGGAACAAATGCTTCGAACCCCTTTGCCATTGTTCTAGTAAACGGAGATTGACACCGTAGGTCCTAGACCTCTAGAGGCTGTTGAGAAGAGTAGTTTAGTATAGGTTTAGTAACTGTTTAATTTTCAAATACTAACTCCGTTTATGAAATTCCAAAATATATGTAAAGAGACGAGCGAAGATTTGTTTTTTAGAGAAGTTGGTTAGCTAGCAACCAACTAATTCAGAGGTCGTCTTGACCAGTCTCTCTACCGGAGAGTTTTTTTGCTATAATACCGCCTTGGGATCTTTCCTTTAAGGAGTAGCCCGCATCGGCTAACTCGGAGGTCGACTCGACCAGTCTCTCCACCGGAGAGTTTTATTTAGCGAAATCCTGTCTTGGGATATATCTCTTGATGAGATTGAAACGATACCCTGTGCATTGGGTTTCCTTTTCTAATATAATCCTTTTCAGGATTGTTTGCATTTCCTTCGGAACTCTAACTCTGCTTAGGTATTCTACCAGTACTTCAGAGAACTTTCGCGAGAGCTACGAATTGTTTCTTCCGTCTAATCCCCCATATTTCATCAGAGACTGAATTTAGTAGGCACCAGTCTCTACTCAAGTCTACGTGTACTAATCACTTATCTGTGATCGGAAATTGTGTTTTTTGTGTAGATATGAAATGATGTATATAGCAGAAGTGTAAATAAATTCATAATTCAAGATACACCTGATTCTTCCTTGTGTCACCTGAAACAGCGACCGGATACGTTACACCGAATACGCAAAAACCCACTTGTTGCTTAATTTTTGCACACTAGTGTACATATAAACATTATAATTAAACAGGGGGATAAAATGTTTTCCCTCTCTGATTTATTCTGTAAAAATAAGTAATAACACAAGAAATTTTAATAACACAGTTTAATAACACAAATTTTTAACACAGTTACGATGTTAATAGAGTAATCAGAGGTCTTATTTTAACTTTTTTTCTTCAATCTATTATCCTCTTAACACAGGGCTTGGAATTGGCTTGATACATGATACGAGAACAGTGGTAGCCCGGGGTCTTCGGAAGTTTATCCCTATATCGAAGGTCGGTTTCTTCATTATTTATATAGTACAACCTACTGAAGAAGTTCAAAGAGAGGTTTTTCATAGTCTCTCTAGTTGAGGTTGCTTTAAGATTATCATAAATAATTATATTTGTACTGTACCAGGGTGCATTTAATACTTTCAGTTAATACTTTTTGTTTTGAGTTGTTTGATACTTCCGATTATGTGTAGACCCAGACCACATGGAAGAATGTGCCTTAATACTGTATTGCAAAATAAACGTTTTTGGTAACGAAGGTGGTCTAGATTCCTACTAGCTTTAAAGAACTTCATAATGCAAGAGTTTATAGCATTTGAGACGGTTAGGCGGCTAAGTGAATGCTCAGATATTTTACCTCTCTCTCAAAGTAAATCTATCTCTCCAACATGCTTTAATTGGAAGCCCAGAGGCATTGGGATAGCGCTTCACACTCTCATGGCACAGGTCCGATGTTCACTCCCCGGGCTGGGCAAGGTTGACTCAGTCTTTCATAACTTCTGTGGGTAGATAAACTAAAGATCAAGCATGCTTAGGAACTAGACTCTAGAGGTTGTGCGTAAGGTTGACCTCCTAATCGGAACAAATACTTCGCACCCCTTTGCCATTGTTCTAGGAAACGGAGATTGACACCGTAGGTCCTAGACCTCTAGGGGCTGTTGAGAAGAGTAGTTTAGTATAGGTTTAGTAACTGTTTAATTTTCAAATACTAACTCCGTTTATGAAATTCCAAAATATATGTATGGTTTGGAAGAAATATAGGATAAAAAGGCTTGGAATCGGCGTCTGGACCCCTAGACAATCCATATGTTTGGTAAGCAAGATAGAAAACGCAAGTAGGCCCTAATCCCCTAGGGGCCGTTTAGCTGAGGAATTTAGAGTTTTACATACGTTAATTGCAGGGAATGGAAGTCTGTTGTAACTAATGAAAATTACTTTAGTTTTCGATGTGAAAATTCCGAACGATGGTCAAATGGTTAGAGCGGAGTTCGTGGGTTCGAATTCCACTGCGGCATAGATGTTCGTATCCTTTCGGAATCAGATTAAGCAGTAGGTCCGGTCTCATTAACCCTCGTGTTGTAAACCGAACGATGATCGAATGGTTAGGGTGCTTGCCTTCACAACCGGAGTTCGTGAGTTCGAATCCCACAGTGGCATGGATGCTCGTAGTCGTTCGGAATCGGCTTTAAACGGTAGGACCCGGTCTCATTAGCCCTCGTGTTGCAAAAAGTAGACCGTAGCACTCCAAACCAAACCAAACCAAAACCTCGTGTTGTAAGAAAGCAGACCGTATCACTCCAAACCAAACCAAACCAATCTATATGAAAAGCCTGGTTCTTCATGGTTCAAACCAGCATCAAGAATTTCAACATGTCTCTGAACGTATTTGTGCATGTATTTAAAATTTTTATGTTGAGATAAAATGGTGGTGCCGTCAGCAAACAAAGCAAGTTTAGTGAATGGATTTTGTGGGATATCATTTATATATCCCAGACAGTAAATTTAGTTTGCAGCAGTCTTTATTTGCAAGCCTGCAAACTTGCTGCAAGTCTGTAAGTTTGAAACAAGATTGCAGCAAGTCTAAGAATTTTCTCTTGCTCCAAGGTTGTCATGACAAGGTTGCCACAGTTTTGCAGCAAAATAGCGTTGCAAATGAATGGTAGCTTTATGTACCGTCTAACTTGCAAGAGTTTTGCTGCAAGTTTATCGTTTCAAATTTGTTATTACAAGATATTATCCAGAAAAGCTGAAAGTATTATGCTGAAAGTATGCATGCTGTCAGGGATAGATTAAAAAGAGTAGGGCCAAGCTTGGATCCAATTCATTAAAGAAATTATTCATAAATATTTATATAAAACATCTGCTCATAATAAAAATGGGGAAAATAGCTTAACATTAACATGTTTAGAAAAATTCTTCACAATCAGATTAAAAAATTGCTTTTTACATTCATAAATACAATTTTTTGTCCTTAAAACAATGGATCATATCATTAATTGATCTTTCATGATTCTTGAAATATGATATTTTCATTGAACTCAAATCTCTTTAACCGTTTCGTGGGCCGTGGGAAGATTACTTCCCACCTACACGATCTTACAAAATACACCTGTGGGAAGTGCAAAACCAATTATAATATATTGGTCTTGTTATTGAAACGACGGGAAGACTGATTCCCGCTTCGGTTTTGCTCTGTCATCAATTGTTCGATCGATCGAATAAAATTAGCAGCTCTGTTTTGAAAGTTTGGAAACGTGGAAATAAATGGCTCACTAAAGGGTTAAAATGAACATTTATTGAGGCAAGGCAGATATAAAGAACCAAGGTTTGTCTGGAAACATTATACTAGTCACCGTTTTCTTTTATATATAACCAGAACCAAATAGTCATTGAAATATTTTCTCTTCTATCACTTGCTATAACTTTTCTTATTCTAAAAGAATCGTTTCAAATGTTTCGATTTCAAAAAACGATTTCATGTCTTTGTATCAGAAAAGCAGTTAGTCTCTTAATGTGTAGTAATCACTCATCGAAAAATTGAAAACCTCTAACAATCGTAGCAAATATTTAAATGGAATGGGACTATACTGATGTGGAATTCTTTGATGAAAAAGCATAAAGAGATTCAATAGCCTTTTGTTCTATTGAGTGTGTTACTTCCCTGGGGTATTAAAGTGCATTAACATTGCTCTCGAATGTGCAGGAAGCAAAATCAAGACAATATTCCTCATACATGAACCCTGATTTATTCTCTCCTACTTACTTCTACGCAATAACAATCTACTAAAATATATTTTACTACTTTGTAAAATGATTTACTAGGAATTGTGTTATTTCTACTAGAGAACACGTTAGTGAGTTATCGAACAAAAGTTAAATTAAATTTGAAAGTTGTGTTAAACCAATTGTTTAAATGAAATTTCAATTCACATGTGAAGTTCGTTGTTATCGTCGACAAATTAAAGCAATTTTCTTCATTTATGAATCCTGATTTATCCTTTCCTTCTCAACTTCAAGACAATAACAATCTGCCAAAATTTATTTTACTCCTTGTTAAACTTATTTACTAGGAATTGTGTTATTTATCCAAGTGAACACGATAGTTAGCTATCGTACAAAAGTTAATTTAAATTTGAAAATTGTGCCAAACGAACTGTTTAAATCAAATGCTAATTAATATGCGATGTTCTTTGTTATTATAACAATATTGAGCCAGTTTTTCATATATGAAACCTTATTTTTCCTCTCCGCTCACTTCTAGAAAATAAAAATGATCTAGAATTTATTTTACTCCTTCGTAAAGTTATTTATTAGGAATTGTGTAATTTATGAAGGAGAAGGCGAAACTTTCTTGTAGTTGACAAGTTAAACAGAGTTTAGAAGTTGTGCCAAACCAACTGTTTCAATGAAATTTTAATCCATATTCGAAGTTTTTTGTTATTACCACCGAATTAAGGCAATTTTCTTCATATATGAACCCTGATTTATCCTTTCCTCACAATCAGGCAATAAAAATCTACTAAAATTTAATTTACCCTCATAAAAGTTATTTTCTAGGAATTGTGTTATTTATTCAAGAAAGCACAATACTTTGTTATTGTTGACAAGTTAAACTGAAGTTGAAAATTGTGCAAACAAATTGTTTAAATGAAATTTTAATTCACATGCGAATTTCATTGTAATTATCGTCAAAATAAGGCGAATTTCTTAGTATATGAATCCTTATTTACCCTCTCCTGCTCACTTCCAGAAAGTAACAATCTACTAAAATTTGTTTTACTCTTTAGTAAAGTTATTTACTAGGAATTGTGTTATGTATCTAAGAAAACGCGGTACTTAGTTATCATACAAAAGTTAATTGAAATTTGAAAGTTGTGTAAACCAATTGTTTAAATGAAATTTCAATCGCAGTTCTTTGCTATTATCTCCAAATTAAGGCAATTTTCTTCGTATATGAATCCTGATTTATCCTCTCCTTCTCAACTTCAAGACAATAACAATCTGCCAAAATTTATTTTACTCCTTGTTAAACTTATTTACTAGGAATTTTTATTTATCCAAGTGAACACAGTAGTTAGTTATCGTACAAAAGTTAATTTAAATTTAAAAATTGTGCCAAACCGACTGTTTAAATGAAATTTTAATTCACATGCAAAGTTCTTTATTATTATTGCCAAATTAAGGCAATTTTCTTCATAGATGAATCCTGATTTATCCTCTCCTGCTCAATTCCAGGCAACAACAATCTGCTACAATTTATTTTACTTCTTGTTAAAGTTATTTACCAGTAATTGTGTTGTTTATCCAAGAGAACACGGTACTTTGTTCTAGTTGACAAGTTAAAAGGAGTTTGAAAATTGTGCCAAACCTACTGTTTAAATGAAATTTTAATTCACATGCGAATTTCTTTGTTCTTACCGAAAAAGGCATCTTACCAAATAAAGGCAGTTTTCTTAGTATATGAATCTTGATTTTCTCTCTCCTTCTCACTTCCAGGACAAAAAAAACAAAATCTGCTAAAATTTACTTTACTCTCTCGTAAAAGTATTTACTAGGAATTGTGCTATTTATTCAAGGGAACACTGCAGTTAGTTATCGTACAGAAGTTAATTTAAATTTGATAATTGTGCCAAACCAACTGTTTAAAAGAAATTTAAATTCACATGTAAAATTCCTTGTTATTATCGCAAATTAAAGCAATTTTCTTAATATATGAATCCTGATTTACCCTCTCCTGCTCACGTCCAGACAATAACAATCTGCTTAAATTTATTTTACTCCTTGTTAAAGTTATTTACTAGGAATTGTGTTATTTATGAAGGAGAAGGCGATACTTTGTTACTGTTGACAAGTTAAACAGAGCTTAAAAGTTGTGCCAAACCAACTGTTTGAATGAAATTTTAATTCACAAGCGAAGTTCTTTGTGATTATCATCAAATTAAGGCAATTTTCTTCATATATGAATCCTGACTTATCCTCTCCTGCTCACATTCAGGCAATAAAAGTCTATTAAAATTGAATTTACTCCTTGTTAAAGTTATTTTCTAGGAATTGTGTTATTTATCTATGGAAGCATGATACTTTGTTATTGTTGACAAGTCAAACTTAATTTGAAAAATGTGCCAAACCAACTGTTGAAATGAAATTTTAATTCACATGCAAAGTTCTTTGTTATCATGTCAAATTAAGAGATTTTTCTTTATATGAATCCGGATTTATCCTCTCCTGCTAACTCTTCCAGACAATAACAATCTGCTAAAATTTATTTTACTTCTTGTCAAAGTTATTTACCAGGAATTGTGTTACTTATCCAAGAGTACACGGTATTTAGTTATTGTACAAAAGTTAATTTAAATTTGATAATTGTGCCAAACCAACTGTTTAAAAGAAATTTCAATTCACATGTGAGGTTCCTTGTTATTATCGCAAATTAAAGCAATTTTCTTAATATATGAATCTTGATTTACCCTCTCCTGCTCACGTCCAGACAATAACAATCTGCTCAAATTTATTTTACTCCTTGTTAAAGTTATTTACTAGGAATTGTGTTATTTATCCAAGAGTACACGGTATTTGGTTATTGTACAAAAGTTAATTTAAATTTGATAATTGTGCCAAACCAACTGTTTAAAAGAAATTTCAATTCACATGTGAGGTTCCTTGTTATTATCGCAAATTAAAGCAATTTTCTTAATATATGAATCCTGATTTACCCTCTCCTGCTCACGTCCAGACAATAACAATCTGCTTAAATTTATTTTACTCCTTGTTAAAGTTATTTACTAGGAATTGTGTTATTTATCCAAGAGTACACGGTATTTGGTTATTGTACAAAAGTTAATTTAAATTTGATAATTGTGCCAAACCAACTGTTTAAAAGAAATTTCAATTCACATGTGAGGTTCCTTGTTATTATCGCAAATTAAAGCAATTTTCTTAATATATGAATCCTGATTTACCCTCTCCTACTCATGTCCAGGCAATAACAATCTGCTTAGATTTGTTTTACTCCTTGTTAAAGTTATTTACTAGGAATTGTGTTATTTATCCAAGAGTACACGGTATTTAGTTATTGTACAAAAGTTAATTTAAGATTGATAATTGTGCCAAACCAACTGTTTAAAAGAAATTTCAATTCACATGTGACGTTCCTTGTTATTATCGCAAATTAAAGCAATTTTTTTAATATATGAATCCTGATTTACCCTCTCCTGCTCACGTCCAGACAATAACAATCTGCTTAAATTTATTTTACTCCTTGTTAAAGTTATTTACTAGGAATTGTGTTATTTATAAAGGAGAAGGCGGTACTTTGTTATTGTTGACAAGTTAAACAGAGTTTAAAAGTTGTGCTAAACCAACTGTTTAAATGAAAGTTTTATTCACAAGCGAAGTTCTTTGTTATTATCACCAAATTAAGGCAATTTTTTTTAATATATGAACCCTGACTTATCCTCTCCTCACATTCAGGCAATAAAAATCTACTAAAATTTAATTTACCCCTTATAAAAGTTATTTTCTAGGAATTGTGTTATTTATCCAAGAAAGCACGATACTTTGTTATTGTTGACAAGTTAAACTGAATTTGAAAATTGTGCCAAACCAATTGTTTA
>CM063497.1:68350180-68400180 GCA_032207245.1 Pardosa pseudoannulata
CTTTTTTTACGAATACATCATTGCATTTTGGTTACAATACTTTTTTTATTGATCTATCTCACTGAACTATTACATCAACAAGGATGTGAATAGTAATTGCATCGAATTATTCACTACCTAACGAAATAGTTGCAGAATTACCTGATTATGACTACCGCGTTGATTTTTACAAACAAAGGCCTCTATGCTTACAGCTAATAATTATTTACTCTATCTTAATCTCTTTATTTTTTAAAATTTTACTTAACTACTACCAATTGTTTTCATTATTATTTCCCATCATTTTGCCCAAATTTTAAACTTAAGCCTTTCCTTTTTGCTTCCGTGAGATGACTGGGTGAAATTTCACCCTCTATTTCTCTCTTCCGGGATATTTCCGGGCTGAAGTGTACAATAATAACACGTTAAAAATATTAAAAGTATCTATTTCTTATGCCCGTAAAAATGTTTATATCTCAATCTATACTCCAGATGGCAGTATCAATCTATTTGTAATAGTTAGATCAAACTATTGAACTCATACCTTATTTAGAAGAAACAATGTGTAAAAAATTCCATGTTTAGTAGATGAACTTATTGAAAAGTATCAGATATCATCGAAAAAAGAGGCTGGCCCAGTTTAGATAATAACCTCAACAGTTGAATAAAAGGACTTTTATCAGTCATGTACCTTCCACTGATAAGAAACGGTATCCATCAAGAGAATGTAAAGCTTTTTGTTCCAGAAGAGATGAAAACAATAAGAAATAGAGAAAAGAAATCCGGTACTACCGTCCAGATTGTGTTGTTGGACTTTGTATATCAGGTTTTGAAATTAATCACACAAATATTACTAATTACTAATATTTATTTTTATTATATGTAAGTGTAATAAAATTATCTTTCAGTGTCAAAACATATATTTTTAACATTTTTTTTATTTACTGTATAATCAACATTCAGCCACAGTAACCCTAAATGTTGACTTTACCTAAAAATTAATTTTATTTTTTAAGTCCAAAATGAAACTAAAGTTAAAAATGAATGTATGTATTCTACATACACATACTTCTATATAATTTTCTTGATAAAGAATAGTTACTTTTATGACCGTTATCCTCAAAATTATACCATTGTTAAGGAGATTAATAAAATTATTATGTACCCCTTTTTCGGCTTTTACCTTTTATATTTACCTACTATTTTTAAGACCTTATTTTATTATTACTCTAAATTTACCCTTATGACCAGTTCTATAAGGGTATGTATGAGCTTTTCCATATCTACTCAGCAGATCAAGTTTCAGATATTAATTTGGGTGTGGATAAATATTTCTGGTATGTTGGTTAAGTAAATTTTGCAATTCATTAGTTCTTAAAGATATTAAGAGAAATACAGTCACATTTTGATTATTCACCTTTTATTTTATTCATAATATCTGTATCACATGATCTGTATTAACTTAACAATAGTGTTTTCCCTATCGGAGAGGGAAGGAGGAAGAAAATTCCCTCGTTAGGGAAAACGAAAGTCGGAACAGGGTATTAGTTTTCCCTTTATTACTTGAGATTCAATCCAAAGACTCAAGTGCTCTGTATTAACTTACCTATTGGAATTGAGTCTTCTTTCAGGAATTTTGAATATTTATCAACTTACATTTGTTTAATTTAAATCCTAACTTTACACTGATTAAAACTAATTTAAGCAGATAATAGTAACATCAAATACATTTTTTCATAATTTTTTTATGTCAATTAAAACCAGTATCTTAATGTGCTCTTTATGTGTTTTTAATTAATACCCTAAATATAGAGCTATTGATCTTTAGTAACAAGAAGTTTATTCATGTCTATGTCTATGAATATACCTCTTTTCTGAAAGTCCTTAGAACTGTCATGATGTTTTATTTCGAAAAATGGTTTTCATATCCCATGCCTTGAAATCAAACAGTCTCCTAATGCTTCACATCTATCCTCAGAGAATCGAAATACTCTAATAATCGTAGTAAATATTCAAATAGAATGAGAATTTACTGATGCGGAATTCTTTGTGAGGATGCATAAAGGGATTCAATATCCTTTATTTTGTACATTGTCTTATTTCTCTGAAGTATTCAAAGTGAATCAACATAGCTCTTGAATGCACATGAAACATAATTAAGGCTATTTTCTTCATATATGAATCCTGATTTGATCTCTCCTTCTCACTCCAACGAAATAGCGATCTTCTAAAATTTATTTTATTCTTGGGAAAAGTTATTTTCTAGGAGTTGTTTGCTCATCCAAGAGAACAGGGTACTTCATTATTGTACTAAAGTTAAGTAAAATTTGAAAATTGTACCAAATCAAAATTTAAAAAATGTTGTAACTTAATGTTAACCGTTAGTTAATTCAAACCGTTGGTTAATTTAAACCGTTGGTTTAAATTAACCAACGGTTATCAATAGGTTTAATGGAATTTTACTTTCTATGCTAAGTTCTTCGTAATTATCATCAAAATTTTGTACTCTTAGTCTAGAAATGTTTTTATATCCTACGTTTAACTTGTTTTTTTTGCGGAATATAATCAATCACCTTAAGTAATGCAATCTGGTAGACAATGAAAGAGTTAGGACCTGTCTCACTAAAGTCGTTTAACAATTAACCACAATTAACCCAAAACGCTAACCTTGGTAGGACATAATTCTCAGTTTAAACAAAGATTAATCACGTTTAGCCGTTTAACGACTGTGGTGAGACCGACCCTTATTATTATGTTGAGGCATTTTATTCTAAACCAAAATATTTTGCGATTACCATACTTTCTCTACTTCTTACTATTCTTAAATATCGGGTGGCGATAATTAAACTGATAGTGCTCACAGTGTTCTGTAGCGCGATCTATTTGCGAGAATGACGCCACATTTTGCAGGAAGATTAAACAAGACAGGGGACTAAGGGTTCTGTGAAAAAACACAAATTAGTTCCAAAAGTCACCGTTAGGGGAATAATTGGTGCTGTGTTATAGAAAATACTGTGTTAACAAATGCAAATTAATACGGAATAAAATTACCTTTTATTATGCAAATTTTCTGATTTAGTTCAAGTGCAATATGGCAACACTTTTAAAAAAGCTTAAAATCTACATAAACACCGATAAAGTCTCGTGATCTGCAGTATCACGTACGCTGAGCAGAAGTTCTTAATTCAAATTTCACGTTACATCCATTGGCACAGTGCCAGCTGGTAATTTCCGTATTGATTTGCATTTGTTAATACTCTATTTTCTATTACACAGCGCCAAATATTCCGATAGCGGTGACTTTTGGAACTAATTTTTCCCCGGTATCCTTTGTTCCCCTTCTTGTTTAATCTTCCTACAAAATGTAGCATCATTCTCGCAAATAGATCGCGCTACAGAACACTGTGATCATTGTCAGTTTAATTATGGCCACCTGGTAAGTAGCAAAAATCCAAAATAAATCTTCCAAAATTACACTAGTTGATTATTACTTTTGTTTTCTAAAAATGGACTTTGAAAGCAACATCACAACAGTTTAAAAAGTATTGTTGCAAATGTATATGAAGGCTTTGATATTTCTGAGTTGTAGTGTTGTAGACAGGTATCGATATCGATCGGTTTTCCGTTATGTAGACTGCTGATTGCAGCCGAAAGACTGTGAGAACAACTAGATGTCAAAATAGACCTAAGCGTAAAAGTTCAGCATTTTACCGTTAATAGGTTTTGAGTTATCATCCACATTGTTAACATACGTTACATTATACCGTTTTCATTATATAGAGTGCAAGTTGCAATCAAAAGTGTAGGAGCCCAACTAGAAATTATAGCAGTCTTAAATATGTAAATACAAAATTGCGACATGTTACGACTAATCATTTTTGAATTATGCCTCACAGCATTAATTCACGTTATATTGAAATATTTCATTATACAACGTTTATGTTAACCCTCTCGCTGCGTATTTATTTTATGAAAATAGGTTCAAAAATTGCATATTTTTTATTACATATTTCAAATCTATATATATTTTAGAGTTAAAATATACAAAAATTTTTTGTAAAAGAGTTTTTTTTTAAATATAGAATTAGGTCCTAAAAATGGTGTTCAGAAAAAAGAAATTGTAGAATAATGATATAAAATCTTAATTTTAAAAATTAATCTTATTAAATTATCATTTATTTTATAAAATACAAAAGCAAAACGTATATACTAATTAAAAAAATGCAAAAGACTTACAAAACATTTATTAGAATTAAAGTTTGTATGATAAATTTCGAAACGAGGCTCGAGGCAAAGTCCTACCTCGCAATCCTTGCACCAAATTCGCGTTTCTTTTCGAATTTATTGTTCTACCTTCAGTTTTTTAAAAACAGGCAGCACACTATCTACGAGGCTCTTTCTTGATGGAATTTGGGTGTATATGGCTAGCAAAGTGTCGAGCAGTTAGTCTCATGGGTCTATTACTCTCATGTACTGTTGGTCTCTTTTACTATTCTTTGCAACATAACCTCGTCAAAATAAAGTTCAAAATAGTCCAAAACAGTTGTATTACTTGCCATAGTGGAATTTAGTCCGGGATTTCCAAGGAAAGGAAATGAAGTAGGAACTGGTGGAATATTTTGCATATCAATTTTGCACCACTGTCGAACATTTTAAATAGAAAATAAATTTTCAGATTCATCACTATCCTCAGAAGAATCCGAGAAATTCTCATCAGTTTAGCTATAACTATCTTCAATATACTTGAAATAACAGAAGTGCTATCAGTGGCGGAAATATCGTCAGGAGTATAGGTTATATCACTCGCGAAACGCTTCCTGACAGACATCTTTCAGCTATGAACAGCGCTCTCAAAATCCTACAAAAAATTCTTCTATATTTCGCAGAAATGTGGACAATGAAAGCCATCTGCTAGTTTAAAGCTAAAAAATACAATTAAAAATCACAGTAAAGCCAAAATGAAAAATTAAACGGGGAAAGATAGGGTTGCACAGTTAAAAAGACGGATAAAATGCATGCCCACGGAAATCGCGGGTTACGCCAAATTTGCTACATCTATGTTGCCCGAGAAAATCGCGGGATGCGCAGCTAGAGGGTTAAAATCAAAAGAGGAGGTTCCCAACTACACGTTGTAACAGTCGTAAATAAGTAAATACAAGATTGCTACATGTTACGATTAATCCTTTTTGAGTTATGTCTCACAGCGTTAATTCACGTTATATTGAAGCATTTCATTATATAGAGTGGAGAATGCAATCAATGTGGAAGATGCACAACTAAAATTTTAGAAACCTTAAATCAAAATGTTCGACTTTCTAAGGCTAATTGTTCCTGATTTATACGAAATGCATACATTGCTACATAAATACGTAAAGAGGAAACTAGTTAAAACTAATTCAGGAATGGTGAGAAAAAGGTTATTTATAGTTTTCTTGTACGTACGCACAGGCGAAACACTAGAACTTGTTGAAGTCGTAAAGAGGAAACTAATCCAAAACTAGTTTGAGAGTGGACATACGAAACACTAGAATTTGTTTAGGTGTAAAGGGAAAATTAGTAAAAATACTAGTTCAGGAATGGTCAAAAAGACTATTTATAGTTTCCTTGTACGTACGCACAGATGAAACATTGGAACTTGTTAAAGTCAAAAGAAGAAACTAGTCAAAACCTATGTTCGAGAGGGGTCAAAATGGATATTTATAGTTTTCTTGTACGTACGCACAGGCGAAACACTAGAACTTGTTAAAGTCAAAAGAAGAAACTAGTCAAAAGCTATGTTCGAGATGAATAAAAAATGGCTATTTATAGTTTCTTTGTATGTACGTACAGGCGAAACATTGGGACTTGTTAAAGTCAAAAGTAAAAACTAGTCAAAACCTATGTTCGAGAGGGGTCAAAATGGTTATAGTTTCCTTGTACGTACGCACAGGCGAAACATTAAAACTTGTTAAAGTCGTAAAGAGGAAACTAATCAAAAAACTAGTTTGAGAGTGTACAAAATGGTTATTTACAGTTTACTTGTACCGACATACATACGAAACACTAGAACTTGTTTCAGTCTAAAGAGAAAATTAGTAAAAATGCTAGTTCAGGAATGGTCAAAAAGACTATTTATAGTTTCCTTCTACGTACGCACAGGCGAAACATTGGAACTTGTTAAAGCCAAAAGAAGAAACTAGTCAAAACTTATGTTCGAGAGTGGTCAAAATGGCTATTTATAGTTTCCTTGTACGTAGAACTTGTTAAATTCTAAAGAGCAAACTAGTCAAAAATCTAGTTCAAGAATGGTCAAAAGTTTCGTTCTACGCACGTGCAGGCGAAACACTAGAACTAATTCAGCTATGGTTTTAATTTGTATAAAACTTGAAAGTTGGGCACTGACATTTTTTTGAGGTTATAGTACTTCCTTTTACTTTGAAAAATAAAGTTTAAAAAAAGGGATGTTTAAGAAAAAATGAATCAAGTCAAATGTTCAACTTCCAAATGCAAGATTTCCTATAAAAACTAAATCAAACTAAGTGAAATTTTTTTTGCTGATAGACAAAAATAAGGAACAAAATCTTATATGAGAACATTTTACGTATCTCCATTTTCTTTTATATCTAACCAGAGCTAAATAGTTAGGGAACATTTCTCTTCTAGTAGTTACTATAACTGTTATTACACAAAAGCTACAACCTTTTCAAAATAAACGTTCAGTTTTGACTATTGTTTTTTAGAAATCGGGCTATAAAAAGCAGTTAGTCTCCTAATGCTTCTCAACATCTCAACGGGGAATTGAAATCTTCTTAGAAACGCAGTAAATATTTAAATGGAATGCAACTCCGTTGATATGCAATTCTTTGATGAGAATGCATAAAGAAATTCAATATCCTTTTGTTTCGTCGAGAGCATTATTTCTCTAGGGTATTTAGAATGCATAAACATTGTGTTGAAATGCAGAGGAAATAAAATTAAGGCAATTTTCTTCTGCGTATGAATATTGATTTATATCTTTCCAGTCACTTGCAGGTATTAACGATCTACTAAAATTTATATTATTGCTCTGCAAATCATTTTCTTGGAAGTTCGTTTATCTCAAATTTAAATCACTTAGTTATTCCCAGCGAAGTCTTTTAATAAGTCTTGATACTCCATTTTCTAGCTAACACACTATGTCATAAGAAGAAAACATGGAATGTCATAAAAGCTAATTTTTGTATTAATTTTCTTGTTTGTGTCGATTTATATTTTTCCAGGCACTTGCATATATTAACGATTAACAGTTATACAATGGTTGGTACGTTAATAGTGGGAACATTGCTGTAAAAACGTTAATCAACCAAACCAAAGAATGTTGCGTATACCATATGTGAGCTTTGTACCTACTTTATCTCTGAGCAAAAAGACTTGCCCTTTCTACGTCATGCGCATGCGGAGTGACGCGAAGAACTGATCCTTGTATTAGCTTGCTGTCTAAAGTAAGTGTTGTCAGGATGTTTTCAAATCAAGAACAATAAAATTGGGTAAAAATTGAATGTCGTACACCATGGAAACGTCATCTAAGGTTTCAAGAGGCTTGTAGGGAATCTGCACTGCATTACAGAACTGTAGCAAGATGGGTAAAAGCCTTTGATGAAGGAAGCCAAATTGTGGTAGACATGCATCGGCCAGGTCATCCTAGTGTCAGCGATGCAGAAGTGCATGCTGTTGCAGTACTAATGGGCAGTGATCGACGTCATCTGACGTATTTTACCATTCAACATACTCCTCTGTCTGAGCTTTTGATGAAGGACGCAAAATTGTGGCAGACATGCATTGGCCAGTTCATCCTAGTATCAGCAAAGCAGAAGTGCATGCTATTGCAGTACCAATGGGCAGTGATCGATGCCATCTGACGTTCTCTACCATTCAACATATTTCTCAGTCTAAGCCTTTGATGAAGGACGCCAAATTGTGGCAGACATGCATCGGCCAGGTCATCCTAGTGTCAGCGAAACAGAAGTGCAGCACTAATGGACAGTGATCGACGCCATCTGACGTGCTTTACCATTCAACATACTCCTCAGTCTAAGCCTTTGATGAAGGACGCCAAATTGTGGTAGACATGCATCGGCTAGGTCATCCTAGTGTCAGCGAAGCAGAAATGCAAGCTGTTGCAGTACTAATGGACAGTGATCGAAGTCATCTGATGTGCTTTACTATCCAACATACTCCTCAGTCTAAGCAATTGTGACTTTGAATTAATTCCTAAGATGAAGAAACCTCGTGGCCTTCGTTTCAGAACTGTTCCAGAGATTCTTTCGGCAATAGACCGGTCCATTCGAACCATCAACACAACAGGCGCTACTACAGGTGTTCTGCGACTTCCACATAGTTGGATACGAGTTATATACAATGCTGGCGATTATAAGGACTGTAAATCATGGTGACATGTATCACTTTTGTATTCCATATAAATAAATAGCTGCCACTATTAAAGTTCCAACCCTAGTATAATTCCGTTTTAAAATCTTTTTCTACGAATGGTTTGTTTATTCAAAATCAAGCCTCTTAGTTATTTTCAACAAAATCTGTTTTTCAGTCTATTTTCCAGTTAATAATTAGGGAACATGTGCTGCCGTAAAAGCTAGTTTTTGTATTAATATGTAATTATATAGATTCCTACAATTTGAAATATGATCGAATTGAATTCATGCAAGTTTTAGTGACTACTGGTAGTAATAGCTTTTTGTATATTTTTATCTGTATTTCTTACGGTTTTACCTTTATGTATAAGATTATTCTGTCCGTGTATTTGTAGTATAACTCTTCCTAAACGGCTTTACTGGTTTTTACGAAAACTTTGAGTATATAATTAAGTTGGTTCGAGAATGGTTAGATTCACAATTTGGTCCAATAGAAAAGGTTTTTTGTTGTTAAAAATCCAGAATTGAGTGTTTGTTGAGATTATTATAATGTCGCTTGAAACCCTTTGCGGCTGTATCCCAGTGTACGGTACGTTATTTTGGCGATTTTTTTGGCGTATTTTTGGCGCCATTTCTCGGGTGATACTTATTTTCTCCTTGTCAACTTCACCCTTTCTCTCCCGTTAAAAGATGGTAACCTAGTTCTCTCCTTTGGTTTGTGTGCGTTATCGGAAGTGTTTATGTCTTTGTTGATTTTATGAAAGTGTTTTTTGTCTTTCTAAAATTTTTGAAATTTATTGTTGTTTTGTTGTATTTTCTTGTTTTTGGTGACTTTTTTCGGAGCACAACTCCATAGAGTTGCTAGTCTAGCACGAAGATACATCGACCGCTCGCCATCGGAACATCGTCGGCGTCTCGTTTTCCGATTTTGCGATGACGAACGGTCGGTGTCCCGCTGCGTGTTAGGCTTAGGTACTTGGCGTGTGCTTCGCGGAGTCGTGTTTCGCCAATAGTCGCCAAAAACAAGATGGCGGACAAGGAGCGTACCGTTCACTGGGAATTAACCACTTGCTAACATATCTCTGGCTCATTGTTCGGCTCAATGGTCCACAGTTTGTGATGTCCCAGGATCGAGTCAACCTTCAAGTGATGAGGGAATTTTAATGTAAGTTATTCTATAGAAAGTTAAATTAAATTTTAAAACTTTATTTTGCAGACTTTAAAATTACTTAAAGTCTATTACGTTTGGAAGTTACTACAAAATTTTAAATTAACAGAAAATAAGAAAATCACGTTCTTCAATCAATGAATAGTTTTCAGAACACAGGTTCAAAGTATTTCAAATAGTTACGAAGCTTGTTGTTAGCATGGAATGTTATCACACAAAAGGAACAGCCTTCTCACAACAAAAGTTCGATTTCGAATAATGTTTTTCACAATCTAGCCTTCTCAATTTAAATTCTGAAGAGTTCCCAAAATGTTTTTGGAGAATTGACACCAATTAAAAATCGTAGTAAATACATATATCGAAAATGCAATACCGTTGATGTATAATTCTTTGAGAAAAGTGCACAAAAATATGTCTTTTGTTTCGCTGAGTATATTATTTTACAAGAATATTTAGAGTGTATAAATAGCGTACTTGAAAAGAAGCAAAATTAACGTAATGGTATTCATTATTCTTGGATTTTCTTCAGTATCATTCTTGAATTAACCTTCTGCATGTATAGCAAGTATTAATGAATCATTAAAATATATTTTATTTTTTGGTGAAATTATTTTGAAAGACCTGTTTATTCAAAAGGATTAAGCTATTTAGTTACTCTACAGAAAGTTAAATTAAATTTTAAAATTTTATTTCACAGCTATTAAAATAAATATTACTTCAAGGCTATTACGTTTAATTATTACTTCGAAATTTTATACAAACACAAAATAAAAATTATCACGTTCTTTAACCCTTAAAGGTGCACCCTTAGTAATTATTTAGGATTCAATGAAATTCATAGATTATAAATGTTATCTATGAACCTTTTAATTAGAAAGTATATGAAATATAAATTATAATGCTTGAAGAATAAGCAGGAGTTAATATGATTGCTTTATCACCTTCCTTGGTACAGCATGAAAATTTTGTACATTTTTTTATATTGTAAAAATAATTATATATATATAAAATATATATATATATATATATATTATACATATACATATATATATAAATATATATATGTATGTGTATATATATATGTGTATATATATATATGTATGTATATATATATATGTGTATATATATATATATGTGTGTATATATATATATATGTGTATATATATATGTGTATATATATGTGTATATATATATGTATATATATATATTTAAAGGGTTTATAAATCAAATAGACAAGAAATTTGTAAGCAAAATTTTAATACGTACTTTTATTTTAAAGTCTTAAATTTGAAAAATCGAATTTTTGCTTTTAGAATCTAGTTTTGATAGAACCTGATTCTAAAAACAGGTTTTGACAGGAATATTTAAAAAGAAGGAAAAAATTAACTGTCTTTAGTTTGATGTATCAAAAACATTTTTTTCTTTGTAAATCAGAAAAAAAATTAACAGCCGGTATATTATATATACTTTTCACCTTCAAAAGGTTAAGCAATAAATCATTTTAAAAGACCAGGTTCAAAGTGGTTCATATAGTTACGAAGCTTTTACCCTTTTCTTGGGGTTAGGTATTATTACACAAATTAAACCGCCTTGTCAATACAAAAATATTTTGAGAGAAAGAATGTTTTTAGAATAAGGCAGAAAATACTCCCTTTGTTTCGTAGAGTGTATTATTTCAAGGGAAAATTTAAAGTGCATAAATAGTTCAATTGAATGAAAAGAAAGCAAAATTAAGGTAATGTTATTCATGATTCCTGGATTTTTTTCTGTATGATTCTTGAATTAACCTTCTCCGTGTAGTATAATAACTATTACTGAATTATTAAAATTTATTTTATTTCTCAGTGAAATTATTTCTAATGATTTTTTTTCCAAGATAAATAATCTATTTAGTTATTCTATAGAAAGTTAAATTAAATTCAGAACAGATGCATTATAGACGCTGGTCCGGTCTGGCATGTTTTGTTTGGCGACCAACAGAAAAACGCGTGATTTGAAAAATCGCCAATTAGAAAAACATGGCGGCGGTGCGTGTTTTCTGAAAGATCACCAAAGAAAACATGGCGGCGGTCACGGGGCATATTTGAAACACAACATTAACAAAACTAAACTTTAAAAGGAAACAGAAAATTAAAGCAATTTCAAAATTATTAAAATAAAATTAGCATAATAATCATCATTTTTTACGTGATTCAAAAAAGTAAATAACAGATTAGTCATAACTATTTATAGATGATAAGTGTCAACAAAATGTTCCAAACCAAATACAATATGTAGCATTTTAATAATTTTTGATATTTTTTATGAACAATTTCAAAACCGAAATAAGGGGGGGGGTTCCCCCCTCATAACCCCGCCTTGTAATAAAAGAAAATGATAAGAACAAAAACAAAATGTTCCAAACCAAAACATCTTGTTTGGTTTAGAATATTTTGATTTTTTTTAACAATTTCAAAACCGAAATAACTTCACCCGTCATAACTAAATTAACTAAATCCCAGAAAATGATGAGAACAAAAACAAAATGTTCCAAACCAAAACATCTTGTTTGATCTAGAATAAAAACAGTAAGAGCCGAAATAACTATACCCACAATAACTAAAATACTAAATCCCAAAAAATGATAAGAACAAAAAAAACCTGATCTAAGTGACTGTAAACCAAAAAAGCAGCTAAGATGTGATTTTCTGGAAACACCCACCATAACTAAATTACTTACCTAACCTAGGTGACACCTTAGCACTCCGCGTCTGGAACGAAAAGAACAGCTAAGAACATTAAGAACAGCAAATTTTCAAATAGTGCCGAGTAATGACGTCAAAAATCACGTGCACCAATAGGATGCAAGAACATATCGGAGCTTCCATATCCCCCAACCAAAGTTAGGGCATATACAGCAACCCAGTCATTGCCTCATAAAATCGCCAAGTTTGGCGAGAAAAAAACACGGCGTCTATAATGCATCTGTACCTTAAATTCTGAAACTATTTTACAGACAATAAAACATATACTACTTAAAGTCTATTACGTTTGAAAATTATTGTAAAATTTTAAACAGACTCAAAATAAAAAAAATGACATTCTGCAAGCAATGAATCATTTTCAAAACTCAGGATCAAAGTATTTCAAATAGTTAAGAGGCTTTAAGTCTCTCCTATTTTTTAGCATGGAATGTTATTACTCAAAACGAATCGTCTTCTCAAAATAAAAGTTCGAGTTTCAATATTATTTATCATAATCTAATCTTCTCAATTTAAATTCTGAAGAATTTTGGAGAATTGACACCAATTCAAAATCGCAGTAAATACATAAATGGAAAATGCAATTCCGTTAATGTATAATTCTTTGAGAAAAGTGCACAAAAGTATGTCTTTTGTTTCGTTGAGTATATTATTTCAGGAGAATATTTAGAATGCATGAATAGCATACTTGAATAGAAAGAAAGCAAATTGAACTTAATGGTATTCATTATTCTTGGATTTTCTTGATTATGATTCTTGAATTAACCTTTTGCATTTATAACAAGTAATGATGAATTAGTAAAATATATTTTATTTCTTGGTGAAATTACTTTGAAAGACCTGTTGTTTTAGAAGGAATAAGATATTTAGTTATTCTGTAGAAAGTTAAAATAAATTTTAAAAGTTTATTTTACAGATATTAAAATAAATATTACTTAAAGTCAATTACGTTCAATTATAACTTCAAAATTTGAAACAAACACAAAATAAACTTTTTTACGTTCTTGAAGCAATTAATTATTTTCGAAGATCAGGTTCAAAGTAGTTCAAATAGTTAAGAAGCTTTTACAGTTTTCATGAGGTTAGGTGTTATTCCTCGAAAGAAACCACCCTCTCAAAACAAAAGTATTTTGTGAGAAAGAATTTTTTAGAATAAGGCAGAAATTATTTCCTTTGTCTCGTAGAGTGTATTATTTTATGGGAAAATTTAAAGTGCATAAATAGTGAATATGAATGAAAAGGGAGTAAAAATAAGGTAATGTTATTCATGATTTCTGGATTTTTTTCTCCATGGCTCTTGAATTAACCCCTTCCGGTAAAATGACGAGTCTAGCTCGTCATTAGTTTTTCATTCCATACCGCACAATGACGATCTACACTCGTCATGCGATTAAAGTTACTGTTAAATATGATAATTAATTTAGTTTAAAATAAATTTCTAGTGTACTGAATTTGGCAACACTTTTATCAATTTTGAAAATCACAAGTCTCTGTTGCATATTGTTTACTTGGTACAAGTCATTGCCAAATGAATGAGTCAGAATAAAAGAAAACCTACTAAGAAATGCCGTATGTGTTACAAGAATCAAATTAAAAATGAGACTCCTTGGCGGTGTAAACAATTAAGAATTCCTTTGCACTTTGTTTTGAAAAGTACCACTAGCTTGAAGACTATTATCTGTATACCTTATTAATGTTTTGCTTTGATATTTCTTAATTTTACTGTTTCTGATATTATTTAACACTATGTAAAAAGTGGATTTTAATTAAGAATATGTAAGAATTGTAAAATGAAACAAGTTTTTTAAATAAAAATTAAATGGTTATTTCATGCACAGTTTTTCATTATTAAATCATACTGGAAGGGGTTAACGTTCTCCGTCTATAACAAGTATTAATGAATTATTAAAATTTATTTTATTTCACAGTGAAATTATTTTTAATGACCTGTTTTCTTCAAAAGGAATAACCTATTTAGTTAGTCAATAGAGAGTTAAATTATTACACAAAAGAAACCGCCTTTATTTCGTTTTTGTTACATAAATTGTTTGAAAAAAAAAAAGAATTTTTTTAGAATAAGGCAGAAATTATTTCCTTTCTTTTGTAGAGTGTATTATTTCATGGGAGAATTTAAAGTGCATAAATATAGTGAATGAAAAGAAAGCAAATTTAAGGTAATGTTCTTCATGATGCCTGATTTACCTTCTGTATAATTCTTGAATTATTCCTTTTCGTGACTTACAGGTATTATAGAATTATTAAAATTTGTTTAATTTCTCAGCGGTATCCTTTTTAAGAAACTTTTTATTTATCAAAACAGATAAGATTTTTAGTTATTTTATAGAAAGTGAAAATAGATTTTAAAACTTTAAGTTCCAGGTATTAAAATAATATTAAGTCTATTATGTTTAAAAATTGCTTCAACATCTCAAAATGTAAAATAATATAAAATGAGATTTCACGTTTTTTAAGCAATAAATCCTTTTTAAAGCTCAGGGTCAAACTAGTAACTAAGCTTTTACTCTTTTCAGGAGGTTATGTGTTATTACACAAAAGAAACCGCCTTCTTAAACAATGATTTTTAAGAGACAGAATATTTTAGAATGAGGCATAAAATATTTCCTTTGTATCTTAGAGTGTATTATTTCACGGGTAAATTTAAAGTGCATAAATAGCGCGCTTGATTGAAAAGGAATAAAAATTAAGGCAATGTTATTCATGATACTAAATTATCTTCTGTATAATTTTTAAATTATTCCTCTCCGGGACTTACAGGTATTAAAGAATTATTAAAATTTGTTTAATTTCTCAGTGGAATCGTTTTTAAAGAACTTTTGATTTATCAAAACGGATACGCTTTTTAGTTATTCTATAAGAAGGGAAATTAAATTTTAAAACTTTAATTTACAGACATTAAAATAAATGTTAAGTCTATTACGTTTAAAAATTACTTCAACATCTCAAAATATAAAATAATATAAAATGAGATTTCATGTTTTTTAAGCAATAAATCATTTCCAAAGTTCAGGGTCAAAGTAATTCAAATAGTTACGAAAGGTGGTTAGGTGTTATTACATTAAAGGAATCGCCTTCCTTTCGTTTTTGTTACAAAAGATTTTTTGAAGAAAAGAATTTTTTTAGAATAAGGCTGAGAATATTTCTTTTCTGTTGTAGAGTGTATTATTTCACGGTAGAATTTAAAGTTCATTAATAGCGAGCTTGAATGAAAAGGAATCAAATTTAAGGTAATGTTTTTCATGATGCCAGATTGACCTTCTGTATAATTCTTGAATTATTACACTTCGTGACTTACAGGTATTAAAGAATTATTAAAATTTGTTTTCCTTCTGAAGGAAATCCTTTTTAAGGAACTTTTGATTTATGAAAACGAATACACTTTGTAGTTATTCTATAGAAAGTTAAACTAAATTTGAAAACTTTAATTTACAGACATTAAAATAAATATAAAGTCTATTACATTTAAAAATTACTTCAATATCTCAAAATATAAAATTATATAAAATAAAATTTCACGTTTTTTTAAGCAATAAAGTATTTTCAAAGTTAATGTTCAAAGTAATTCAAATAGTTATGAAGCTTTTACCCTCTTCAGATGGTTAGTTGTTATTACACGATTGAGAGAAAGAATTTTTTTAGAATGAGGCAGAAAATATTGCCTTTGTTTCGTTGAGTGTATTATTTCACGGTAGAATTTAAAGTGCATTACTAACGCTGTTGAATAAAAAGGAAGCAAAATTAAGGTAATCTTTCTCATGATGCCACATTGACTTTCTGTATAATTCTTGAATTATTCCTCTTCGTGACTTACAGGTATTAAAGAATTATTAAAATTTGTTTTCATTCTCTTCGAAAACATTTTTAAGGAACATTTGATTTGTAAAAATGAATACACTTTTTAGTTATTCTATTGAAAGTTAAACTAAATTTGAAAACTTTTATTTATAGACATTAAAATAAATATTAAGTCCATTACGTATAAATAAATTACGTATTAAGTATATATAAAGATTACTTAGTATAAAAAGCTGCATATTACGAATATAAATAAATACTTAAAAATCATCAAAAATAAAATAATATAAAATGAAATTTCACTTTTTTTAATGAATAAATTATTTTTAAAGTTAAGGTTCAAAGTAATTCAAATAGTTACGAAGCTTTTACCCTCTTCAGGAGGTTAGTTGTTATTACAAGATTGAGAGAATTATTTTAGAATGAGGCAGAAAATATTTCCTTTGTTTCGTAGAGTGTTTTATTTCACGGTAGAATTTAAAGTGCATTAATATTGCTCTTGAATGAAAATGAAGCAAAATTAAAGTAATTTTCTTCATGAGGCCAGATTAACCTTCTGTATAATTCTTGAATTTTGAAATTCTTTGATAAGAATGCAGAAGATGATTCGATATCCTTTTGTTTCATTGAGTTTATCAATTCTGTAGTCTATTTGGAGTACATAAACATTGCTTTCCAGTGCTGAGGAAACATATATCTAGGTATTTTCATTGCAGGCTTTAACAATCTTCTATAAGTTATTCCTGACCTAAATACTTTCCAAGGATCTTTTTAGTTATCTACAAGAATTTACTATTTATTTATTCTCTCAAAAACCAATTTAAATTTTGAAAACTTTATTTCAGAAGCATGCGATTTGTTTACTATTTTTGTTCTATTCTGTATGTAAATTCCATAGTTAAATGCTCTATAGATATTATGATTTTAGAGTAAAATCGTACATAATCCCAACGTTTAAAAGAATCTCAACTTAATAACAATAATCCTCACTGATTTTAATGACATAGCATTGTGAAAATAATAAAGAAAACACAAAAATTAAAAATTTTCATGTTCTTGAAGAAATAAATCACAGGTACAAAGTAGTTCAAATAGGTACGAAGTTTTATCCTCATATAGAGGTAAGGTGTTATTACACTAAAGAGCCAACTTCTCAAAACAAAAGTTCGATTTCGAATTTTGTTTTTCAGAATTCGGTCTAGTTAGACTCTTAATACATCCTAACATTCCTTGGGAGAATTGAAATCCTGTAACAATCGCAGTAAACTTTTAAATGGAATATGAAAAACTACTCATATGAAATTCTTTGATAAGAATCCATAAGGAGATTTGATATCCTTTTGTTGCATTGAGACTATTATTTCTCTAGTGTATTTAGAGTTCATATACATAGCTATCGAATGCAGACGTAACAAATATCTAGATATTTTCATGGGAGGCATTAACTATCTTCTAAAAGTTATTCCTGAGCTAAATACTTTCCAAGGATATGTTTAGTTATCTACAAGAATATAATATTTAATTATTCTATCAAAAACCAATTTTGAAAACTCTGTTTTAGAAGTATCAATATGTTTACTTTTTTCTCCTACTTTTCATGTAAATAACATAGGTAAATGTTCTATAGATATTATGATTTTAGAGAAAAATCGCATATAATCACAGAGTTTAAAATAATCTTCACTTAATAATAATAATCCTTACTGATTTTAATGAAATAGCATTGTGAAAATAATAAAGAAAACACAAAAATTAAAAATTTTCATGTTCTTGAAGAAATAAATCACAGGTACAAAGTAGTTTAAATATTTACGAAGATTTTATTCTCATATAGAGGTAAGGTGTTATTACACTAAAGGGTCAATTTCTCAAAATAAAAGTTCGATTTCGAATTTTGGTTTTCATAGTCTTGTCTTTGAAAAGCAGTTAGATTCTTAATGCATCCCAACATCCTATGGAGTATTGAAAACCTGTAACAATCGCAGTAAATTTTTAAATGGAATATCTGAAACTACTGATGTGAAATTCTTTGATAAGAATGCATAAGGAGATTTGATATCCTTTAGTTTCATTGAGTGTATTAACTCTCTAGTGTATTTAGAGTTAATAAACATAGCTGTCGAATGCAGACGTAACAAATGTCTAGGTATTTTCATAGGAGTCATTAACTATCTTCTAAAAGTTATTCCTGATCTAAATATTATCCAAGGATCTGTTTAGGTATCTACATGAATTCTGTATTTATTTATTCTATCAAAAACCAATTTAAATTTAGAAAACCTTATTTTATATATATGGGATATGATTGCAATTTATGTTGTTCCATTTTGTATGTATATTACAATGTTAAATGCTCTATAGACATTACGATTTCAGAATAAAACCATATATAATCACAAAGTTTAAATATTCTTAACTTATAATAATAATCCTTACAGATTTTAATGAAATAACATTGGGAAAATAATAAATAAAACACAAAAAGTAAAATGTTCTTGAAGAAATAAATCAGAGGTACAAAGTAGTTCAAATAAGTACGAAGATTTTATTCTCATATAGAGGTAAGGTGTTATTACACTAAAGAGCCAACTTCTCAAAACAAAATTTCGATTTCGAATTTTGTTTTTCCTAATTCGGTCTCTGAAAAGCAGTTAGACTCTTAATGCATCCCAACATCCTTCGAAGAATTGAAATCCTGTAACAATCGCAGTAAATTTTTAAATTGGAATATGTGAAACTACTGATGTGAAATTCTTTGATAAGAATGCATAAGGAGATTTGATATCCTTTTGTTTCATTGAGTGTATTAACTCTCTAGTGTATTTAGAGTTCATAAACATTGCTCTCGAATGTGGAGGAAACCAAAAGCAGGGTAATTTTCTAAGTTTATGAACTCTGATTTATTTTCATCTAACTATTTTGGAGCATTAAAGATCTTCTAAAACACTATTTTATTTCTGAACTATATCATTTTTAAGGACTTCTTTATTTATCCAAAGAATAAACGATTCATTTCTTCTATCAAAATCCAATTTAAATCTCGAAAACCTTAATTTAGATATATGAGATTTGCTCAGTATTTATCTTGTTCTATTTTATATGTAAATTACGTAGTTAAATATTCTATAGTTATTTTGCTTTTAGAACAAAATCGTATGTAGTCAAAAAATTTTAAAATAATCTTAACTTAATAGCAATAATCTTTACTGTTTATAATGAAGTAGCAGTAGGAAAATAATAATTAAACAAAAACTAACAAATTTCACGTTCTTGAAGCAATAAATTATTTTTAAAGACTAGGTTCAATGTAGTTCAAATTCCTAAGAAGATTTTGCCATCATCTGATGATTAGCTGTTATTACACAAAAGGACTGCCTTTCCCAAACAAAAGTTCGATTTCGAATTTTGTTTTTCTTAATTTGGTCTAGTTAGACGCTTAATTCATCCCAACATCCCTTCGGAGAATTCAAATCCTGTAACAATCACAGTGAACTTTTAAATGGAATATGTGATACTACGCATATGAAATTCTTTCATAAGAATGAATAAGGAGATTTGATATCCTTTTTTTCTATTGAGTGTATTATTTCTCTAATGTATTTAGAGTTAATAAA
This sequence comes from Pardosa pseudoannulata, assembly GCA_032207245.1. Lineage (NCBI taxonomy): Eukaryota > Metazoa > Arthropoda > Arachnida > Araneae > Lycosidae > Pardosa > Pardosa pseudoannulata. The sequence goes on from CM063497.1 coordinate 68,369,883, forward strand.
CATAGCTGTCGAATGCAGACGTAACAAATGTCTAGGTATTTTCATAGGAGGCATTAACTATCTTCTAAAAGTTATTCCTGATCTAAATATTATCCAAGGATCTGTTTAGGTATCTACAAGAATTCTCTATTTATTTATTCTATCAAAAACCAATTTAAATTTAGAAAACCTTATTTTATATATATGGGATATGATTGCAATTTATGTTGTTCCATTTTGTATGTATATTACATTGTTAAATGTTCTATAGACATTACGATTTCAGAATAAAACCATATATAATCACAAAGTTTAAAATACTCTTAACTTAATAATAATAATCATTTCTGATTTTAAAGAAATAACATTGTGAAAATAATAAATAAAACACAAAAAGTAAAATTTTTCATGTTCTTGAAGAAATAAATCAGAGGTGCAAAGTAGTTCAAATAGGTACGATGATTTTATCCTCATATAGAGGTAAGGTATTATTACACTAAAGGGCCAACTTCTCAAAACAAAAATTCGATTTCGAATTTTGTTTCTCACAATTCGGTCTAGTTAGACTCTTAATGCAGCCCAACATCCCTTCGGAGAATTGAAATCCTGTAACAATCGTAATTAACTTTTAAATGTAATATGTGATACTACTCATATGAAATTCTCTGATAAGAATGCATAAGGAGATTTGATATCCTTTTGTTGCATTGAGTGTATTATTTCTCTAGTGTATTTAGAGTTCATAAATATAGCTGTCGAATGCAGACGTAACAAATATCTAGGTATTTTCATTGGATGCATTAACTATCTTCTAAAAGTTATTCCTCAGCTAAATACTTTCCAAGGATATCTCAAGTTATCTACAAGAGTTTACTATTTATTTATTCTATCAAAAACCAATATTGAACACTTTATTCTAGAAGTATGCGATATGTTTACTTTTATTGTCCTATTTTGCATGTAAATTACATAGTTAAATGTTCTATAGATATTATGATTTTAGAGTAAAATCGCATATAATCACAGAGTTTAAAATAATCTCTACTTAATAATAATAATCCTTACTTATTATAATGAAATAGCACCGTGAAAATAATAAATAAAACCAAAAATAAAAATTTCTCTGTTCTTGAAGCAATAAATTAATTCCCAAAGCTAAGGTACAAAGTATTTAAGATAGCTACGAAGATTTTACCCTCATCTGATAATAAGCTGTTATTACACAAAAGGACTGCCTTCCCAAAACAAAAGTTCGATTTCGAATTTTGTTTTTCATACTCTGGTCTCTTAAAAGCAGTTAGACTCTTAATGTATCCCAACATTCCTTCGGAGAATTGAAATCCTGTAGTAATCGCAGTAAACTTTTAAATGGACTATGTGAAACTACTGATGTCAAATTCTTTGATAAGAAAGAATAAGGAGATTCTGTATCCTTTTGTTTTATTGAATGTATTAATTCAGTAGTTTGTTTGGAGTACATAAACATCACTTTCGAATGCAGACGAAACAAATATCTAGATATTTTTATTGGAGGCATGAACTATCGTGTAAAAGTTATTACTCATCTAAATACAAGGATTCAAGGATTCCAAGGATTCCAAGGATCTGTTTAGTTCTCTACAATAATTTACTATTTATTTATTCTATCAAAAACCAATTTTGAAAATATTTTTAGAAGTATGTGATATGTTTACTATTTTTGTTCTTTTTTACATGTATATTACATAGTGAAATGTTTTATAGACATTATGATTTTAGAGTAAAATCGCATATAATCACAGAGTTTAAAATAATCTCTACTTAATAATAATAATCCTTACTTATTATAATGAAATAACATTGTGAAAATAATAAATAAAACACAATTTTCAATAAAACACAAAATAAAAATGTTCACATTCTTGAAGAAATAAGTCACAGGTACAAAGTATTTCAAATAGGTACGAAGATTTTATCCTCATATAGAAGTAAGGTGTTATTACACAAAAGGACCAACTTGTCAAATCTTAAGTTCGATTTCGAATTTTGGTTTTCATAGTCTTGTCTCTGAAGAGCAGTTAGACTCTATATGTATCGCAAAATCCTTCGGAGAATTGAAATCCTGTAACAATTGCAGTAAACTTTTAAATGAAATATGTGATACTACTCATATGAAATTCTTTGATAAGAGTGCACAAGGAGATTTGATATCCTTTTGTTTCACTGAGTGTATTAACTCTCTAGTGTATTTAGAGTTCATAAACATTGCTCTCGAATGTGGAGGAAACCAAAAGCAAGGTAATTTTCTAAGTTTATGAACTCTGATTCATTTCATCTAACCATTTTGGAGCATTAAAGATATTCTAAAACTTTATTTTACTTCTGAACTAAATCATTTTCAAGGAATTCTTTATTTATCCAAAGAATAAAAAATTCATTTATTCTATGAAAAGCCAATTTAAATCTTGAAAACCTTAATTTAGATATATGCTTTTTTCTTAGTATTTATCTTATTCTATTTAGTATGTAAATTACGTAGTTAAATATTCTATAGTTATTTTTCTTTTAGAATAAATTCGTATGAAGTAAAAAATTTTAAAATAATCTTAACTTATTAACAATAATTTTTTCTGATTATAATGAAGTAGCAGTAGGAAAATAATAATTAAAATAAAAAATAACAAATTTCACGTTCTTGAAGCAATAAATTATTTTTAAAGACTAGGTTCAATGTAGTTCAAATTCCTACGAAGATTTTGCCATCATCTGATGATTAGCTCTTATTAGACAAAAGGACTTCCTTTCCTAAACAAAAGTTCGATTTCGAATTTTGTTTTTCTTAATTCGGTCTAGTTAGACTCTTAATGCAGTCTAACATCTCTTTGGAGAATTGAAATCCTGTAACAATCGCAGTAAACCTTTAAATGGAATATGTCATACTACTCATATGAAATTCTTTGATAAGAATGCATAAGGAGATTTGATATCCTTTTGTTTCATTGAGTGCATTAACTCTCTAGTGTATTTAGAGTTCATAAACACCGCTGTCTAATGTGGATTAAACAAAAGCAAGGTAATTTTCTGTATTCAAGTTAATTCAATGTAAGTGTATAAAATCTGATTTATTCTCATCAAACCATTTGGAAGATCTTCTAAGAGATATTTCATGTCTGAGCTAAATTCTTTTAAAGCACCTGCTTATTTACCCAAATGATTATTTATTTATTTATTCTATCAAAAGCCAGTTTAAATTTGTAAAACGTTATTTTAGAGTCATTAGATATGTTTACTATTTAACTTGTTATATTTCGTATATAAATTAAGTATTATATATGAATTATGCAGTTAAATGTTCCAAAGATATTTTATTTTTAGTACTATAAAATATTTTGAATTAAAATTTGATAAGAATGCATAAGGAGATTTGATATCCTTTTGTTGCATTGAGTGTATTATTTCTCTAGTGTATTTAGAGTTCATAAATATCGCTGTCGAATGTGGAGGAAACAAAAACTATGTAATGTCCTGTATTCAAGGTAATTCAAGTTAAGTGTATGAAAACTGATTTAGTCTCATGAAACCATTTGTAAGATCTTCTAAGAGATATTTCATGTCTGAACTAAATCCTTTTAAAGGACCTGTTTATTTACCGAAATGATTATTTATTTATTCTCTCAAAAGTCAGTTTAAATTTTTAAAACGTTATTTTAGAGTCATTAGATATGTTTACTATTTAACTTGTTATATTTCGTATATAAATTAAGTATTATATATGAATTATGCAGTTAAATGATCCAAAGATATTTTATTTTTAGTACTATAAAATATTTTGAATTAAAATTTGATAAGAATGCATACGGAGATTTGATATCCTTTTGTTGCATTGAGTGTATTATTTCTCTAGTGTATTTAGAGTTCATAAACACCGCTGTCGAATGTGGATTAAACAAAAGCAAGGTAATTTTCTGTATTCAAGGTAATTCAAAGTAATTGTATGAAATCTGATTTATTCTCATCAAACCATTTGAAAGATCTTCTAAGAGATATTTCATGTCTGAACTAAATCCTTTTAAAGGACCTGTTTATTTACTCAAATGATTATTTATTTATTCCCTCAAAAGCCAGTTTAAGATATGTTTACCTTTTAACTTGTTATATTTCGTATATAAATTAAATATTATATATGAGTTATGTAGTTAAATGTTCTAAAGATATTTTAATTTTAGTACTATAAAATTTAAGTATCGTAAAATTTATTCAGAAATTTCAACATCCGAGGGATGGGGCAAAAGTCATGGCAACTATTTTCTTTCTTGACGATACCAGTCCTGTTGGTAAATATGACATATACAAACGAAATGATAAGTTCTTAACTACATTTGTGGACAATGCATAGCACTGAAATATCGTACCACACTAATTTATTGCTATAGTATACAAGGAAATATAGTCTTCAAGATGCAAAAGAATGATAACACAGTACACTTAAAGTTGACATGCAAACCTTTAAGACCCTCAAAGTACCTACCTACTATGCTACTGTATGGTATGGTAGGCATTTCTTAATCCACTTTTACATCGCATTTCTCCTCGGAGAATGACTAATTCAATGTATGAACTGCTCAACTTTATTTCCATCTCCCACGACACTGACTAACTGACTGATTTCACAGTCCTCGTTGATCTACTACCAGCTATGACAGAACCATCTGTTGTTCTGCATACACACTATTCCTGCAGAACTTCCACACGACACATACACGTTTGTAACCCGTTCACATATCTACAAGATTGATTGGTTTTGGAGTGCTACGGTGTACTTTTTGCAACACGAGGGCTAATGAGACCGGGACCTACTGCTTAAGCCGATTCTGAACGGCTAAGAACATCCATGCCATTTTTATAACTTTGAAAATAATTCGACCATCGTTACATATCTATAAGAAAAATAATAGTTGCCATGACTTATGTCCCAATACTCGTAATCTTAAGTTAATACCAATGATCATTACTAATTATAATAAAGTAGCATTGGGAATATTTTGTAGAATTATAATGTTGTTGAATATAATAGTCTTTCTATTTATAGAGGATGTAAGATAATAGGGGCACTTCTACGTTAAGCCGCAATAACCTTTCACCTTAGGCTCATATTATGATGTTATTGTGGCCTCTAAAGAACCACCTTAGGTTCTTCAGTGGTTATATGCGGCAGAAAACACAATTCAGAGTATTCAAATGGTAGCTTTTACGTCGATTTTAAAACAGTGATAAATGAAAATTGAAGAATAGAAAAGAGTTTCATTTCTTAGCTTAAAAGGACATTTATTATTTTCTGTTATTTGCTTTGTCAAAACATACTCGTCCCTCGACATGACGTCAAAAGCAAAATGGCAAAAAAAAAAAGATAATTTTTCTCCAAAAAAATGAGGCTGACCTTTTCTCCAATTACAGCCAAAATGATGCCAACTCGCATGGTAAGGTCAATGGAAAATTCCCGCCAGCGGGAACCCAAGACGATCGCCAAAACGTAGGGTGAGTAGGAAGAACAGCCTAGGAATTTTATGGCTCTAAGCAACGCTAGCTGGACAAATGGTGAAAGACGGGGAGAGCAAACTGGTAACCCACGGATGGTCAGCACGGGAAGATTGAAGGTGACTTGAACATGACAAGCCCCATTCCATAAAATAAAGGGTCAGGAAGCCGGCAATTCCTGGAATTCCCTATTAGATAGAATGTGGCTATACCACATATTTAAAAATATTATATTTGATCTGGTGAAATAAAATAGTGCTTAATATAAAATAGCTGCTAATATAAAGTAAATAATAGCACTTTAAATAGTAAGATCCACTTGAAGTGAAGCATTATTTATCATGTCAAAACGGAGTACAACGTCTCTCGCGCCGGAGCTCAAACCGTAGGTGTACTCTAGGTAGTGCTAAAGAGACACCTCATGGGTATAACTCCTTTAGGTGTCACAAGCCTAAGGTGTCCTAGTGGTTTGGGTCTTCAGTAATTCCTGGTAGTCTGGAGCTTACCTTTGCAGAGTTTGCTCCTTACCAGGCTTGATAAAATTAAAAGCAGCAGCTAGGGTGGGCTGTCATGGCACTGGTATTTGTTGCTGCTGTATGTCTTCGGATGAGGATGAGCGTAAGAATTGACTCATCATTTCAAAACTGTATAATAAAGGACTAACTATAAATAAACATAACTTTTTTCGTGAATCATTAAAGCAAATGTATCCGGTCAATAATTTAGGATTTTTTTTATTAAAGTAGAATATTCTGAATAAATCATCGAATACTCGCCGTAAAGGTTTAAGTTGTATAAGCTACTTAAATTCTTGTTGAGTTAGGATTAGCAAAATTCAAAGTGAGTAAAGTTTAATGGGCTATATGCTAATAAGATTCGATATACTTTTGTTTCCTTGAATGCATTATCTAGTGTATTTAGAGTATTTTTGTGGTTAAACAGCTATAAAAAACAAATGTCCTTTCTGAGAACTTTTTATGAGTTGCCATTTTTTTATATCTTACCAGAATCAAATAGTTCGATTTAATCCCTTTTCTAGAAGTTATCGTGACTGTTATTAAAAAAATTACCCGCTTTCACAAAATGAATGTTCGATTTTTAATATTAGTCCTCTTAATTTGAATATTTCCTTGAATAGTCGAAGTAAATATTTAAATGGAATATGTTACTTAAATGTTGTGAAGTTATTTGATAAGACTGCGTAATGAGATTCAATATCTTTCTGTGTCATTGAGTGTATTAATTCTCTAGTGTATTTAGAGTATTTTTGAGAAACAAGCTATAAAGAACATATTCTGAGAACATTTTAAGGTTGTCAATACTTACTAAATAGGTAGCTTTAATCCTATTCTGAAGTTAACATATTGTTACCAGCAAAATTCAAAGCGAGTAAAGTTTAATGAGCTATATGCTAGTGCATAATAAGATTCTATATACTTTTGTTTCCTTGAATGTATTATCTAGTGTATTTAGAGTATTTTTGTGGTTAAACAGCTATAAGGAACAAATTTCCTTTCTGAGAACTCTTTATGAGTTGCCATTTTTTATACCTTACCAGAATCAAATAGTTCGATTTAATCCCTTTTCTAGAAGTTATCGTGACTGTTATTAGAAAATTTACCCGCTTTCACAAAATAAGTGTTCGATTTTTAACATTAGTTCTCTTAATTTGAATATTTCCTTGAATAGTCGCAGTAAAAATTTAAATGGAATATGTTACTTAAATGTTGTGAAGTTATTTGATAAGACTGCGTAATGAGATTCAATATCTTTCTGTGTCATTGAGTGTATTAATTCTCTAGTGTATTTAGAGTATTTTTGTGAAACAAGCTATAAAGAACAACTGTGTTTCTGAGAACATTTTATAGGTTGTCATTTTTTTATACCTTACCAGAATCAAATAGGTAGCTTTAATCCTATTTCTAGAAGTTAACATATCTGTTACCATGACATAAAATGAAACGCTTTTACTAAATTAATGTTCAATTTGAAATGTTAGTTCTCTTAATCCAATCTCCGCATGCAGTTACTTTTAATGCTTCCTAATATTTAATTGTAGAACTGAAATCCCTTAGGATCATAGTAAATAGTAATATGGAATTTATGACCCAACTGATGTGAAATTCTTTGAAAAGAACGCATAGTGAGATTCGTCATACTTTTGTTTCATTGAGTGTATTAATTCTCTAGTGTATTTAGAGTACTTTTGTGGAACAAACTATAAAGGACAAATTTTTTTCTAAGAACATTTTCTGAGTTGCCATTTTTTATGCCTTACCAGAATCAAATAGTTAGCTTTAATCTCATTTCTAGAAATCACCATGACTGTTATTTCATAAAACGAACAGCTTTCAAAAAATGAATGTTCGATTTCGAATATTAGTTCTCTTAATCCAATCTCCGCATGTTGTTACTCTTAATGCTTTCTAACATTCCAGCGGAGAACGAAAATCCTTTAACAAACACAATCAATATAAATATTAATATGGAATATACGACTCAACTAATGTGAAATTTTTTGATAAGAATGCATACGGAAATTCGATAACCCTTTGTTTCATTGAGTGCATTAATTCTCTATTGTACTTAGAGTACATAAACATCTCTCTGGAATGCGATTTTCTTCATGTATAAATTCTGATTCGTTCTCAGTCAGATATTTAGAGGCATTTATGATCTACTAAATTTTATTTTACTTCCTGAGCAAAACTGTCTTTGAAGAATATAAAATCAGATTTTTTTCGTTTCACTGAGTATATGTTTTCTGGACTGTTTAGAGTGCGAAAACGCCTCTCTTCAATACAAATGAGATAAAATTAAGGTTATCTTCTTCATGTATGAATCCTGAATTATCCCTTCTCCGTGATTTCAAAATATTAACTAATTATTAAAATCCCTTTTAATCCTTAGCGAAATAGTTTTCAAGGCCTGCATTTTTATTGAATAGAATTTTCTATTTATAATTATATTTAAATTTAAATTTAACGGCATTAAGTACATATTAAGTACATATATAACGACATTAAGTTTATTAAGCTCAAAATATGTTAGAATCTCAAACACAAAATAAAATTTCAAGTTCTTGAAACAATAAACCAGCTCAAGCACTTGACCTTTTAGACAAAGAATGTGACCTTTAAGCAACATGAAATGTAAGATTTTTTCCTTTTTTCTCAAATTCATTATATCTTTGTTATTTGCCTTTTGTAAATATACAAGATTTTCAGCATTTGTACTCAATTTTTATTTAATTTACTTTGCTGAATTTACTTTGTTTCTAAAAAATAAGACCTTTTTTTATACAGTGAAAATTGAGAACTTATTTAAAAATTGTTAAAATTTCTCTGGCACACTCTGCTTAGACTTATAATAACACTAAGTGAGTTTTATTAATAATTTCTGTTTTATTTTGTAAATTATGAATAAAAGTTATGAAGCCCGGTAGCGTTGGTGTAGCTCTCATACCACACAGGTCCGAAGTTCGATCCCCGGGCTGGACAAGGTTGTTTCAGCCTTTCGTCCATTCAGTGGGTAGATAAACTGAGGACCAAGTATGCTTGCAAACTAAACATTGGGAGTTCCGCTTAAGGCTGACCACCTAACTAGTCCATATGATTCGCACCCCAGGTTCCTTTGTCTCCGATACGGAGATTGACTCCGTAGGCCGTAGACCGTAAAAAAATAATAAACTCCTTGGCTCAACAGACCCTAGGGGGTCTACGCTAGGGTCTGTTGAGCCAAGGAGTTTATTATTTTTTTTAAATATTAGTATTATTCCATACCTATTTAATTTTTTACAAAGTATCAGTAATCTAGGGGAATTAGAAAACTCTAGAGATTAAATATTGGATAAAATTTAAAAAAAATTAAAATAATGTTTAAAAATTCCATTTCAAATACTATAAATATTAAACAAAATAAATGAAAACACAACGAAACAACAACGAAATAAGTAGTTATTGTTTAATGGCAGGTCTATCTTGTATTTACTAACTGTTAAAATTTGAAATTAGTATGTGCAATATTTTTTTATTTACAGTGTGCTCAAGTAGAAAAAAACACCATTTTCAGTAAAATGCATTTAAAATTTTTAAAGCTCCCTTTAAAGCTACGATATTAAAAGTAAATATTGTATTATTTTACTGGTTCTGATTCGAATATCTTATTGCGGTTTGTGTTAAACGATTCAGAAATATCCAGAGGTTTTAAAAATGCACAAAATTTCATTTGTATATTTCATCTTTTTATATTTATTTCATTACTAGCGTATAGCCCGTCATATGACGGGATCAGCAAAATTTTTAATTTTCCAGACTTGTAAAGTACTCTATGAGGCAGGTAAAAAAATGGTTTGTTTTTTGGCTGAGAATTATTTTGCGACAAAATTTTACCTTAAAAAATTATTTACGTAATATCTAAGTTTAGTGATAAAAAGTATGGAAATAATTCAAAAGATATTTAAATAATCTAAAATAAATGATTAAATAAGATGGTTAAAGGAATGACGTCATAATGCTAGAAAAAATTGTTATTTTTACCTGTTTATTATGTGATAAATTGATACATTTAATCGCCTGCTCTTAAAATGGGGCTTGATGTAATAATGGTAATACGTGAAATTTAATAAAATAAAAATAATAAAAATCATAAAAATTTGAAAAATAGTAAATATTTATTTAAAAAAAATAATAAAACTTTAAAAATAATAAAACAACTTTAGGAATAAGAAGTAAAAAAAAAAGGAGAAATTATTAAATTAATTAGACATTCAGAAAAATTCGTCACCGTCGGGGGCAGAACCATCAACCCGAGAAGTGCGCCGATCAACTGAGCAGACACTCTACCCAATGCGCATTCTTACACGCGGCGAAACTTATGGTTAGAGTATATAAGGGTTAAATAAAAACAGTCTAGAAATTTAAATATTGCGCTCCGCTCTCGCCATCCTATCAATAATGAATTTAGTATAGAATAAGAGGGAAAATAAGACTTGAAATAATAGCATTAATCGTTCGAAAAGGGGGGATGAGGTGGATTTCGAACTCGCTTTGAATTTTGCTAACCCTAAGGCAAAAAAAATTCAATATAGATGCCTGTATTCATTCCAGGTACAACCGCTTCCTAAATTCACGGACAGACAACTTAGGCTATTATTATATAGGGGATATTTAATTCACTTCCTTATTCCTCTATATATTTAATTTCATTCATTTTCATTTCACTTTAAAAACCTAAACTCCTTGACGCAACAGCTCCTAAGGAGCCAGGAGCTACGGTGCTAATCTCCGTTTCCGAGACCAAGGACCCTGGAGTTCGAAGCCTATATTCTGGTTAGGTGGTGAACCTTACGCGGATCCCCAGTCGAGTTGTTAAGCATGCTTGGTCCTCAGTTTGTCTATCCATTGAAGGGCTGAAAGGCTTGAAAGGTCAAAATTGCCCAGTTCGGGGATCGAACCTCTGGCCTGGGACCTCTCGTGGGAAGCGGTACTGTTGCGTAATTGACGCTAGTTGTCACTAATACCAAGAGATGGCGCCAACTATTAAAAAAAAAGTGAGTGCTTTCTTGAGTGCTTTGTCTAACAGGGAAAATTCTAAGTCCCCTGTAAATATGTCGTGTTGTGTGTTGAGTAAAGTATAAAAAGGCCTAGTTTGAGCTATATTTATAGGTTTATAGGTACAATTTATAGGTCCCATAACTGTCATTTTATAGTGAATCTCCTATTTCAGGATTACTACCCAGGTAAGCAAGCCTACACTATTGTTCATTTTTCTGGTACTCTTCCGTTCGATAAGAGCGAAATGAGAAGCTTATCTATTATGAGATGTTTTGTGTTATTGTAGATTTTTTAGAAATGAACCTGCAAGTAATGTCGGGTAGACATTTCTTAGTTATTTTTTTAGTGTTGTAACTTTGTTTTTCCCTTACAGATTTTTATTGTAAAAGAGTATTGTTCCAACAAGCACCGCAACATTACTGGACTTGATTTCACTTTATAACGTATTTTGTTTCTAAAAAATGAAATTTTTAAGGGTTTAAAGGTGATGTGCACCTTTAAGTACAAGACTTACATAAAATCCCTTTAAACGGAATATTTTTTGAAACAACGACAAAGAAGAAATGCTTCTTTGGAAATATTTAATGATATTCCATTTTCTTTTATACCTAACCAGAATCGAACAGTTACGGACCTTTTTATCTTTTCTAGTTGTTAACATCCCTATTACACTAAAGTAACATCTTCCTCAGAATAAATGTTCAATTTCGAATATTGTTTTTCAAGAATCGGGTTCTGAAAAGCAGTTAGTTATTTAATGCCCCGCAACCTCCCATCGTAGAACTGAAATCCTCTAACAATCGCAGTAAATATTTAAATGGAATGCGACTTCACTGGTGTGGAATTCTTTCAGAAAATGCAGAAAGAGATACATTTCTTCAGTTCCTTTAAGTGTGTTATTTTCTAAAGAATTTAGAGATCATAAATATCGCTCTTGTATGGAAAAGAAGCGAAATTAAAGTAATTTTTTTTATGTAAGAATCCTGAATTTTGCATTACCTTTCCACGATTTCCAGGTATTAATGAATTATTAAAATTTGTTTTATTTCTCAGCGAATTCAATTTAAAGGATCTTTTTATTTATCCAAAGGAATACACTATTTAGATATTTCATAAAAAGGGAATTTATATTTTAAAGCAGCATTACTTGTACAGGCATTAAAATACGTTTTAAGAATGTCTATTTGTAAAAATAATGTTACGTAGATTTAGTGTTTGAGAAAGAAGAAATTAAAACTGATTAACCCCTTCCCTGTTTTGCCCGTACGCCACACAGGCACAGCTTTCGGCCTTTTACTGATTTGCCCGTACGGCGTACGGGCAATTTGATTTCTATTTCGCTTGTACTGTTTCGGCCCTATTTTTTTCAAATTTTAGTAACTAATTATTCGTATAGATGGCGATAATTTGACAGTAAATGATAGTTTGCAGTTTATTGTATTTTCTACTCTGATTGGTTCAAAAGCGCGGGCTTTTTCGCATGTTTTGTATCAGAAGACGAATTGTTATCTTTCAGTGTATAGCTTTCTAGTTATATTTTACTAACCGTCTGATAATTTTATTGATGTAAGAGTTGAATAATATATTTTTACTTTTAAATAATGGATAATTCAGAGCGTATGGAGCTAATTTCTTGTGATTCGAAATGTGACTCGGAATCAGAAACTAAATTATCTGTAAATGATAGCAGCGAAAGTTTACTAGATGACCTGGATAGTAGTGACTCTGATAGTAGTACAGATGGAACCAGTCAAGCAAGACAATTTTTTTAAAATTAATTGTGATAATCCTCCGGATCCGCCTCATAGATTTGCTTTCATTGGAATTCTAAAAATTAACTTGGATATCGATGAGACTAAATGTAAACTTCAGTTCTGTGATGCTTTCATTGAAAGAAAAAAAAAGTTGTAATATATGTTTAAAATATTAGAAATGTTAATTTTAATAACATATCTTTACTTAAAAATGTAAACCGAACAAAAAAATGTAAAAAAAAAAAAATAAAATAAAAAAAAAAAAAAAAAAAAAATTGACATTTTTTTTTTTTACCGAATTCTGGAAAAAAAGAAACTGTTTAAGGTTTAAAGAACACATGGACAAATATGTCTTGATTAAATGATTTTATATATTGAAGGCCTAAAGAATACAACTGGAATACAACTTATCATTTGCAGATATCGATGACTCCTCTTGACTCGGCGTCGGCCCTGAAAAAAGAAAAATGTCGTTGATTTTCCTTTTTCTCGCATCGCTCCAAAATATGGTCTATCCCGCAAGCAGCGGATGCCAGCAGTGTTCACCCTCTCCTCTTCTCTGGTAACAACCTTGTCCTCTAAAAAATCAGACCGCCCCGTGGAGGAAAAAAGGGGTCTCCTCCAGAACGTACTGGTCAGAATCCCGAAAAACCAACGGGCCCTTCTATTGGTTGGGATAAATCTGAAGATTCTAGTTCAAACCGGTCCTGTTATATATGTCATTGACGATGTCTCACGTGAAGAGGAAAAAAAGCTGAACCGAATGTAACTTATTGTTACATTATTTCATTTAAGATATATTTAAAAATCTAAAATAAACACAAAATAGCAATTTATGTTCATGAAGCACTGGATAATGTCCAGAAATTGGGTTCAGAGTCCTTTTAATAAAAATATTTACATAAAATCATTTTTGTGATCAGTTCTGCACTTGGAATTGGTTATCTATTGGTTATTGTGTTCTTTCTTCAATAAAAGGAAAGTTTAAAGAGCTTCGTACGTTCATTTCTGTGTACAGTCAAAAGCAAAGTTTCATCAATGTAATAGTTTTATATGTATTATTTGATTAAAAATTTCTTGCTTTCAGGTCATTCTTATAAGAATTATCTACATTGTTATTATTAGTTCTTTATGCTGTTTAGTTTATATGTTTATATCTAATCAGTCATAATTAATACGCGCTTTGTTTCACTTTCAGCAATATTTATTAGAAGATGAGGCTGTTATCTTGGTTGCATGACCTTTTCACTGACGGATCGAGATTTATCACATTAAGCAAATTATAACAAATTTATCCTCTGCAAACAACCTGGGGTAAGCTATCATTTTAAAACATGAGAAAAATCCATCTTTTTGGTGGCGCTGGGATCTTTTTATAGGGAGAAACGATGTTGGATTACATATACCTCTCTATCTTCACTTCTGGTATGGTGACAGCAGAAGCATACAGGAAGGATTCTTGAACCCTATATGCACTTTTAGAAAAAGCTGTGGAAATCCCAACTCGTTTTATGAACGATAAAGATTACACAGATGCACACAGAGGCGCCCTTATATAAGGAGAAATCATGTAGGAATATATACACTGCGTTCTATCTTCTCTGCTGTTACAGTGACAGCAGAAGTCTGTAGGGAAGATTCTTGAATCCTACAAGTGGCTTTTAGAGAGAGCTTTGGGACACCCAATTCATTTCATAAACGATAAAAATTACACAGATATATACAGAGCTATCTTTATATAGGGAGTATGTAGGACTACATACATCTCTCTCTATTTCTCTGTTGATATAGTGACAGCAGAAGTCTACAGGAAGCATTATTGAATCCTACATGCGGCTTTTAGAAAGAGTTGTGAATAACTCAACTCGTTTTATGAACGATAAAGATTACACAGATGCACACAGAGGCGCCCTTATATAAGGAGAAATCATGTAGGAATATATACACTGTTTTCTATCTTCTATGCTGGCACAGTGACAGCAGAAGTCAATAGGGAAGATTCTTGAATCCTACAAGTGGCTTTTAGAGAGAGCTTTGGGACACCCAACTCATTTCATAAACGATAAAAATTACACAGATATATACAAAGCTATCTTTATATAGGGAGTATGTAGGACTACATACATCTCTCTCTATTTCTCTGTTGATATAGTGACAACAGAAGTCTACAGGGAGGATTCTTGAATCATACATGCGGCTTATAGAAAGAGTTATGGAAACTCAAGCGTTTTATGAATGATAAAAATCACACAGATGTACACAGAGCTGTCTTTATGTAGGGAGAAATCCTATAGGAATATATACACCACTCTCTATCTTCTCTCCTGATAAGTCGACATCAGAAGTCTATACGGAGGAGATTCTTGAATCCAACGTGTGGTTTTAGAAAGAGCTGTGGGAAACCCAAGTAGTTTTATGAACTCTAAAAATTAAACAGATGTACACAGAGCTGTCTTTATATAAGGAGACATCCTGTAGGATTACATACACTGCTTTTTATCTTCTCTGCTGGTACAGTGACAGAAGTCTACAGGGAGGATTCTTGAATAATACAAGCTGCTTTTAGAGAGAGTTGTGAAAACTCAACTTGTTTTATAAATGATAAAATTACACAGATATACTCACAGCTGTCTTTATGTAGAGAAAAATCATGTAGGAATATATGCATCGCTCTCTAACTTCTCTCCTGTTAAGGAAACATCAGAACTCTATAGGGAGAATATTTTTGAATCCAACGTGTGGCTTTTAGAAAGCGCTACGTGAAATCCAACTCGTTTTATGAATGATAAAATTTACACAGATGTAAACAGAGATGTCTTTATATAAGGAGAAATTCTGTAGGACTACATACACCATTTTCTATCTTCTCTGCTGGTACAGTGACAACAAAGGTCTAGAGGAGGCATTCTTGAATCTTACATGCGGCTTTTAGAAAAAATTGTGGGTTACCGAACCCATTTCATTAACGATAAAAATTACGCAGATATATACAGAGCCATTTTTCTATAGGGAGTATGTAAAGCGGCAAGAGGCAAGTGAAGACGTTTACGCTCGCACCGAGGATGATCCTGCCTAGAGCCCTGTCCGGATGATTTTCTTCTCTTAGAATGCCTGGACGTAAACCGATTTAACATATTCATGATTGTTACTTGGGCCTCAGATAATATTACAATACTTTGATTAAGGAATAACACTTAAATAAAAGAAAATTTTAATGAATGTTTACATTAAGAAACACCGAAGTAATGAATGTCATATATTAATCAAGAAAAATATCTGTAAATAAATAATGTATATAATAAATATTTTAGTTAAAACATAAGGCATTTGCTTTTAATTTTGTGGAGTATATTTTACTGTGTTTTCCCTTAGAATAACGAACACTGGTAAGTGTTGTAAGTAAAGTACATTACAACACGTATTTTGTGTCTAGTAAAACAAGAGCACGATACACGGGATGCACTCCAGTATGATTACAGCCGAACGATGGCCGATTGGTTAGGGTGCTGGCCTTCGGTACCGAAGTTCGTGGGTTCGAATCCTACAATGGCATAGTTGTTCGCAGCTGTTAGGAATAGGCTTTAAGCTGTAGGTCCCAGTCTCATTACCCCTCGTGTTGCAAAAAGTAGACCGTAGTACTCCAAACCTAACCAAAACAAATCCGTATGATTACGTGACATCTGAGGGTAATACAGACGGAAAGGAGGGTTGAAATTATTTCTCATGTAAACCAAATTTTCTGACCCACCATTTAAAATCATTTTTACTCGATGAAATGAAGGTAATTTTACTGGTACATGTAAACTGGACTTACATCAGCACATTACAATTTTCATATAGGACCTTTTTATATCATTTCTCTTTCATGGACTGTTTAAAAATTATTTCTTATATTTTACTGCCCTTTGTATTGTGTTTTTGTTAAATAATAAAGACTATTTTTATAATTCTTTTTACGTTTATTTTATTCAATGCCTCTCTTCCTTTTATTAAAATTGATATTGCACTTATTAGAAATTAACATTTAAAATAATGGGATTAAAAATAATTTTCTTCTTTAGCTCCATTCATTTCTCGGTTCTGTTCTTGAACGGTGTTTAAAGTCCTGCTGCGTTGCCATTTCGAGATCTTAAATTCCTTAATGATTGTATCAGTAAATATTTAAAGCGAATGTCTCTACGGCAGAAACGAATTTCCTTGATGGAAAAGAATCACAAAAGAACGATACGGGATGCCTTTTGTTAGCAACATCGGCTTTCTTCTATCGAAAAAGAGCTTTTTAAAATACTTTTAAAGGTTATCTTATGTAATAAGAGAGGGATTTTAAAGGATTTATTTTAAAATAATTCATTTTTATTTTGTAGAGTTTAGCTTGTATAAATGTGTATATTGGTAGAGGGTATTTAAAAAAAATTAGTTTTAAGTAGCTGTTAACTATACAAAATTAAAAATTTAAATATTTATAAATTTTTAAAATTTATTTCAAATGTGTTGTAACAACGTGCTTAGTGTTTTGAAAGCATTTAAGATTTAGTATACATTCCCTCATCTTTTTGTTTCCTTTTGGGAACATGGATTTCGAGTTTATTTTATCGAGGATTGATTTCGAAAATTTTAAGTTAGGTATCTTCAATTTAACAGAACTAGAGGTATATACTTAGCTAAAATATTATAAACTATCTAAGCTAAAATAGGAGGGTTACCTTTTAAATTTTTAGAAACGTTTTTGGGAAACAAACTGTTTTATTGCTTTTCAAACTATTTGACTCAAAGATTATACACTGTCTACCAATAAGTATTTGGACACCTATGAAAATGACGATATCTGCTGTCCTGAGGTACGTCACTGCCTCTGCCGGTATACATCGTGTAGGAAACAGCATTGGCATTAGACGCATACAAGATGCCGTGCAGTTCGGAGCTCTCTGATTTCGAGAAAGGTATAACTATCGTGCATCACAAATGTGGCAAATACTTAATGGACACATCTAGCCATCTGAAGTACCCAAAATCGACAGTGGCCTATGTGATTAAGAAGTTGAAGGTGAGCGGTGATTGTCGGAATGTGTCCCGAGTTGGCAGACCAACGAAACTGGGAGATAGAGACCGACGAGTGCTGTCCTTAGAAATTCGGAAGAACTGCACCCAACCGATGTCCCTCATCCACGAGGAGTTTCAACAGGCATCTGGGAGTACTGTTTCAATGAATATCATCCGTAAGGAAGCACATCTGCTTAATTTTCACGGTCGTGCTGCAGCCCATAAGGCTTTGATCAAAAAGTCCAACCACGCTGCTCGGTTAATGTGGTGCAAATCACATCGAAATTGGACTTTAGAACAATGGAAAAGGGTTCTTTGGAGCAACGAATCAAGGTTCCCCCCTTACCGTTCGGATGGCAGGGTCTGGGTCTGGCGTCTGCCTTGAGAACATCTCCTTCCAGAATGCGAGTTGGATCGCCGAATTAAGGGATGCACTACCTATCCAAAATCGGTGGAGGAACTTGCATGTCTACTCCAAGCCGAGTGGAAGACAATACCACTAGCTGTAATACATAGACTTGTGGAAAGTATGCCCCGGAGGTTTCACGCTGTAATTACCTCTGGTGGAGGCTCTGCCAACTATTGATTTTGAATAAGGTTAGTTTTTCTTTTCTATCACTGGTGTCCAAATACTTATTGGTAGACAGTGTATACTATTCCATCCAATTCTTAACCAATTCTTGAAACGGTTTTCCTCTCTGGAGTTGATATCTCAGAAACATGGTTTTGGAAGACATCTATAGCGTCTTAAGCTGATGAAAATTGTTGTCCACGCATTTTTTGTTTGACAATAATTTGCTTGACAACAATACAATAATCAACAATAATTTGCTTGACAGGCATCCATATTCGATTCGTGATCAGTTTGGGTTAGTAGAATTCAAAGCGAGTAAAGTTTATATTCTCCTAAACTAACGATCCGATTCTAAATTTAATTGGTGTAAATATTCTTCATATCACAGCAAAAAATACTGTATTCTTTAAAACGTTCGAAATCCACCTCTTCCCCCTTTTTCGAGCCTTTAAGGCCATTATTTCAAGCCCTATTTTCCCCGGGTAAAAGTCGGCGATTAAATTTATCAATTTAATATATAATAAAAAGGTAACAATTACATTTTTTTTGCATTATAACATCATTCCTTTAACCATCTCATTTAATCATGTCTTATTTTAAATTATTTAAATATCTTTTGTATTATTTTCATAAGTTTTATCGCTGAATTTAGATATTATGTGTATGATGTTCTTCTATATTTGGCTTAAATAATAGATTAGGTGCATATGTGATACTTTTAAATTTAATCATCGATTATTTTTTTGTTTCAATGAACATTTTATCACCGGTATTAACAACAAAAACTATCTACCTCCAGGGTGTAGTGGAAATGATAGTTTCATTCTTTTACTTCCATTAATTACTGTGGCAAAAATGTTGTTAAAAAATGAACGATAATTTCGACGTAGCTAAGAAAACTTTGAATTATCTTTCTAAAGGAAATCAACGTCATTCTAAACTGCACTCAGAGTATCAGGAGACTTTAGAGGAGTATGACGAGACACAAATTATTGAGGGTGTACCAGATAATTCTCAGCCAAAAATCAAGCCATTTTTTACCTACCTCATAGGGTGCTGTACAATTCTAGAAAATTAAAAATTTTACCGATCCCTTTATAAGACGGGCTATATGCTAGTTTGTAATAAAAAAATTCTAATAAAGTAAAATCCTAACTTAAAGGTTTTCCTTTTTCCATTGAAAATCTGGACTGACTATTAACTTTTGACAAATTCTACAGAACATTTTTCATATTAATGGCGGCGAACACTCATTTTTTGGCATCTTGAATTTAGAATCGCGGCCCCTTTTATTCATTTTTCCCGCGCATTGTAGATGTACTATATCTTCTAGAAAAAACTAGAAGTAATTAAAGAGACGTGATTGGTTACCGGAATTACATCGTTCCTGGAACCACACCCCTTTTAATAGTTAATAAACGGGGTGGCACACAGATTTCGTAGCTTTTTTCCTTTCAGATCGCGATGTAAACAATCATCAAATATTTTCTGTGTTTTGTGTTCTTTTTCCCTACGGAGATTTGTGTGTTTAGTGTTATCTTATGTTATATATAAAAAATGTTTTGGGGAAGAATTTAACTATAATTCCGACGCAGTTAAGAAAACTTAGTATTATCTTTCTAAATGAATTCAACGTCACTCTAAACTGCATTCTCAGTATCGGAGAACTTTATAGGAGTATGGAGATAAAAAATTATTGAGGGTGTACCAGATAATTCTCAGCCAAAAATAAACAATTTTCTTACCTGCCTCATAGGGTACTTTACAATTCTGGAAGATTAAAAATTTTACGGATACCATCATATAACGGGCTATATGCTAGTTTGTAACAAAAAAATTATAATAAAGCAAAATCGTAACTTAAAAATTTTCCGTTTTTTATTGAAAATCTGGACTGACTTTTAACAAACTCTACAGACTATTTTTCATAATAATGGCGGTGAAGACTCATATCCTGGCACCTTTGATAAATTTTTCCCGAACATTGTAGAGGTACTATATCTTCTAGAAAAAACTAGAATTAATTAAAGAGACGTGATTGGTTACCGGAATTACATCGTTCCTGGAACCACACCCCTTTTAATAGTTAATAAACGGGGTGGCACACAGATTTCGTAGCTTTTTTCCTTTCAGATCGTGATGTAAACAATCATCAAATATTTTTGTGTTTTGTGTTCTTTTTCTGTGATTTGTGTGTTTAGTGTCATCTTATGTTTTAAATAAAAACTATTTTTGGGAAGAACTTAACGATAATTCCGACATAGCTAAGGCCGAACGATGGCCGATTGGTTAGGGTGCTGGCCTTCGGTACCGGAGTTCGTGGGTTCGAATCCCACTGTGGCATGGATGTTCATAGCCGTTCGGAATCGGCTTTAAACTGTAGGTCCCGGTCTCATTAGCCCTCGTTTTGCAAAAAAGTAGACCCTAGTGCTCCAAACCAAACCAAAAACCGACGTAGCTAAGAAAACTTTGTATTATCCTTCTAAATGAATTTAACGTCATTCTAAACTGCATCCCGTGTATCGGAGAACTTTAGAGGAGTATGAAGATAAATTATTGAGGGTGTACCAGATACTTCTCAGCCAAAAAACAAACCATTTGTTTACCTACCTCATAGGGTACTTTACAATTCTGGAAAATTTAATATTTTAATGATACCGTCATATGACGGGCTACATGCTAGTTGTTTATAAAATCTCACATTCACAATGCTGTAAAAAAACACTAGTCAGAATATCTTCAAATTTCAACTGAAAATACTAGATAAAGGGGAAGTTAAAAGTTCCAACTTGTATCAGTAGATGGCGCTATAAACTATATAAATTAAAAGATACTCAAACATAACAATGTGTGTCGCAGAAAGAGTGCGGTATAAAAACATACGATATGCAGTAATTTTTCAGTCAAGCAGCCAAAACACTCATGCATTCTGAATAGTATGGTTGGTTTACAGTGTAACTCATTCCAAAACCGTAGCATTGCGATTCAAAATGTAAGTTTTATACCAAAGTTTTTAATCATTCTTTTTGGCCAATCACACAATCTGGGTTAGAGCTATAAGTCATTTAATGTTATGAGTATGTGTAGTGAACTACAAGTACATTTAAAAAATGATAATCTAAAATATGACATTAGCACAGAATTATACCTTAAACAATGTTCCTTCTTTCTTTAAACACCACAATAATAAACTAATAAAATACACTCTTATAAATAGGCCACAGGGAATGCCAGAAAATTGAATATTCATCATGCTATCATGCAATGTAATTTCCCGAAAACCTGATAATTTATGTAAAAGAGAAATAAAGCTTAAAGCAAGAGTTATAAACGCAGACGAAAACAGCTTTAGAATTAGTCTGTAGAACGGAAAGGCATTACGCATTCATCATTTCTGTACGATGCTTTATTAATATATATAGCTTCATTTAGAAAGAGAGGTTATTTATTTATGTTGAACGAAAAGCAGCAACACTCGAACGTGGAGGATTTATGCTAAAAGTGTGTTTCAATGGTAGAATGCTTTTATTTCTTTTTTCCTCATTGATTTTAAATGTTACATTTAGATGTTTATTATTTCGTTCCACAAGTAGTGAAATTGTTATAATGGGAAGCCATTAAATATGGATATTTTGATGTTTGTCGACATTTTTGACTAAGTTAATATCGATATCTTACCTTCGGAATCATGGCTACTTACGAATAATTAAATAATTTTGGAATCATGTCTATTTGTCTTTTATTATTACTATAGGCATTTTATATGATGCTATGCTAAGTTTAATTATACTAGTTTAGGAGTTACTTGTGCAACTTTTGGAATACCTACATTTTAGATCATGCTAATATTAACAAAATAGCTTGAGAACTGCCTGTATTTGTGTGTCTTTTTGAATATTGACAGTTTAGATTATGCAAAGTAAAATAATATACAGTTGGATTTGTTTAAATCAATGTGTCGTTAGATAATGACAACAATAAAAATAATGTTACATTTGCATTTGTATATATTAGTGTATCATTTTGAATATCGACATTTAAATTATGGAAAGTAAATTAATATACATTTGGATTTGTATATATTAGTGTATCATTTTGAATAGTGGCATATTAGATTATGCAAGTTAAAATAATATTCATTTCGATTTATACATAATACTGTGTCTTTTTGAATAGTGACATTTTAGATTCTGCAAAGTTAAATGATATACATTTGGATTTGTATATATTAGTGTGTCTTTTTGAATATTGACATTTTAGATAATGCAAAATTAACTAACATACGTTTGTATTTGTATATATTAGTGTGTCTTTTTGAATATTGACATTTTAGATTCTGCAAAGTTTAAATAATATGCATTTGGATTTGTATTCATGTGTTTTTGATTAGTGACATTTTAGATTCTCCAGAGTTCAATAACATTTTTGGATATGTATACATTAGTGTCTTTCTGAATATTGACGTTTTAGATTATGCAAAAGTAAAATAATATACATTTGGTTTTGTATACCATTAGTAAATGTCATTCTGGATATTGAAAATTTTAAATTCTGCAAAGTTTAAATAATATAAATTTGGATTTGTATATTTGTGTCTTTTTGAAATTGACATTTTATGTTCTGCAATGTTAAAATAACATATAATTTGGGTTTGTATATATTAGTGCGGCTTTTTGAATATTCTGGATTTTTTGGATTCTGCAAAGCTGATAATTTATGTAAAAGAGAAGTAAAGCTTAAAGCAAGAGTTATAAATGCAGGACAAAACAGCTTTAGAATTAGTCTGTAGAACGGAAAGGCATTACGCATTCATCATTTCTGTAGGATGCTTTATTAATATATATAGCTTCATTTAGAAAGAGAGGTTATTTATTTATGTTGAACTAAAAACAGCAACACTCGAACGTGGAGGATTTATGCTAAAAGTGTGTTTGAATGGTAGAATGCTTTTCTTTCTTTTTTCCTCATTGATTTTAGATGTAACATTCAGATGTTTATTATTTTGTTTCGAAAGTAACGAAATTGTTGTAATGGGAAGCCATTAAATCTGGATATTTTGATGTTTGTCGACATTTTTGACTAAGTTAAGATCGATATCTTACCTTCGGAATCATGGCTACTTACGAATAATTAAATAATTTTGGAATCATGTCTATTTTTTGGGGGGTGGGAGGTCTATCGAATTATGCTCCACATTAAACATCGAGATTGTAACGCTATTTAAATACTGATGAATGGTGTAAAAATGACTTCGGAATTATGTCTATTTGTTTTTTTTTATTACTATAGGCCTTTTATTTGATGTTAAGTTCAATATACTAGTTTAGGAGTTACTTGTGCAACTTTTGGAATACCTACATTTTAGATCATACTAATATTAATAAAATAGCTTTAGAACAACGTGTATTTGTATGTCTTTTTGAATATTGACATTGTAAATTATGCAAAGTAAAATAATATACAGTTGGATTTGTATAAATCAATGTGTCTTTAAGAATATTAACATTTTAGATAATGCAAAATTAACTAACATACATTTGGATTTGTATATATTAGTGTGTCTTTTTGAATAGTGGCATATTAGATTATACAAATTAAAATAATGTATAGTAAGATTTGTACATAATAGTGTTTTGTTTTTAATAGTGACATTTTAGATTATGCAAAGTAAAATAATATACGGTTGGATTTGTATACATTTTGTCTTTTATAATATTATATTTTAGATTATGCAAATTTTAAATAATATACATTTGGATTTGTATATATTAGTGTGTCTTTTTGAATATTAACATTTTAGATTGTGCAAAGTAAAATAATATACATATGGGTATATATATTAGTGTGTCTTTTTGCTTACTGACATTTTAGATTATGGAAAGTAAAATAATATACATTTTGATTTGTATATATTATTGTTTTTTGAATAGTGTCGTATTAGATTATACAAATTAAAATAATATACATTTGGATTTGTACATAATAATGTGTTTATTTGAATAGTGATATTTTAGATTCTGCAAAGTTAAATGATATACATTTGGATTTGTATATATTAGTGTGTCTTTTTGAATATTGACATTTTAGATAATGCAAATTAAAATAATATACATTTGGATTTGTATACATTAGTATGTCTTTTTGGATATTGACATTTTAGATTCTGCAAATTTTAAATAATATACATTTGGATTTGTATATATTTGTGTCTTTTTAAATATTAACATATTAGGTTCTGTATTATTAAATAACATATATTTGGGTTTGTATATATTAGTGCGTCTTTTTTTGAATTTGGATTTTTTTTAGGCTCTGCAAAGCTGATAGTTTATGTAAAAGAGAAATTAAAGATTAAAGCAAGATTTATAAATGCAGACAAAAACAGCTTTAGAATTAGTTTGTAGAACCAAAAGGCATTCTGCATTCATCATTTCTGTAGGATGCTTTATTAATATATATAGCTTCATTTAGAAAGAGAGGTTATTTATTTATGTTGAACTAAAAACAGCAACACTCGAACGTGGAGGATTTATGCTAAAAGTGTGTTTGAATGGTAGAATGCTTTTCTTTCTTTTTTCCTCATTGATTTTAGATGTAACATTCAGATGTTTATTATTTTGTTTCGAAAGTAACGAAATTGTTGTAATGGGAAGCCATTAAATCTGGATATTTTGATGTTTGTCGACATTTTTGACTAAGTTAAGATCGATATCTTACCTTCGGAATCATGGCTACTTACGAATAATTAAATAATTTTGGAATCATGTCTATTTTTTGGGGGGTGGGAGGTCTATCGAATTATGCTCCACATTAAACATCGAGATTGTAACGCTATTTAAATACTGGTAGATGGTGTAAAAATGACTTTGGAATTATGTCTGTCTTTTTTTTTACTATAGGACTTTTATTTGATGCTAAGTTTAATATACTAGTTTAGGAGTTACGTGTGCACCTTTTTGAATACTTAGTTTTTAGATCATGCTAATATTAATAAAATAGCTTTAGAACTAAGTGTATTTGGATATCTTCTTGAATATTGACATTTTAGATTATGCAAAGTAAAATAATATACAGTTGGATTTGTATAAATCAATGTGTCTTTTTGAATATTGATATTTTAGATAATGCAAAGTAAAATAATATACATTTGCATTTGTATATATTAGTGTGCCTTTTTGAATAGTGACATATTAGATTATACAAATTAAAATAATGTATAGAAGGATTTGTACATAATAGTGTTTTGTTTTTAATAGTGACATTTTAGATTCTGCAAAGTAAAATAATATACATTTGGGTTTGTATATATTAGTGTATCTTACTGAATATGAACATTTTAGATTCTGCAAAGTTAAAAGATATAAATTTAGATTTGTATATATTAGTGTAACTTTTTGAATATTGACATTTTAGGTTTTGCAAAGTTAAAAAATATACATTTGGATTTGTATATATTAGTGTGTCATTTTGATTATTGACATTTTAGATTATGGAAGGTAAAATAATATACATTTGGATTTGTATATATTAGTAGGTCTTTTTGAATAGTGGCATATTAGATTATACAAATTAAAATAATATACATTTTGATTTGTACATAATAGTGTGTCTATTTGAATAGTGACATTTTAGATTCTGAAAAGTTAAATGATATACATTTAGATTTGTATATATTAGTGTGTCTTTTTGAATACTGACATTTTAGATTCTGCATAGTTAAATAACAGTTTTGAATTTGTATATATTAGTGTGTCTTTTTGAATATTGACATTTTTGATTATGCAAAGTAAAATAATATACATTTGAATTTGTATATATTAGTGTGTCTTCTTGAATTTTGGGATTTTATATTCTGTGAAGTTTAAATAATATAAATTTGGATTTGTGTATATTTGTGTCTTTTTGAATATTGACATTTTAAGTTCTGCAAAGTTAAATAACATATATTTGGTTTTGTACATGTTAGTGCGTCTCTTTTTGAATACGGATATTTTAGATTCTGCAAAGTTGATAATTTATGTAAAAGGGAAATAAAGCTTAAAGCAAGAGTTATAAATGCAGACGAAAACAGCTTTAGAATTAGTCTGTAGAACGGAAAGGCATTTTGCATTCTTTATTTCTGTAGGATGATTTATTAATATATATAGCTTCATTTAGAAAGAGAGGTTATTTATTTATGTTGTACGAAAAAACAGCAACACTCGAACTTGGAGGATTTATTCTAAAAGCGTGTTTGAATGGTAGACCGCTTTTCTTTCTTTTTTCCTCATTGATTTTAATTATAACATTCAGATGAGATGATTATTATTTTGTTCCGCAAATAGCGAAATTGTTGTAATGGGAAGCCATTAAATATGGATATTTTGATGTTTGTCGACATTTTTGACTAAGTTAATATCGATATCTTACCTTCGGAATCATGGCTACTTCCGAATAATTAAATAATTTTGGAATCATGTCTATTTTTTGGGGGGTGGGAGGTCTATCGAATTATGCGCCACATTAAACATCGAGATTGTAATGTTATTTAAATACTGATGAATGGTGTAAAAATGACTTCGGAATTATGTCTATTTGTCTTTTTTTTATTGCTATAGACATTTTATATGGTACTAAGTTTAATATGCTAGCCTAGGAGTTACTTCTGCACCTTTATAAATTATTACATTTTGGATCATGCTAATATCAATAAAATAGCTTTAGAACGGATATTTGTGTGTTGTTTTGAATATGGACATTTTAGATTATGTAGAGCAAAATAATATTCATTTAGATTTTGTATATATTGTGTCTTTTTGAATATTGATATTTTAGATTTAGATTCTGCAAAGTTAAATAATATACATTTGGATTTTAAATCTGGCCATTAAATAGCCATTAAATCTGGATATTTTCATGTTTCTCGACATTTTTGACTAAGTTAAGATCGATATCCTATCTTTGGAATCATGTCTACTTACGAATAATTAAATAATTTTGGAATCATGTCTATTTGTCTTTTATTATTACTATAGGAATTTTATATGATACGAAGTTTAATATGCTAGCTTAGGAGTTACTTGTGTACCTTTTTGAATACCTACATTTTAGATCATACTAATATTAATAAAATAGCTTTAGAACTAAGTGTATTTGGATATCTTCTTGAATATTGACATTTTAGATTATGCAAAGTAAAATAATATACGGTTGGATTTGTTTACATCAATATGCCTTTTTGAATATTGATATTTTAGATAATGCAAAGTAAAATAATAAGCATTTGGTAGTTGTATATGATTATGTTGTGTCTTTTTGAACTAGTGGCATATTGAGGATTATACAAAAATTAAATTATAAATGTATAGCAGAGATTTGTACATAATTAGTGTTTTGGTTTTTAATACGGACATATTTAGATTCATGCAAAGTAATATAATACTATATTTGGGTTTGTATAAAATTAGTGTATTATGGAAAGTAAATTAATATACATTTGGATTAGTATATATTAGTGTGTCTTTTTGAATAGTGGCATATTAGATTATACAAATTAAAATAATGTATAGTAAGATTTGTACATAATAGTGTTTTGTTTTTAATAGTGACATTTTAGATTCTGCAAAGTAAAATAATATACATTTGGATTTGTATATATCAGTGTGTTTTTTTGAATATGAACATTTTAGATTCTGCAAAGTTAAAAGATACACATTTGGATTTGTATATATTAGTGTAACTTTTTGAATATTGACATTTTAGGTTGTGCAAAGTTAAATAATATATATTTGGATTTGTATATATTAGTCTGTCTTACTGAATATTAACATTTTAGATTGTGCAAAGTAAAATAATGTACATATGGGTTTATATATTAGTGTGTCTTTTTTAATAGTGGCATTTTAGATTCTGCAAAGTTAAATAATATACATTTGAAATTGCATATATTAGTGTGTCATTTTGATTATTGACATTTTAGATTATGGAAAGTAAAATAATATACATTTGGATTTGTATATATTAGTACGTCTTTTTGAATAGTGGCATATTAGATTATACAAATTAAAATAATATACATTTTGATTTGTACGTAATAGTGTGTGTTTTTGAATACTGACATTTTAGATTCTGCATAGTTAAATGATATACATTTGAATTTGTATATATTAGTGTGTCTTTTTGAATATTGACATTTTAGATTCTGCAAATTTAAAATAATATACATTTGGATTTGTATTGGTGTGTCTTTTTGAATATTGGCATTTTAGATTCTGCATGCTTAAATAACATTTTTGGATTTATAGATATTAGTGGTCTTTTTGAATATTGACATTTTTGATTATGCAAAGTAAATTAATATACATTTGAATTTGTATATATTAGTGTGTCTTCTTGAATATTGGCATTTTATATTCTGCAAAGTTTAAATAATATAAATTTGCATTTGTATATATTTGTGTCATTTTGAATATTGAAATTTTATATTCTGAAGAGTTAAATGATATACAGTTGGGTTTGTATAAATTGGAGTGTCTTTTTGAATATTGACATTTTAGATAATGCAAAGTAAAATAATATACATTTGTATATATTATTGAGTATTTTTGAATACTGACATTTTAGATTCGGCAAAGTTAAATAATATACATTTGGATTTGTACACATTAGTGTGTCTTTTTGAATATTGACATTTTAGGCTTTGTAAACTTAAATAATGTACATTTGGATTTGAATATATTAGTGTGTCTTTTTGACTATTTACATTTCAGAATCTGCAAAGTTAAATAATATATATTTGGATTTGATACTGACATTTGAGTTCTGCGAAGTTAAATAATATACATTTGGATTTGTATATATTAGTATGTCTTTTTGGATATTGACATTTTAGATTCTGCAAAGCTAAATGATGTAATTTGGATTTGTATATGTTACAGCATGTTTTTAAATATTGACATTTTAGATTATGGAAAGCAAAATAATATTCTTTTAGATTTGTATATATTAGTGTCCTTTTGAATGTTGACATTTCAGAATCTGCAAAGTTAAATAATATATATTTGGATTTGTATATGTTAGTTTGCCTTTTGGACTATCAACATTTTATATTTTGGAAAGTAAAATAATATACATTTGGATTTGTATATATTAGTGTGTGTTTTTGCATATTGACATTATATTCTGTAGAGTTAAATATTATATATTTGGGATTTGTATATATTAGTGTGTCTTTTTAAATATTGAAATTTTAGATTCTGGAATGGAAAATAATATACATGTGGATTTGTATATATTAGTGTGTCTTTTTGATTATCGACATCGTAGATCTACTAAATTCTATCCGACAATATTGAAATTAGATATATTTTTGATTTCGTTATATGTGAATTGAAGTAAATTCCATACCATAGCTTTGGAATATCTGTTTGTGTGTGGTTTTGAATATTGAGAATTTATATCGTACTAAGTGCAATAACAAAGTGTTATAATTACGTTTTTGCTTCTTTTCCATAGATACGTTAATATTACAAATAGAACATAAGGCTAAACTGTTTTCCTCAGTGACTCTATCTGATAAAATATTCTACTTTTATAATAGAGATTCCAGCTATGTGGATTTATTTAACAATCTTGGCATTGTTCCAGTTGTACTATAGATCATGAAGCTCACCCGTAGGGTCTGGTCTATGAATCTATAGTAAACGTTTTGTACCACTTTCGAGACCATCGTGTTCAATTTGATAATATAGCTTTAGAGTTATGCCTATGCATGTACCTATTATTAAATGTGTTAATATGATAAATAATTTTTTGAATAAGTAAAGAATTGCCATAATCAATTAAAATAATTTTTCTCCAATGGTATTAGCTGATAAAATTTACTATTACATCAATATTTTTTT
>CM063497.1:68405180-68455180 GCA_032207245.1 Pardosa pseudoannulata
AAATCCATGACTTTAAAAGTTTATAAAATATATAGAGATTGCTTGAAATGATTTCTATATTAAGGGTTTTAATTTACTTGTAAATTGCAAATTACACTAGTAAATATTTACCAGTACCGGTAAATTACAAGGAATGTGTACGTTCGGTAAACTAAAATAAGAGAAATATATTTATATGCAAATGTTTTTAAATAACTTTATTTAAAAACATTTACACGTTCATTTATATTTTTAAATAACTATATTTAAAAACATTTGCAGATTTATTTAAATTTTTAATTACATTTAAAAATATTTACACATTTATGTGTTTCAATAACTATATTAAAATCATTTAAGCATTAATTAATGTTTTAAAAGAAATATATTTAAAAGTATTCGCACATTCATTTATGTTTTAATTAACTATAATTAGAAATATTTCGACATTCATTTATGTTTTTAAATAACTATATTTAAAAATATTTACACATTCTTTTAGTTTTTAAATAAATATATTTAAAAACATTTACACATTTATTTTGCTTTTAGTTAAATTTAAAAATATTTACACATTTATTTATATGTTTCAATAACTATATTAAAAGCACTTACGGATTCATTTATGTTTTTAAAGAAATATATATTAAAAGTATTCGCACATTCAATTATGTTTTTAAATAACTATATTTAAAATTATTTACACATTCATTTATGTGTTTCAGTAAGAATCTATTTATGGTTTGAAAGAAATATATTCAAAAATATTTACGCCTTCATTCATGTTTTTAAATAACTATATTTAAAAAACATTTACAAATTCTTTTTCGGTTTTAAATAACTATATTTAAAAACACTTACATTCATTTATATTTTTAAATAACTACATTTAAAAACATTTACACATTCATTTATATTTTTTAATAACTATATTTAAAAACATTCACACATAAATTAATATTTTTAAATAAATATATTTAAAAATATTCACACATTCATTTATGTTTTTAAATAACTGTGCTTAAAATATTTGCAAATTTATGTTTTTAATTACATTTATAAATAATTACACATTCATTTATGTGTTTCAATAACTGTATTAAAAGCATTTACGCATTCATTTATGTTTTTAAAGAAATATATTTAAAAGTATTCGCACATTCATTTATGTTTTTAAATAACTATATTAAAAAATATTTACACATTCTTTTATGTTTTTAAATAACTATATTTAGAAACATTTAAACATTTATTTATATTTTTAAATAACTATATTTAAAAATATTTACACATTCATTTATGTTTTTTAATAACTATATTTAAAAACATTTACATATTCATTTATATTAAGTAACTAAATTTAAAACATTTACACATTTATTTATATTTTTAAACAACTATATTTAAAAATATTTACAGATTCATTTATATTTTTAAATAACTACATTTAAAAACATTTACGCATTCATTTATGTTTTTAAGTAACTATAATTAAAAAAGTTTACAATTTCCTCTTTAACAAGTAACTAAATTTAAAACATTTACACATTCATTTATGTTCTTAAATAACTATACTTACAAAATATTTACACATTCATTTATGTTTTTAAATAACTATTAAAAACACTGACAGATTAAACTATCTTTTAAAATAACTAGATTTAAAAACATTTACACATTCATTTATGTTCTTAAATAACTATACTTACAAAATATTTACACATTCATTTATGTTTTTAAATAAAAATATTTAAAACATTGACAGATTCATTTATGTTTTTATATAACTAGATTTAAAAAACATTTACACATTCGTTTATATTTTCAAATAACTGTAAACAAAAACCTTTACAGATTCATTTATGTTTTAAAATATCTATATGTATAAAAGTACGCATCCATTTATGCTTTTAAATAACTATATTTGAAGACGTTTACACATTCATTTACGTTTTAAATAACTATATTTAAAACATTTACACATTCATTTATACTTTTAAATAACTAAATTGTGCTTGATAATTTTAAGACGATTGATTGATTGACGAAGAGCGACCTGTTATCCTGTGTATCAGCAAAAAAAGTCATTTCAACTGGAGAGGTACCCTTATTTTAAATTATAAATTGGGTTCAATCGTTTTACGTTGTAAAAGACTACCAAAGCTCAGTGTCATGCAATTAGTCTGTACTGTCAGTGACATTTTTTTTCAGTTCGAGGGGTATTATATCCCCTCATAAAATCTTAAGGGAGAAATCATTTCAATACGAAAGGTACCACATCCCTATATTTAAACTATAATTCGATTTGAATCACTTTAAATTATATAGACTCAGTGACCTGCTATCAGTCTTAACTGTCAGTGAAATTATTTTCAGCACTATACGTATTATGTACCTTTTTTATACTATAAATTATATTCAATCATTTTACGTTATAAAAGACTACCAGAGCTAAGCGACATACTATCAATTTATACTCTCAGCGAAACTTTTCAGCTCGAGAGCTACTAAGTACCATCATTCTGAATTA
Source organism: Pardosa pseudoannulata (assembly GCA_032207245.1). NCBI lineage: Eukaryota > Metazoa > Arthropoda > Arachnida > Araneae > Lycosidae > Pardosa > Pardosa pseudoannulata. Next base: position 68,407,690 of record CM063497.1, read on the forward strand.
TAAATCGGATTCAATCATTTTACGTTATAAAAGTGTACCGGAGCTCAGCAACTTGCTATCAGTCTATACTGCCAGTGAAAGTGTAAGTTATTTAGTGAGAGTATTTTCATCTCGAGAAGTAATGTCTTCTCATTTCAACTATAAACCATGTTCAATCATTTTACATTGTTGAAGACTGCTAGAGATCAGCGTCCTGATATCTCTCTATGCTGTACATGAAAGCGTAAAATCTTTTATCTTGAGATGCATTATATCCCTATATTTAAAGTTTTTTCAGCACGAGACGTGCTATTTCCCTTATTTTAAACTCAAAATTGTGTTCAATAATTTTACGTCATAAAAGATTACCTAAGCTCAGTGTCCTGCTATCTGTCTATGCTATCAGTGAAAGTGTAAAATATTTTTAGTTCGAGAGGTACTATATCCCTGTATTTAAAGTCTTTTCAGCACCAGACGTACTATGTCTCTTATTTTAAACTATAAATTGTGTTCAATCATTTTACGTTATAACAGACTACCTGAGCTCAGTGATCTGCTATCAGTCTATACTGCCAGTAAAAGTGTAAAATCTTTGTTACTAACTTCCCTTCTTATTTATAGTTGCTGAAATATCTGAAGCTAACAAATTTAAGCTTTATTTCCCCCCACAAAACTAGTTTCGCATTTAAACCTCTTAAACACACAGAAACACTTTAAAATACTCCTTATTTATTTAAAGTGTACTTAATTTATATCCCCTGTGACGCACTGAGAGAAAAAGGAATTCAACAGCGAAAGAAATGGGGAAAGAGTTTTATTTTTTTTTTAACTGAATTAGTAAACCCTATTTGTTCGCCTTTCCAGTGGCATTTTGGGCAAAGTAAATTACCGATGCGTTACCATCTCAGGATTTTAAATCTAGTAATGACTATTCTAAATATTTAAAGGTCGCTGCTTCGCTTATAGAACTGAATTCTTTGAAAGAGTCTCAGGCAAATAAGAATTTTCCTTTGTTTGGATGGAGATAGTAACAATTCAAGAACGTTGTTTAAAGATTATTTGAAAAAGTAGTAAAAGAAAAATATAAGATAAGAAGAAATAATTTTCTTTCTTGTTTTGGGGTGAAAAATGACTTTAATTTTTTATAATGGTTCCTAAAGATAAAAAATTGATAATACTATATAATTTGAGTGTCAATTATTACAGCGACTGGCTATCAGTGTATACTGTCAGTGAAAAGATAAAATATTTAGTGAAAGTCTTTTCATCTCGAGGAGTAATATATCTCCTCATTTAAACTATAAGCCGTGTTCAATAATTTTACATTGTTGAAGGCTACCAGAACTGAAAAGTTCTGCTATCTTTCTATGCTGTCAGTTGAAGTGTAAAATCTTCAGTGGGAATCATTTCAATACGAGAGGTACTATATCTCTATATTTAAAATATAAATCGGGTTTAATCATTTTACGTTATAAAAACTACCAGAACTCTTCAACCTGCTTCAGTCTATACCGTGAATGAAAGTCTTTTCAGCACGAGACGTACTCTGTCCCTTATTTTAAACTATAAATTGTGTTCAATCATTTAACGTTATAAAAGGCTACCTGAGCTCAGTGATCTTCTGTCGGTCTGTACTGTCAGTGAAAGCGTAAAATCTTTGTTACTAACTTCCCTTCTTATTTATAGTTGCTGAAATATCTGAAGCTAACAAATTTATGCTTTATTTTCCCCTACAAACTAGTTTCGCATTTAAACCTCTTAAACACACAGAAACACTTTAAAATACTCGTTATTTATTTAAAGTGTACTTAATTTATATCCCCTGTGACGCACTGAGAGAAAAAGGAATTCAACAGCGAAATAAATGGGGAAAGAGTTTTATTTTTTTTAAACTGAATTAGTAAACCCTATTTATTTGCCTTTCCAGTGGCGTCTTGAGCAAAGTAAATTACTGATGCGTTACTATCTTAGGAATTTAAATCTAGTAATGACTATTCTAAATATTTAAATTTCGCTGCTTTGCCTATAGAACTGAATTATTTGAAGTGAAACAGTCTCAGGCAAATAGGAATTTTCCTTTGTTTGGATGGAGATAGTAACACTTCAAGAGCATTGCATAAAGATTATATCAAAACGAAGTAAAAGAAAAATATAAGATAATAAGGAATTATATTAATTCTTTTTTTTTTGGAAGAAGAATGAGTTTGATATATTACAATAATTTCTAAATATAAAAATAAATTATTATAAATTTTGAGTGTCAAATATTACAGCCATCTGCTATGAGTCTTTCATTTCAGTGAAAGTGTAATATCTTTTTAATTCCAGAGGTACTATATCCCTGTATTTAAAGTCTTTTCATCACGAGACGTACTATGTCCCTTATTTTAAACTATAAATTGTGTTCAATCACTTTACGTTTTTAAAGACTACCTGAGCTCAGTGATCTGCTATCAGTCTATACAGTCAGTAAACGTGTAAAATCTTTGTTAATAACTTCAATTCTTATTTATAGTTGCTAAAATATCTGAAGCTAACAACATTACGCTTTATTTCCCCCCACAAAACTAGTTTCGCATTTAAACCTCTTAAACACACAGAAGCACTTTAAATTACTCGTTATTTATTTAAAGTGTACTTAACTTATATCCCCTGTGACGCACTGAGAGAAAAAGGAATTCAACAGCGAAAGAAATGGGGAAAGAGTTTTATTTTTTTAAAACTGAATTAGTAAACTCTATTTGTTCGCCTTTCCAGTATCATCTTGAGCAAAGTAAATTAACGATGCTTTGCCGTCTCAGGATTTTAAATCTAGTAATGACTATTCTCAATATTTAAAGGTCGCTGCTTATCTCACAGAACTGAATTCTTTGAAGTGATAGAGTCTGAGGGAGACAGGAATTTCTCTTTGTTTAGATGGAGACAGAAACACATCAAGAGCGTTGCATATACATTATTTGAAAAAGAAGTAAAAGAAAAATATAAGATAATAAGGAATTATTTTAATTCGTATTTTTTGGGAGAAGAATGACTTTCATTTATTACAATGGTTTCTAAAGATAAAAAATTAATAATGTTATACATTTTGAGTGTCAATTATTACAGCAATCTGCTATGAGTCTATCATTTCAGTGAATGTGTAAAATTTTTTGTGGAAACCTTTTTATCTCAAGGAGTAATATGCCTCCTCAATTAAACTAAAAATCATGTTCAATCATTTTACATTGATGAAGGCTACGAGAGCTCAGATCATTCTATCTGTGTATGCTGTCAGTAAAGCGTAAGATCTTCAGCGGAAATTTTTTCAGTACGAGATGTACTATATCCCTATATTTAAACTATATATTGGGTTCAATCATTTTACATTATAAAGACTGTTGGAGCTCAGCGACCTCCTACCAGTCTTAACTGTCAGTGAAATTCTTTTCAGCACGATACGAACTATGTTCCTTATTTTAAACTATAAACTTCGTTGAATCATTTTACGTTATAAAAGACTACCTGAGCTCAGCGTCCTGCTATCTGTCAATGGTACCAATTAAAGAATAAAATATTTTTAGCTCGAGATGTAATACATCCCTATATTTAAAGTGTTTTCATCACGAGACGTACAATTTCCATTATTTTAATCTATAAATTGTGTTCAATCATTTTACATTATATATTTACTACCTGAGGTCAGCGTCCTGCTATGTGTCTATTCTGTCAGTGAAAGCGTAATATCTTTTTAATTCCAGAGGTACTATATCCCTGTATTTAAAGTCTTTTCATCACGAGGCGTACTATGTCCCTTATTTTAGACTATAAATGTTGTTCAATTATTTTATGTTTTTAAAGACTACCTGAGCTCAGTGATCTGCTATCAGTCTATACTGTCAGTAAACGTGTAAAATCTTTGTTAATAACTTCAATTCTTATTTATAGTTGCTAAAATATCTCAAGCTAACAAAATTGTGCTTTATTTTCCCCTACAAAACTAGTTTCGCATTTAAACCTCTTAAACACACAGAGACACTTTAAAATACTCGTTATTTATTTAAAGTGTACTTAATTTATATCCCCTGTGACGCAAAAAGCAGAAAATATTAGATTCAACATTTAGAAAATTTGGCTAACGTCAGGGATAGAACTGTCAACCTGAGAAGTACGAAGATCAAACAGGCAAACACTCTACCAAACGTTCCACGACTACATATGGTGAAGGAACTTAGAATATATGAGGGTCAAGTAAAACAGTTCAGAACATTAAACCTTAAGCTCAGTCCTCACCATCCTATCTGGAATGAATTTAGTATAGAATAAGAGGGAGAATAAGGCTTGAAATAATATCATTAAATGTTCGAAAAAGGGGGATGGGGTGGATTTCAAACTCGCTTTGAATTTTGCTAACCCTGACTCATAAAAAATCCAATATGGATGCCTGTGTCCATTCCAGGTACAACCGCTTCATAAATTCGCAGACAGACAACTTAGGCTATTATTATATAGGGGATTTTTAGTGTCAAATATTACAGCGGTCTACTATGAATCTATCATTTCAGTGAAAGTGTAAAATATTTAGTGAAAGTCTTTTTATCTCGAGGAGTAATATGTCTCCTAATTTAAACTATAAACCTTGTTAAATAATTTTACATTGTTGAAGGCTACCAGAGCTCAGAGTCCTGCTATCTGTGTATGCTGTCAGTGAAAGCATAAAATCTTCAGCGAAAATTATTTCAGTACGAGAGGTACTCTATCCCTATATTTAAACTCTAAATTGGGTTCAATCATTTTACATTATAAAGACTGTTGGAGCTCAGCGACCTCCTACCAGTCTTAACTGTCAGTGAAATTCTTTTCAGCACGATACGAACTATGTTCCTTATTTTAAACTATAAACTTCGTTGAATACCTTTACGTTATAAAAGCGTACCTGAGCTCAGTGTCGTGCTATCTATCTGTCTATGCTGTCAGTGAAATCTTAAAATCTTTTTGGTTAAAGAGGTTTTTTATCTCTATATTTAAAGTCTTTTCAAAATGAGACGTAGTATGTCCCTTATTTTAAACTATAAACTGTGTTCAATCATTTTATGTTATAAAAGACTACCTGAGCTCGGGGATCTGCTATCAGTCTATAATGTCAGTGAAAGCTTAAAATGTTTGTCACTAACTTCCCTTCTCATTTATAGTTGCTCAAATATCTGAAGCTAACTAAATTGTGCTTTATTTTCCCCTACAAACTAGTTTCGCATTTAAACCTCTTAAACACACAGAAACACTTTAAAATACTCGTTATTTATTTAAAGTGTACTTAATTTATATCCCCTGTGACGCACTGAGAGAAAAAGGAATTCAACAGCGAAATAAATGGGGAAAGAGTTTTATTTTTTTTAAACTGAATTAGTAAACCCTATTTGTTCGCTTTTCCAGTGCCATCTTGAGCAAACTAAATTACCGATGCGTTGCCATCTCAGGATTTTAAATCTAGTAATGACTATTCTAAATATTTAAAGGTCACTGCTTCGCTTATAGAACTGAGTTCTTTGAAGTGAAAGAGTCTCTTTCAAATAGGAATTTTCCTTTGTTTGGATGGAAATAGCAACACTTTAAGAGCGTTGCATAAAGATTATTTTAAATAGAAGTAAAAGAAAAATATAAGATAATAAGGAATTATTTTAATTCTTGTTTTTTGGGTGAAAAATGACTTTAATTTATTACAATGGTTTCTAAAGATAAAAAATTAATAATGTTATACATTTTGAGTGTCAATTATTACAGCAATCTGCTATGAGTCTATCATTTCAGTGAAAGTGTAAAATATTTAGGGAAAACCTTATTATCTCGAGGCGTTATATGTCTCCTCATTTAAAATATAAACCGTGTTCAATCATTTTACATTGTTTAAGGCTACCAAAGCTCAGAGTCATGCTATCTGTGTATGCTGTCAGTAAAGCGTAAGATCTTCAGCGGAATGTTTTTTTCAGTACGAGAGGTACTATATCCCTATATTTAAAATATAAATCGTGTTTAATTCATTTTACGTCATAAAGACTGCTGGAGTTCAGCGACCTCCTTTCAGTCTATACTGTCAATGAAAGTCTTTTAAGCAGGAGACGCACTATATCCCTTATTTTAAACTATAAATTGTGTTCAATTATTTTACGTTATGAAAGACTACCTGAGCTCAGCTTCCTGCTATCTGTCTATGGTATCAGGGAAAAAATGAAATCTTTTTAGTTCGAGAGGTACTATATCCCTGTATTTAAAGTCTTTTCAGCACGAGACGTACTATGTCCTTTATTTTAAATTATAAACTTTGTTCAATCATTTTATGCTGAACGATGGCCGAATGGTAGAGCGCTGCTCTTCGGAACCGGAGTTCACGGGTTCGAATCCATTTAGCATGGATGTTTGTAGCCGTTCGGAATCGGCTTGAAACTGTAGGCTCCGGTCTCATTAGCCCTCGTGTGCAAACCAGTAGATCGTAGCGCTCCAAATCAAACCAAACAAACCAATTATTTTATGCTATAAACGACTACCTGAGATCAGCGTCCTGCTATCTGTCAATGGTATTAGTGAAAGAATAAAATATTTTTAGCTCGAGATGTATTACATCCTTATATTTAAAGAGTTTTCAGCATGAGACGTACTATGTCCCTTATTTTAAACTATAAACTGTGTTCAATCATTTTATGTTATAAAAGACTACCTGAGCTCAGCGTCCTGCTATCTGTCTATGTTATCAGTGAAACTGTAAAATATTTTTAGTTCGAGAGGTACTATATCCCTGTATTTAAAGTCTTTTCAGCACGAGACATACTATGTCCCTTATTTTAAACTATAAATTGTATTCAGGCATTTTACGTTTTTAAAGACTACCTCAGCTCAGTGATCTGCTATCAGTCTACACTGTTAGTAAACGTGTAAAATCGTTGTTAATAACTTCAATTCTTATTTATAGTTGCCAAAATATCTGAAGCTAACAACATGACGCTTTATTTCCCCCCCCCCCACACAAAACTAGTTTCGCATTTAAACCTCTTAAACACACAGAAACACTTTAAAATACTCGTTATTTATTTAAAGTGTACTTAATTTATATCCCCTGTGACGCACTGAGAGAAAAAGGAATTCAACAGCGAAAGAAATGGGGAAAGAGTTTTATTTTTTTTAAACTGAATTAGTAAACCCTATTTGTTCGCCTTTCCAGTGGCATCTTGAGCAAAGTAAATTACCGATGCGTTACTATCTTAGGATTTTAAATCTAGTAATGACTATTCTAAATATTTAAAGGTTGCTTCTTCGTTCACAGAACTGAGTTCTTTGAAGTGAAAGAGTCTCAGGAAAATAAGAATTTTCCTTTATTTGGATGGAGTTATGAACACTTCAAGAGCACTGCATAAAGATTATTTCAATATGAAGAAAAAGAAAAAGAAATAATTAGGAATTATTTTCGATCTTGTTTTTTGGGTGAAAAATTAATTTGAATTATTATAATGGTTATATTATAATGGTTATGATGGTTTATAATGGTTTATAATGTTATAATGATAAATTATTATAATGGTTTATTTATAATATTATAAATTTTGTTGCCCCCATGAACAGTTTGTAACAGTTGAAAATATTGTGAAAAATTCCGTTATAATTCTGTTTTCACAATTAACTTCTTTTTGTATCATTGTTCTATAAATTATTACAAAGACGAATGTTTTTTAACAAAGTAAATTTTTTTTATTTTTTACAGCGATTCATAACGATAGATAATAAAAACACTATTATAATTTTGTCACCATTATTAATGGTTTGTAACGGTTAAATTAAAGTTGTAAAAATTTCTATTGTAAATTTTTTTCATCATTACCACCTAATTTTTTTCAAATTCCTATTAATTTTGTTACAAAAAATAATTTTTATACAAAATCGTAAAAAATAACTGATTTATTGTGACGGTTAATCACTATAAAATAAATGAATGAAAACATTTATAACTTTTGAGGCCATCATTAACATTTGGTAACGGTAAAATAAAAATTGTGAAAAATTCTGTTATAATTTTGTTTCCATCATTAATTTCTTTTTATATTATTGTTCTACAAATTGTAGTAAAGAAGAATATTAAAAAAAAATATTTCCTATTTATTGCAACGGTTCACAAAGATAAAATAATGAAAACACTATTATACTTTTGTCACAATCATTAATGGTTTGTAACGGTTAAATAAAATTGTAAAAATTTCTGCTATAGTTTTTCTTTCCATCATTAGCTTCTTATTGTTTTCTAATTGTTATTAATTTTTTTATAAAAAAGAATAATTTTTATACAAAATCGTAAAAAATAATTGATTTGTTGTAACGGGTAATAACTCTAAAATAAAATAATGAAAACATTTATAACTTTTGACACCATCATTAAACAGTTAGTAAAGGTAAAATAAAAATTGTGAAAAATTCTGTTATAATTTTTGTTTCCATCATTAGCTTCTTATTTTCTTCTAATTGTTATTAATTTTGTAATAAAAAAGAGTAATTTTTATGGAAAATCGTAAAAAATGACTTTTATTGTAACGGTTAATAACTATAAAATAAGTTAATGCAAACATTTATAACTTTTTACACCATCATTAAACAGTTAGTAAAGGTAAAATAAAAATTGTGAATAATTCCGTTATAATTTGTTTTCATAATTAACTTCTTTTTATATTATTGTTCTACAAATTGTTATAAAGAAGAACGTTTTTTTTTAAAAAAAGTAAAAAATGTAAAATTTATTGTAACAGTTCAAAACGATAAAATAATGAAAACACTTTTATACTTTTGTCACAATCATTAATGATTTGTTAAATAAAAATTGTGAAAATTTCTGTTATAATTTTTGTTTCCATAATTAATTTATTTTTTCTAATTTTCATGCATTTTGTTATAAAAAGAAATATTTTTATACAAAAGCTTAAAAATGACTGATTTATTATAACGGTTATTAATTATAAAATAAATTAATGAAAACATTTATAACTTTTGACACCTTCATTAACAGTTGGAAAAGTAAAATAAAAATTGTAAGATATTCTCTTATAATTATTGTTTTCATCATTAGCACGTTATTTTTTATAATGGTTATGCGTTTTGGTATAAAATAAGAAATATGCTTTTTGTAAAAAAATCATATTGTTGTCATTTATATATTTCTATTTATACATTTGTTTATATATTTCAATATAAAATACGAAAAGTTGGTTAAAAATGAAATAATTTACTAACTATTGATATTTAACTGAATAATTAAATTTACGCGAAAAACGCCCTTTCTCGGTACAATTCCGGTGTGAAATGGACCCGCACAATATGTGTTAAAGAGGAAATCTAAAACACTTGTTTGGTACAGTTTTAATTCCATGGGAGCATAAATCTCTTTTAAAAACCAACAATAAAGATAAAGATGTTGTTTTTACAGGAAAGATATAATTTTCTACGGAAAAATCATAAACGTTTCTTTGTAAAGTATTAAAGTAACTAATTTATCCTTTTGTTCTGTTATACATAAGTCTTTTCCTGTTAAAATTACAGAATTTTCTGTGAGAAACACAATTTTTAGCAGGTTCCCAAAATTAGCAAATATTACTTTACAAACATAGTTTTTTTGACAGTAAAGATACTTTAACAAAAACAAAATAATATAAAGAATGAGTCAGCAAACATTTTTTAAATACGTATGTGAATATATAGTTTTGCTTTCCAGTTGATATTTAATTCTTTTCGACATAAATTTCCGGTGGAAAATCCTTCAATTAAGCCCTTCCTAATGATCTCCATTAAACACAACGCAAATTATGCCTCCGCTAATGAATATTTTCGCTCTGGAAACAATGTGTTGAATTAATATTTCAAGATTCTTAGCATATATTAATTATTCTTAGTAATATATTTTGTGACTCTTCAGATACAACATTCTTTTTCATCTGGTTTTCTTTGAAGATAAATTTGGTGAATAATTTATTTCATTACTATAACTTAAAGCTGAGATTTTTCATTCAATAAATTTAATAGTTTTATAAAATATACCAGAAATATTTCTTTAGAAATTTTGTAAGATGCAGATAGTTTCTGAAATCTCAGTTTTACAAAACTTATTGTTAACTAGAAGTATTCAAATGATTTCAAATGGTTTTCTTTGGAGATAAATTTGTTGAATAATTCATTTCATTAGCATAACTTAAAGCGGAAATATTTCATTCAATAAAATTTAACCGTTTTATAGAAAATACCACATATTTCTTTAAAAATTTTGTAAGATGCAGAGAGTTTCTAAAAATCTCACATTTACTAAACTTTTTGTTAACTAAAAGTAATCAAAAGATTTCAAATAGTTTTCTTTAATAATTCATTTCATTATTATAACTGAAAACTGAAAATTTTCATTCAATAAAATTTAACCGTTTTGTAAAATATACCACATACATTTCTTTAGAAAATTTGTAAGTTGCAAAGAGTTTCTAAAAATCTTACATTTGCAAAACTTATTGTTAACTAAAAGTAATCAAATGAATTCAAATGGTTTTCTTTGGAGATAAATTTGTTGAATAATTCATTTCATTATTATAACTTAAAACCGAAATTTGTCATTCAATAAAATTTAACCGTTTTATAGAGTATACCACATATATTTCTTTAGAAATTTTGTAAGATGCAGATAGTTTCTGAAAATCTCACATTTACAAAACTTATTGTTAACTAAAAGTAATCAAAAGATTTTAAATGGTTTTCTTTGGAGATAAATTTGTTGAATAATTCATTTCATTAGTATAACTTAAAGCTGAAATTTGTCATTGAATAAAATTTAACCGTTTTATAGAATATACCACATATACTTCTTTAGAAATTTGGAGAGATGCAGAGAGTTTCTGAAAATCTCATATTTACAAAACTTATTGTTAACTAAAAGTAATCAAAATATTTCAAATGGTTTTCTTTGGAGATAAATTTATTGGATAATTTATTTCTTTACTATAACTTAAAGATGAGATTTCTCATTCAGTAAAGTTTAACAGTTTTAAAGAATATACCACATATATTTATTTATAAATTTCAGAAGATGCACAGAGTTTCTGAAAATCTCACATTTACAAAACTTATTAACTAAATATCTCTAAATGATTTCAATAAGAAAGTCCAAGACACCTTTACAAAATTGTAATAAAATAATATCGAGTTAGCCAGTACACTGACAATACCTGTAAATAAGAAATCTTTTTTCTAGCTTATATTTAACTAGCATAGAGCCCGTCATAGACGGGGTCAGTAAATTTTTTAATTTTTTATTTTACAAGTTTATGTTTCATTTTACAATTATGCTGACTAAAAATTATTCTTTTTAAACTTTACTCGCTTTACATTTTGCTAACTCTAACTCATCAAGAATCCAATATGTAGGCCTCTATCCATTTCAGGTCTTTTGACCACAGTGGAAAGTCTTGAAAAATCTTATTGGTAACTAAATGTATCTAAATGATTCCAATAACAAAATCCAAGACACCTTTACAAAAAATTGTTATAAAATATTAGCGAGTTAGCAGTACTCTTACAATACTCGTGAATAAGAGAATTTTGTTTCCAGCTGATATTGAACTAGCATATAGCCCTCCATATGACGGGATCAGTAAAATTTTTAATTTTCCATTTTACAAGTTTATGTTCCATTTTACAATTATGCTGACTAAAAATTATTCGTTTTAAACTTTACTCGCTTTGAATTTTGCTAACCCTAACTCATTAAGAATCCAATATGTATGCCTCTATCTTTTCCAAGTATTTTAACCACCGTGGAATGTCTTGAAAAATCTTATTGTTAACTAAATGTATCTAAATGATTTCAATAACAAAATCCAAGACACCTTTATAAAATTCTTTTTTCCATCTTATATTTAACTAGCAAATAGCCCTTCATATGACGGGATCAGTAAAATGTTTAATAAGAAAACTTATATTTAACTAGCAAATAGCCCGTCATATGACGGGATCAGTAAAATTTTTAATTTTCCATTTTACAAGTTTCTGTTAAATTTTACAATTATACTGACTAAAAATTATTCGTTTTAAACTTTACTCGCTTTGAATTTTGCTAACCCTAACTCATTAAGAATCCAATATGTATGCCTCTATCTTTTCCAAGTATTTTAACCACCGTGGAATGTCTTGAAAAATCTTATTGTTAACTAAATGTATCTAAATGATTTCAATAACAAAATCCGAGACAGTAAATTTTTTAATTTTTTATTTTACAAGTTTATGTTTCATTTTACAATTATGCTGACTAAAAATTATTCTTTTTAAACTTTACTCGCTTTACATTTTGCTAACTCTAACTCACCAAGAATCCAATATGTATGCCTCTATCCATTTCAGGTCTTTTGACCACAGTGGAAAGTCTTGAAAAATCTTATTGTTAATTTAATGTATCCAAATGATTTCAATAACAAAATCCAAGACACCTTTACGAAAATTGTAATAAAATAATATCAAGTTATCCAGTATTCTTACAATACGTGTGAATAAGAGAATTTTATTTCCAGCTGATATTTAACTAGCATATAGCCCGTCATATGACGAGATCAGTAAAAATTTAATTTTCCATTTTACATGTTTATGTTCCATTTTACAATTATGCTGACTAAATGTTACTCGTTTTAAACTTTACTCGCTTTGATTTTTGCTAAACTCATCAAGAATCCAATATGTATGCCTCTATCCATTCCAAGTATTTTAACCACCGTGGAATGTCTTGAAAAATCTTATTGTTAACTAAATGTATCTAAATGATTTCAATAACAAAGTCGAAGACATTTTTATAAAATTCTTTTTTCCATCTTATATTTAACTAGCAAATAGCCCGTCATATGACGGGATCAGTAAAATTTTTAATTTTCCATTTTACAAGTTTCTGTTAAATTTTACAATTATACTGAATTATACTGAATTGTAATAAAATAATATCAAGTTATCCAGTATTCTTACAATACGTGTGAATAAGAGAATTTTATTTCCAGCTGATATTTAACTAGCATATAGCCCGTCATAGTCGGGATCCGTAAAATTTTTGAATTTTCCATTTTACGAATATATGTTCTATTTTACAATTATGATGAATAAAAGTTATTAGTTTTAAACTTTACTCTCTTTGACTTTTGCTAACCCTAACTCATTAAGAATGCAATATGGATGCCTATATCCATTCCAGGTCTTTTGACCCCAGTGGAATGTAATTAGTTCAAAGATGTGGGTTCCGGAAAAATCTTCCGAAGTTTGCCGAAGTTCAACAGCGATACACGGAAAGCGATGCCAAATAGCGTGGAATACAGTTAAATCCCAAACAGCGAGCGAGCTGGATCAGTGATACAGTGATCAGCGATTAGCGATGGGACTGTTTGAATACCTCTCAATAGTTCAATGTACGTTGATTGATTCAAAAAAATCTTTGAGATTGAAATCTCGATTACAAGTCATTCCGGTTCACTGCTAAAAGACTGTGTTTTAAACATAAGATACGACAAAGTTATAGAAATAAACATGCTACATCCCAAACTATTGGAAACGACCGTAGGAGAACCATTTCTTCTTTTATATTTAATAAATAGTGTTCGATTTTGCAGTTATGTTGACTAAAAGTTATTCTTTTTAAACTTTATTTGCTTTGAATTTTGCTAACCCTAACTCATCAAGAATCCAATATGAATGCCTCTATCCATTCCAGGTCTTTTGACCACCGCGTAATGTAATTGGTTCAAAGATGTGGGTTCGGGGAAAATCTTCCGAAGTTTACCGAAGTTCAACAGCGATACTCGGAAAGCGATGTCAAATAGCGAGGAATACAGTTAAATCCCAAACAGCGAGCGAGCTAGATCAGTGATACAGCGATGAGCGATGGGACTGTTTGAATACCCCCGATAGTTCAATGTACATCGATTGAGTTAAAAGAAATCTTTGAGATTGAAGTTCCCTATTACAAGTCATTCCGGTTTACTGCTAAAAGACTGTGTTTCAAACATAAACTACGAAAGCGATCGATATAAACATGATACATCCGCAACTATTGGAAAACCGTAGGGAGAACCATTTCTTTTTATATTTAATAAATATCGTTCCATTTTACAATTATGCTGACTAAAATTTTAAATTTTAAACTGCACTCGTTTTGAATTTTGCGAACCTTAACTCATCAAGAATCCAATATGTATGCCTCTATCCATTCCAGGTCTTTTGAACACCGAGGAATGTAATTGGTTCAACAATATAGATTCGGTGAAAATCTTCCGAAGTTTGCCGAAGTTCAACAGCGATACTCGGAAAACGATGTCTTATAGCGAAGGATACAGTTAAATCCTAAACAGCGAGTGAGCTAGATCACTGATACAGTGATCAGTGATGAGCAGTGGGTCTGTTTAAATACCTCCGATAGTTCAATGTACATTGAATGAATCAAAGAAATCTTTGAGATTAAAAATCCCGATTACAAGTCATTCCGGTTCACTAAAAGACTGAGTTTCAAAAATAAGATATAAAAGAGATCGAAATAAACATTCTCCATCACCAACTATTGGAAAGACCGTAAGGGGAACCATTTCCCCTTTTATATTTAATAAACATTGTTCCATTTTACAATTATGCTGACTACTAGTTATTCGTTTAAACTGTACTAGTTTTGAATTTTCCTAACTCATCAAGAATTCAATATGCATGCCTTTATCCATTCCAGGTCATTTTTCTATTCCCATTTTTCCAGGTCTTTTGACAACCATGGAATGTAATTGGTTCAAAGAAATGGGTTCGGGGAAAATCTTCTGAAATTTGCCGAATTTCAACAGCGATACTCGGAAAGCGATGTCAAATAGCTAGGGATACAATTAAATCCCAAACATCGAGCGAGCTTGATCAGTGATACAGCGATCAGCGATCAGCGATGAGGTTGTTTGAATGCCCCTCGATAGTTTACTGTACATTGATTGATTCAAAAAAACGTTTGAGATTGAATATGTTTGTTTCAAGTCATTCCGGTTCATTGTTAAAAGACTGTGTTTTAAACATAAGATACGAAAGTTATAGAAATAAATATGCTACATTCCCAACTATTGGAAAGACCGTAGGGGAACCATTTCTTCTTTTCTATTTAATAAATATTGTTCCATTTACAATTATGCTGACTAAAAGCTTATTCGCTTTTAAACTTTACTCGCTTGAATTTTGCTAACCCCTAACTCATCAAGAATCCAATATGGATGCCTCTATCCATTCCAGGCCTTTTGACCACCACGGGACGTAATTTGTTCAAAGATGTGGGTTTGGAGAAAATCTTCCGAAGTTTGCCGAAATTCAACAGTAATACTCGGAAAGCGATGTCAAATAGCGAGGGGTACAGTTAAATCCCAAACACCGAGTGAGCTAGATCAGTGATACAGCGACCAGCGAACAGCGGTGGGACTGTTTGAATGCCCCCTATAGTTCAATGTACATTGATTCAAAGAAATCTTTGAGATTGAAAATATCGATTACAAGTACTTCCGGTTAATTGCTAAAAGACTGTGTTTCAAGCATAAGATACGAATGCGATCGAAATAAACTTGCTGCATCTACAACTATTGGAAACGACCGTAGGGGAACCATTTCTTCTTTTGTATTTAATAAATATTGTTCCATTTTACAATTATGCTGACTAAATGTTACTCGTTTTAAACTTTACTCGCTTTGATTTTTGCTCATCAAGAATCCAGTATGGATGCCCGTAACCATTCTAGGTAGAACCGTTCATAAATTCGAGGACAGACGGATAGATAACTTAGTCTGTTATTATATAAGGGATTCTTTTCGTCATAACTTTCCAGCATATAATACATCATTTAAACTCATCCTAATAATCTTCATAAAACACAACGTGATTTTACGCTTATACTCACTAATATTTTGCTCTCGAAACAATGTGTTGAGTTAATATTTAGAGCCAAATTAATATTGAAGGATTCCTATCAAAAACATATTTTAGGCAATTTCAAATGCAACACATTTATTCAACAATTTAAATTATTATTATTATTAGCTGAATTTTTTTCTTTCTGTGAAAAAAATAGTTTACAGAAATATAAATACAAATATATTTCTTTAGAAATTTCATACAAAGGAGTTAGTTTTTGAAAATCATTTATTTACTAAAATTACATATTTACTAAACTTAATTTTTAGTAAAAACTACAGTAAAAGATATCCAAATTCAGAAAATTTTGTGAATTACCATATGCACCACTCTCTTTCATCTGCTTTTCTTTGAAGCCTAAATTATTTAATGATGTGTGTCATTACCATAATTTGATATTCACATTTTTGTAATAGATTTCTAGATACCTGTACAAATACGTTATAGAACAACGTGTCGGAAAGCACTCTTAAAACACCTGTGAATAATACAACTTAGTTTTCTAGATCGTACTTAATTCTTTTCTTCAAACGTGTATGGTGTATTATCCTTAGCCTTTATTAAGCCCTTTCTAATAATCTTTGTTAAACACGACACGAGGTACATTTCAGCTAATTAATAGTTTCATTCTGTAACAATGCGTGTAATTATTATTTCGTCATTCATATGTGAAAGAAATTTTGTGAATTACCAGATACAACACTCTCTTTCATCTACTTTTCTTTGAAGCTTAAATTATTGAATAATGTGTTTCACTACTATAATTTATTATACTCATTTTTGTAATAGGTTTCTAAACACATTTACAAATAAGTTATAAAATAATATGTCGGAAAGCATCCTTAAAATACATGTGAATAACACAACTTAGTTTTTTAAATCATACTTAATTCTTTTCGTCAAAACTTTCTGTTGTAATATCCTTCAATTAAGCACATTCTAATAATCTTTATTAAACACTACGCAAAGTACGTTTCCGCTAATGAATATTTTCACTCTGGAACAATGCTTGGAATTATTATGTCGTCATTCTTATCCGAAAGAAATTTTGTGAATTACCAGATGCAACACTCTCTTTCATCTGCTTTTCTTTGAAGCTTAAATTATTTAATAATGCTTTTCATTCCTATAATTTATTATACTCATTTTTTAATAGATTTCTAGACACCTTTACAAATAAGTTATAAAATAATGTGTCGGAAAGCATTCTCAAAATACGTGTGAATAATACAACTTAGTTTTCTATATCATATTTAATACTTTTCGTCAAAACTTTCCGGTGTAATATCCTTCAATTAAGCCCTTTCTAATAATCTTTATTAAACACTACGCAAAGTATGTTTCCGCTAATGAATATTTTCGCTCCAGAACAATGCTTGGAATTATTATGTCGTCATTCTTATCCGAAAGAAATTTTGTGAATTACCAGATGCACCACTCTCTTTCATCTCTTTTTTTGCAAGCTTAAATTATTTAATAATGCTTTTCATTCCTATAATTTATTATACTCATTTTTGTAAAAGATTTCTAAACACCTTTACAAATAAGTTATAAAATAATATGTTGGAAAGCATTCTTAAAATACATGTGAATAATACAACTTAGTTTCTTAGAACATACTTAATTCGTTTCGTCAAACATTTTCGGTGTGATATCCTTCAATTTAGCCCTTTCTAATAATCTTTGTTAAACACGACGCAAGGTACATTTCAGCTAATGAATAGATTTGCTCTGTAACAATGCATGGAATTATTATTTCGTTATTCTAACCTGAAAGAAATTTTGTGAATTACCAGATGCATCACTCTCTTTCATCTGCTTTTCTTTGAAGCTTAAATTATTTAATAATGTGTTTCACTACTATAATTTATTATACTCATTTTTGTAACAGATTTTTAGACATATTTACAAAAACGTTATAAAATAATGTATCGGAATTCATTCTTAAAGTACATGTGAATAATACAACTTAGTTTCCTAGATCCTATTTAATTCTATTTGTCTAAACTTTTAGGTGTAATAGTCTTCAATTAAGGCCTTTCTTATAATCTTTATAAAACACAACGCGAGGTGCATTTCCGCTAATGAATAGTTTCGATCTGTAACAATGAGTAGAATTATTATTTCGTCGTTCTTATATGAAAGAAATTTTCTGAATTATCAAATGCACCATTCTCTTTCATCTGCTTTTCTTTGAAGCTTAAATTATTTAATGTGTATCATTACTCTAATTTAATATACTCATTTTTGTAATAGATTTCTAGACAGCTTTACAAATATATTATAAAATAATGTGTTGGAAAGCATTCTTAAAATACCTGTGAATAATACAACTTAGTTTTCTAGATCGTACTTAATTCTTTTCTTCAAACGTGTATGGTGTATTATCCTTCAGTTAAGCCCTTTCTAATAATCTTTGTTAAACACGAAGCGAGGTACGTTTTCGCTATGAATATTTTCTCTCTGGAACAATGCATGGAATTATTATTTCATCATTCTTATGTGAAAGAAATTTTGTGAATTACCAGATGCATCACTCTCTTTCATCTGCATTTCTTTGAAGCTTAAATTATTTAATAATGTTCATTACTATAAGTTTCTACACCAATTTTTTTTGTAATAGATTTCTAGACACCTTTACAAATAGTTATAAAATAATGTGTCGGAAAGCATTCTTAAAAAAATTTTGTGAATAATAAACACTCTCTTTCTAGATCTACTTAATTCTTTTCGAAGCTTAAATTATTTAATTAATTTTAACTAATAATTTTTTTGTAATTTTTCTAGACACCTTTAACAATTTATATAATGTGTCGAGAAGCATTATTAGAATTAATAATAGAACTTAGTGTTCTTCAAAACTTTCTGTGTTATATCCTTCAATTAAGCATTCGCTAATAATCTTTGTTAAACACGACGCAAGGTACGTTTCAGCTAATGAATATTTTCTCTCTGGAACAATGCATGGAATTATTATTTCATCATTCTTATGTGAAAGAAATTTTGTGAATTACCAGATGCATCACTCTCTTTCATCTGCATTTCCTTGAATCTTAAATTATTTAATAATGTGTTTCATTACTATAATTTATCATACTCATTTTTTCAATTGGATTTTAGGCACTTTTACAAATACGTTATAAAAAAATGTGTCAAAAAAGCATTCTACAAATCTTTTTAATAATCTTTATATAACACAACGCGAGGTGCATTTAAAGCTAATGAATATTTTCTCTCTGTAACAATGCGTGTAATTATTATTTCGTCATTCATATGTGAAAGAAATTTTGTGAATTACCAGATACAACACTCTCTTTCATCTACTTTTCTTTGAAGCATAAATTATTTAATGATCGTTTCATTACTATAATTTATTATACTCATTTTTGTAACAGATTTTTAGACATATTTACAAATATATTATAAAATAATGTGTTGGAAAGCATTCTTAAAATACGTGCGAGTCATACAAGTTTTCTAGATTATGTTTCATTCTTTTCGTAAAACTTTTCCAGTATAATATCCTTTAATTAAGCCTTTTCTAATAATTTTTGTTAAACAAGACGCAAGATATCTTTCCACTAATAAATATTTTCGCTCCGGAAAAATGCGTAAAATTATTATTTCGTCATTCTTATCTGAAGGATATTTTGTGAATTACCATATGCACCACTCTCTTTCATCTGCTTTTCTTTGAAGCCTAAATTATTTAATGATGTGTGTCATTACCATAATTTGATATTCACATTTTTGTAATAGATTTCTAAACACATTTACAAATAAGTTATAAAATAATATGTCGGAAAGCATCCTTAAAATACATGTGAATAACACAACTTAGTTTCTTAGAACATACTTAATTCGTTTCGTCAAACATTTTCGGTGTGATATCCTTAGCCTTTATTAAGCCCTTTCTAATAATCTTTGTTAAACACGACACGAGGTACATTTCAGCTAATTAATAGTTTCATTCTGTAACAATGCGTGGAATTATTATTTCGTCATTCATATGTGAAAGAAATTTTGTGAATTACCAGATACAACACTCTCTTTCATCTGCTTTTCTTTGAAGCCTAAATTATTTAATGATCGTTTCATTACTATAATTTATTATACTCATTTTTGTAACAGATTTTTAGACATATTTACAAAAACGTTATAAAAAAATGTGTCAGAAAGCATTCTTAAAATACGTGCGAATAATAGAATTTAGTTTTCTAGATCATATTTTATACTTTTTGTCAAAATTTTCTGTGTTATATCCTTCAATTAAGCATTCGCTAATAATCTTTGTTAAAAACGACGCGAAGTACGTTTCAGCTAATGAATATTTTCGCTCTGGAACAAAGCGAGGAATTATTAATTCATCATTCTTATCTCAAAGAAATTTTGTGAATTACCAGATGCATCACTTTCATCTGCTTTTCTTTGAAGCTTAAATTATTTAATAATGTGTTTCAATACTATAATCTATTATACTCATTTTTGTAATAGATTTCTAGACACCTTTACAAAAACTTTATAAAATAATATATCGGAAAGCAATCTTAAAATGCATGTAAATAATACTTGGTTTTCTATATCATATTTAATTCTTTTCGTCAAACCTTTCCGGTGTAATATAATTCAATTAATCCCTTTCTAATAATCTTTATAAAACACAACGCGAGGTGCATTTCCGCTAATGAATAGTTTCGATCTGTAACAATGAGTAGAATTATTATTTCGTCGTTCTTATATGAAAGAAATTTTCTGAATTATCAAATGCACCATTCTCTTTCATCTGCTTTTGGTATTATTTGAATTTTCATAATTTTTTATACTTAAATATTTCTTGTAATAGATGTAGACACTTTTAAAATAGAACTTATAAAAGAATAATTTTGGAATTCTTAAAATTAATATTTTACAAATACAACTTTTTTCATAGATAATTTTTGTATTCATTCTTTAAATAAATTATCAATTTGACAGAAAATTTTAAATCAATTTGTTTTTAAAAAAAAACAAAGATATCTTTTTTCATATTATAATATTTTTGAATTATTTTTTAAAATAACTAAAATAGAAAATTAAATAAATTTGTGAATAAAACACTCTTATATTTTTAAAATGTTTAAAAAATTATTTTTTGATTTCATTTTTAAATAAAAAAAATATAAAATATACAGAAAATCAATTGTGAAACGTTTTAAAAACAGTATTTTGAAAAAATAAAAGAATTTTTTTAAACTTAAAAAATTAAAATTTTTAAAAAAATTATTATCTAATCTTTATTTTAACGTATTAATTCGTAAAATATTGTGTTTAAAAACTTGTTAAAAAACTGTACTTGTTTGAAAAAAAAAATTTGATTTTCTAATACATAAAATTTATTATAAAAAAAAGAAAGAATTATTTTTTTTAAAATATAAAAAAAACATACAGAAAACATAAAAAAAATTATTTATTAAAAATTGTTTGATAAATTTTGAAAAAAAAATAAAATAAAGATAAAAAAAAACATATTTTTAAAAAAAAATTAAAGTTTATTGTAAATAAATTCTTAATTAAAAACGTTTTTAGATAACATGGGCGTTACATTAAAAAACATAATTTAGAAAAAAACAATTTAAACTTTTGTAAGTTTAATTTTGTTTACAGTAAGCAACTGACACGCTTTTATTCATAATTCCTGTTAATATTCAAATTTTTTTAAAGAAAATTGTGTTCAAATATTTTCAGAATTGAATCCTCTTCTCATATGTATTGTTTTAAATAAAAATAGAATATTTTGTCAATTTAACAGTCTTATGACCCCTTAACAGTTTTATAGAATATTGATGCACATATATTTGTTTAGAAATTTCATAAGACACAGAAAGCTTTGAAAATCACACATTTACAAAACTTATTCTCTACTAAAAATGCAGCATAATGTATGTTACATATCTTTTTAAGAGATTAATTTCTAGTCACGTTTGCAAAACTGTAATCCAATAAATAAGTCTGCCAGTATTCTAAATATATGTGTGTGACTAAGAGGACTTTGGTTCCCAGCTCCTATTTTGAATCTTTTTGTCATAACATCCAGTCATAAAATTCTTTAATTAAACCCTTTCTTATGATCTCCATTAAACACAATATGGCTTACGCTACCACTAATGAATATGTTTGCTCTAGAAACACTGTGTCGAATTAAAATTCGGGCCGAATTAGTATTTAGCGATTCCCAGCTGAAATATAATTTATGAATTATCAAATGTAACATTTTCTTTCATATGCTTTTGAATGAAGATTAATTTATTTAACAAATTAACTCATTACTATAATTTATTGAATTTTTTAAATTGATAAAATTTAATAGTCTTATAGAAATATATATACATATAGTTTTCTCTGTGAATATTTTATGTCGGAATTAGTATTTGAAAATTATACATTGACTTAAGTTATAATTTAGTCAATAAAAGGCATGAAAATATTTTGTAGGTGATTTCTGAACATCTTTAAAAAATGTAATGAAATAAATGCTGTGTCGGCCAGTATTCTGAAAATATACATGTGAATAAAAGAATTTTGATTTTTAGCTTTTATTTTAAATGTTTACATAATAAGTTTCCGGTATAATATTGTTTAATTAAGCTCTTCCTAATGATTTTCATTAAACACAACTTTATTTACACTTTCACTAATGAATATTTTTGCTCTAGAAACAATGTGTCGAATTAAAGTTCTTCCGAATTAGTATTTAGCGATTCCCAGCTGAAATATAATTTATGAATTATAAAATGTAACGTTTTCTTTCATATGCTTTTGATTGAAGATTAATTTTTTAACAAATTAACTCATTAATATAATTTATTGAAATTTTTAAATTGATAAAATTTAATAGTCTTATAGAAATATATATACGTGTAGTTTTATCTGTGATTATTTTACGTCGGAATTAGTATTTGAAAATTATACATTGACTTAAGTTATAATTTAGTCAAACTAAAATAAAAGACATGAAAATATTTTTGAAGACGATTTCTGAACATCTTTACAAAAATGTAATGAAATAAATACTGTGTCTGCCAGTATTCTAAAAATATAAGTGTGAATAAAATAATTTTGATTTTTAGCTTTTATTTTAAATGTATACATAATAACTTTCCGGCATAATATTGTTTAATTAAGCTCTTCCTAATTATTTTCATTAAACACAACTAGATTTACGCTTTCGCTAATGAATATTTTTGCTCTGGAAACAATGTGTTGAATTAATATTTCGGACAGAATAAATATTCACTGATTGTTACAAAAAGATATTTCGAGATTTATTAAATACAATACTATCTTTCACCTGGTTTTCCGTCAATCTTAATTTATTTAATAATTAATTACCTTATTATAATTTAAATTTAATATATTGAAATCGATAAAATTTAATAGTTTTGTAGAAATATGCATACACATATATCTTTTAGTATATTGTTCAAAGGGGTTCGGTTTTGAAAATGAAACATTTACTAATTTGTAATTTAGTAACACCTGCAGTAAAGTATTTCCATATAACTTTTGTAAGTGATTTCGAGACTCCTTTAAAAAACGTAACAAATAAATTAAATGTATCAGACATTAATTTTAAAACACGTGCATAAATATGACAGCTTTGTTTTTCATATCATATTTAATTCTTTTCGTCATAACTTTCGGCATTAAATCTTCAATTAAGCCTTTCTTAATGATCTCCATTATATTCATCGCGAGTTAAGCCTCTTCTAATGATTATTTTAGCTCTGAAAACAATGTGTCAAATTAATATTTCGAGATTCTTAGCTAAAGGATATTTTCTGAACCATTAGATGCAATACTCTCTTTTATCTTCTTTTCTGTAAAGGTTAATTTATTTAATAAGTAAATAGTTTTATTGCAGTAATTTAAAGTTGAATTGCGTAATTCGATAAAATTCAATAGTTTTATAAAAATATGCATACACATATTGCTTGACGGTTTTAGTACAACAGACTTAGATTGTGAAAATTACATATTTTGAGCCGAGGTAGCTCAGTCAGTAGAAGCATCGCTCTACGAACTGAAGGGTTGCGGGTTCGAAGCCTCAGCCGGCCTAAGATCAGCCCTGTTCGTTAAACGTGACTGGAGCACATAAAATATTGTTAAGAATGCTGTAAACATGTAATTTGTATGATATCTAGCCAAACTGGAGAGATATTGGCTCATTGGCAAGGTTTTGGGAGACTCATGTTTGGAGCCAAATTTATAAATCGCCAAATTTGGATACTTGGCGACATTTGTTGCTAAACACCCTTTCTCTGGATTTTACTAGATGCTTGTGGAAATTTCCAGAAACCTGAAAGCTACATAAAGGGGCCGTCGGTTCTCGTAAAAAGTTATCAATAGAAGAAGGCCTTTAGCCATTCTTGGCAAAGTTCCTTAATGTTTTGGTGTTGTTTTTATGAAAAATCAAAAAATCTCCCAAAAAAATTATTAAAAATCTACAAAATTTAAGAAAAAAGTTTTAAACTATCTTAAAAATGGCCATACATCATAATTCATACCTTTCCCGATATTTCTATATCGTTCCGTCTCGGCTCTCCGCTCTCTCTGAGAGGAAGGAGCATATTATGCAAATCTCTCCAATAGAAAGTAACTCTGATATCACCACTATCAAGTCTTCTCAGACCGTGAAGGCGTGGAGCATCCAGTAGAGTGTCTGCCCATCCATGACTCGCGAACTTGAAGTTCAAGGTTCTATGAACCGCGATGTCATAATTTCCAAGTTATCATTATATCTGCAATTAATTGTTTTCTTTTCCCTTTTTTTTAATATTATTATTTTTAAGCTTATTTTAATATTTTTAAACATAACGTTTTATTTTTAAATTCAATTTCTGATTTTTATATCAATAAAAATGTTTACGTCATGGTTTTTGTACGGATGTTCCTGGTCGCAAAAATATGTGTTTTATTTCTATCCCTAAATTTTGTACTCTCTAGTTTTGTTTCATGAACTCACGAATCCACCTCCATATCCGCTCTTTCCTCTTTTAGTTGTTTTATTTTCTGCTCGTTGTCATTTTATGATTACTGTTAGAAATCTCTGGATAAGGGGGCTCGGGCCAGGGCAATCCAGTTGACCTACCATCCTGAAGGTCGTAAAAAGTCAGTTCACGCTCAGATCTGGTGAAAGTAGGACCTGTGTTAATGCACTCCGTATTATTCTGAAAGAGTTCGCAGAAAGGTTGCCAAGTTTTATCGCCATCCGTTGTAATTGTGATTCATTTGGCTTGTTAATAAATTGTTATTATTTTTGTCTTAGCCAAAGTCTATTCAATCAACGAACTTTACTCGAGAATTTCGCAACAATATGTTCATGGTCACAATGTCCTCGAAGTTCTCATTCAATACCTTTGGGGATGGCAGGCTAAGCCTATGGGTCTTCTGCTTGGTCCCTGCTTCAAAATTACGAGGTCCCACTTGAGCATAATTCTTTCACCCTTGAGGTACTAGTTAAAACGAGAGACGAACCCTTTTGCCTTAAGACGAGTAGAGAATAGTTCAATCGTGCTTGGTTTGACCAAGTCATACAAGACAACAGCAATACTGGCTGACACAATATTTCTTTTATTACGTTTCGGAAAAGATATCTAGAAATATCTTACAAAAATAACGTGTATGTATGTTGCCGTAGCTTTTACTAAACAATAAGCTTAGTAAATGTGTAATTTTCAAAAACTAATTCCATTGCACAAAATCGCAAAAAAACTCTTGATCAAAAGTTGTACTTTCACCCTGGAAGTGCTCGTAAAACGAAAGACGCACCTCTCTGCCCTAATACGAGTAGGGTATGTGTCAATCGTATTTTTTTTGTTTTTTTCTTAACCCTACGCCAGACCTTGCCATGGCTGCCATTTGTCTGTAACGGGCAGCCCAATACAGTTCAGACAGACAAAGTGAAAAAATACTTTAGGAGAATTCACTGCTGCTACATCACTAAGACCAGAACAAGTGATCAAGTGATCTCCAGACATGTCAAAGTCTATGCATAGTGGACAAGTTCGCCGAAACCAAATTTGTACAAATGCTTTAAAAGGTAGTCATGGCCTGTATTAATTGTAAAGTTTATGACACCAACACCTCTAGGCAGGTCACGAAGAATGGGATTTTCCACCAAATCCCTCAAAACCCCTCCAAGATGCACTTTAAGTCTAGAATCGATTATTCTTTTCAGACTGTGATAGTGAACAGGTGAATCATGCTGGGCCTGTTGGAGGCATTCTTGCCCAGGGAGGCTGCAATTTCATTTCCAGTAATTCCACAGTGACTCTGGATCCATTGCAGGACAACATTTCGTCCCCAATTCAAAGCAAAAATTGCAAGTTGGCAGCTGGATCCTTGTTAGATGCCATTACGGAAGTGATAGCTTTTGTAGTGCACTGTGAATCAACAAATATCATAATATTTAGATCATCACTCCTTCCAATTTCATTCAAAGCCATTTACACAGCACCGACTTCAGCCTCATAGTTGGTTCAATTTGCACCAACAGCTTGTCTCAGTCGTGCTTAGTTTCAATAAGTGGCATCAGAAACAATAACTATTTTACTAAAATTGTAATTTCGTAAAAACTACAGTAAAAGGCATATAACATATTTTTGTTAAATATCTCTAAACATCTTTACAAAAACGTAATAAAATAAATAATGAGTCAGTCAGAATTCTTCAAATACGAAAGTGAATAAGATATTTAGTTTCTAGTTCATTTCTAATTCTTTACGTCATGACTTTCCGGCGTACAATTCTTCAATTATGCCTTTCCATAAAGATCTCCATTAAAAACAAAGGAGTTATCCCTCAGCTAGTGAATATTTTCTCTATGGAAACAATGTAACGAGTTAATATTAGAGACCGCATTAATATTCAGGAATTCTTAGCAGAAAGATATTTTATGAATTATCAAACGCAACATTTTCTTTCCTCTTCTTTTCTGAAGTTTAATTTTTTTCATTAATATAATTTAAAGATGAATTTTTAATTCTATCAAATTTAATAGTTTCATAGAAATATGTCTACATATATATTATATTTGGGATTTCATGCAATGGAGTTAGTTTTTGAAAATTACACATTTACTAAGCTTATAGTTTAGTAAACACTACACCAGCATACCAGCATACATCCACATCATTTTTGTAAGAGGTTTCTAGACATCTTTAAAAAACGTAATAAAATGAATAATGTGTCAGCCAGTGTTATTCAAATGCGAAAGGGAATAAAAGAGATTTCTTTTCTAGCTCATTTATAATTCTTTTCGTCATGACTTTACGGCGTACAATTTATCAATTTAGCCTTTTCTGATAATTTTCAATAAAAACAATATGTGTTATCCGTTCACAAATGAATACTTTTGCCCTGGAAACAATGCATCACATTAATATTTCTGACGCATTGATATTCAGGAATTCTTAGCAGAAACTATTTTATGAATTATCAAATACAATAGTTTCCTTCATCTACTTTTCTTTGAAGTTTAGTTTATTTCATTTATATAATTTAAAGATAAATTTATTATTCAACAAAATTTAATAGTTTCATAGAAATATGTCTACATAAATATTTCTTTTAGAATTTCATGCAATTACACAGTTACTAAGCTTATAGTTTAGTAAAAATTACAAAAAACCATACATACGCATTATTTTTGTAAGAGATTTCGAGAAATCTTTACAAAATTTTAATAAAATAAATATTGCGTCAGCCAGTATTCTTCAAATACGTAAGTGAATAAAAGAGATTTGTTTTCTAGCTCATTTATAATTTTTTTCATCATGAATTTCCAGCTTACAATACAATTAAGTTTTTCTTAATAATCTCCATTAAAACAAAGAGAATTACTCTGCTAATGAATATTTTCTTTCTGGAAACAATGTGTCGAATTAATATTTCGGACTCATTAATATTCAGGGATTCTTAGAAGAAAAGTATTTTATGATTTATCAATTACAATACTTTCATCTGTTTTTCTTTGAAGTTTAAATCATTTTATTAATATAATTTAAAGATAATTTTTTATTAAATGAGATTTAATAGTTTCATAGAGATATGTCTACATATAAATTTCTTTTGTGCTTTCCTTCAATGGAGTTAGTTTATGATAATTACACAGTTACTAAGCTTATAGTTTAGTAAAAGCTACGCCAGCATACATACCGCTTATTTTTGTAAGAGAAATATTTACAAAAATATAATAAAATTAATAATGCATCAGCCAGTATTCTTCAAATACGTACATGAATAAGAGATTTGTTTTCTAGATCGTTTCTAATTCTTTTCGTCATGACTTTCCTGAGTACAATTCTTCAATTAAGCCTTTCCTAGTGATCTGCAATAAAAACAAAGGGAGTTATCCCTCTGCTAATGAATATTTTCGCTCTGGAAATAATGTGTCGAATTAATATTTCGAACCGCATTAATATTGAGGGATTATTAGGGGAAATTTTATGAATTATCAAATGCAATATTTTATTTCATCTACCTTTCTTTGAAGTTTGATTGCATTAATATAATTCAAATATAAATTTTTGTTTGATAAAATTTCATAGTTTCGCAAAGATATGTCTACATATATTTTACTTTTGGGATTTCATGGAATGAAGTTAGTTTTAGAAAATTACATATTTACTGAGCTTATAATTTAGTAAAACCTACACCAGCATATATACGCATTATTTTTGTAAAAGATTTGTAGAAATCTTTACAAAACCGTAATAAAATAAATAATGCGTCAGCCAGTTTTCTTTATATACATAAGTGATAAAAAGAGATTTGTTTCCTAGCTCATTTTTAATTCTTTTCGTCATGACATTCCGTCTTAGATATCTTCAATTAAGAATTTCCTAATGATCTCCATTAAATACAATGGGAGTTATCCCTTCGCTAATGAATATTTTCGCTCTGGAAACAATGTGTCGAATTAATATTTCGGAAACATTAATATTCAGGAATTCTTAGGAGAAAGGTATTTTATGATATATTAAATGCAATACTTTCTTTCATCTGCTTTTCTTTGAAGTTTAATTGATTTCATAATTATAATTTAAAGATATTTTTTCTATTCGATAAAATTTAATTGTTTCTTAAAGATATGTCTTCATATAAATTATTTTCGGAATTTCGTGCAATGGAGTTAGTTTGTAAAAAATACACATTTACTAAGCTTATAGTTTAATAAAAATTACACCAGCATACATACACATTTTTTTTTGTAAGAGATTTATAGAAATCTTTACAAAAACATAGTAAACTAAGTAACATGTCAGCTAATATTCTTAAATACGTAAGTAAATGAAAGATATTTGCTTTCTAGCTCATTTCTAATTATATCTTCATGACTTTCCGGCAAACAATTCTTCAATTAAGCCTTTCCTAATGATCTCCATTAAAACAAAAGAAGTTATCCCTCTGCTAATGAATGTTTTCGCTCTGGAAACAACGTGTCGAATTAAAATTTTGAACCGCAATAATACTCAGATATTCTTAGCAGAAACGTATTTTATGAATTATCAAATGCATTACTTTCTATCGTCTACTCTTCTTTGAAGTTTAATTTATTTCATTAGTATAATTTAAAGATGAATTTTTGACTCGATAAAGTTTAATAGTTTCATAGAAATATGTCTACATATATATTATGTTTGGGGTTTCATGAAATGGAGTTAGTTTATTAAAATTACACATTTACTAAGCTCATAGTTTAGTAAAAACTACAAAACCCTACACACATTATTTTTGTAAGAGATTTCTAGACATCTTTAAAAAACGTAATAGAACAAACAATGCGCCATACAATATTTTTCAAATACGTAAGTGAATAAAAGAGATTTGTTTCCTAGCTCATTTTTAATTCTTTATGTTATGACTTTCCGGAGTACAATTTTTGAATTAATCCTTTCCTAATAATCTCCATTAAAAACAAAGAGAGTTATACCTCCGCTAATGAATATTTTCGCTCTGGAAACAATGTGTCGAATTTATATTTAGGAATTATTAACAGAAAGATATTTTAAGAAATATCAATTTAATTTGTTCCATTAATAAAATTTAAAATATATATATTTTATTCTATAAAATTTAATATTTTCATAGAAATATGTCTACATATATACATTTTGGTATTTAATGCGATGGAGTTAATTTTTGAAAATTACATATTTACTACGCTTATTATTTTAGTAAAAACTACAAAAATATACATACACATTATTTTTTCAAGAGATTTCTAACATTGTTACAAAAACGTATTAAAATAAATAATGTGCCAGCCAGTATTATTCAAATACGTAAGTGAATAAAAGAGATTTCTTTTCTATCTTGTTTCTAATTCTTTTCGTCATGGCTTTTCGGCGTACAATTCTTGAATTAAGCCTTTTGTAGTAATCTCCATTAAAAACAATGTAGTTATCCTTCCGCTAATGAATATTTTCGTTTTGGAAAGATTGTTCAGGAATTCTTAGCAGGAAGGTATTTTATGAATTACGAAATGTAATACTTTCTATCATCTACTTTTCTTTGATGTTTATTTCATCAATACAACTTAAAGATAAATCTTTTATTTTATAAAATTTAATAGTTTCATAGATATATGTTTACATATATATTATTTTTGGATTTCATGCAATGGAGTTAGTTTGTGAAAATTACACATTTATTAAGCTTTAAGTTTAGTAAAAACTACAAAAGCATACATACACATTATTTTTGTAAAAGATTTCTAGACATCTTTACAAAAATTAATAAAATAAATAATGCGTCAGCTAGTATTCTTCTAATACGTAATTGAATAAAAGAAATTTGTTTTCTAGCTAATTTCTAATTCCTTTCTACATGGCTTTCCAGGTTACAATTCTTCAAATAAGCCTCTATTAATAATCTCCATTAAAAACAGAGTTATACCTCCGCTAATGAATATTTCCGATCTGGTATCAATGTGTTAAATTAATATTTAGGAAGACAGGTATTTTATAAATTACCAAATGTTATAATTTCTTTTATCCACTCTGATTTGACGTTTAATTTATTTCATTAATAAAATTTAAAGATAATTTTTTTATTCTATAAAACTTAAAGTTTAATAGAAATATGTCTACATATATATATATTTCTTTTGGGATTTCATGTAATGCAGTTTGTTTTTGAAAATAACACATTTACTAAGCTTATAATTTAGTAAAAACTACACCAGCATACATACACATTTTTTGTAAGATATTTATAAAAATCTTTACAAAAAATTAATAAAATATGTAACACATCAGCTAATATTCTTAAATATGTAAGTAAATAAAAGATATTTGTTTTCTAGCTCCTTTCTAATTATACCTTCATGACTTTCAGGCAAACAATTCTTCAATTAAGCCTTTCCTAATGATCTCCATTAAAAGAAAATATGTTTTTCCTCTTCTAATGAATATTTTCGCTCTGGAAGCAATGTGTCGAATTAAAATTTTGCTTCGCAATAATATTCAGGTATTCTTAGCAGAAACGTATTTTATGAATCATCAAATGCAATACTTTCTATCGTCTATTCTTCTTTGAAGTTTAATTTATTTCATTAGTATAATTTAAAATGAATTTTTTGATTGGATAAAATTTAATAGTTTCATAGAAATATGCCTACATATATATTATATATGGGATTCCATGCAATGGAGTTAAATTAATGAAAATTACACATTTACTAAGCTCACAGTTTAGTAAAAACTACAAAACCATACATACACATTATTTTTGTAAGAGATTTCTAGACATCTTTACAAAAAGTTAATATAACAAATAATGCGTCAGCCAATATTTTTCAAATATGTAAGTGAATAAAAGAGATTTGTTTTCTAGCTCTTTCCTAATTCTTTTTGTTATGACTTTACGGCGTACAATTCTTCACTTAATTCTTTCCCAATGATCTCCCTTAAAAATAAAGAGAGGTATACCTCCGCTAATGAATATTTCCGATCTAGAAACAATGTGTCGAATTAATATTTCGGACTCATTAATATTCAGGGATTTTTAGCAGAAAGGTTATTTGGAATTATCAAATGCAACAATTTCTTTCATTTCCTTTTCTTTGAAGTTTAATTTATTTCGATAATATATTTTAAAGATAATTTTTTTTGGATAAAATTTAATAATTTCATAGAAATATGTCTACATGTATATTATTTTTGGGATTTCGTGCATCGGAGTTAGTTTGTAAAAAATACACATTTACTAAGCTTATAATTTAGTAAAAACTACACCAGCGTACATATACATTTTTTTTGTAAGAGATTTCTAGAAATCGTTACTAAAATGTATTAAATAAATAGAGCATCAACCAGTATTCTTCAAATACGTATGTGAATAAAAGAGATTTGTTTTCTATCTCCTTTCTAATTATATCTTCATGACTTTCCGGCCAACAATTCTTTAGTTAAGCCTTTCCTAATGATCTTCATTAAAACAAAAAAAGTTATCCCTCTGCTAATGAATATTTTCGCTCTACATACAAAGTGTCGAATGAAAATTTTGGACATCAATATTATTCAGGTATTCTTAGCAGAAACGTATTTTATGAATTATCAAATGCAATACTTTCTATCGTCTATTCTTCTTTGAAGTTTATTTCATTAGTATAATTTAAAGATGAATTTTTGATTTGCTAAAATTTAATAGTTTCCTAGAAATGTCTACATATATGTTATGTTTGGGGTTTCATGCAATGGAGTTAGTTTATTAAAATTACACATTTACTAAGCTCCTAGTTTAGTAAAAACTACAAAACCATACACACACATTATTTTTGTAAGAGATTTTTAGAAATCTTTAAGAAGCATAATAGAACAAATAATACGTCAGCCAGTATTCTTCAAATACGTAATTGAATAAAAGAGATTTGTTTTCTAGCTCATTTCCAATTCTTTTCGCCATGACTTTCCGGAGTATAATTCTTCAATTAAGCCTTTCTTAATGATCTTCATTAAAAACAAATGAAGTTATTCCTCCGCTAATGAATATTTTCGCTCTGGAAACAATGTGTCGAATTATTATTTCGGACGCATTAATATTCATCGATTCTTAACAGAAAAGTATTTTAGGAATTATCAAATGCAATACTTTCTTTCATCTGTTTTAAAGTTTAATTTATTTCATTATTATAATTTCAAAATAATTTTTTTTGATAAAATTTAATAGTTTAATAGAAATATGTCTATATGTATATTATTTCTGGAATTTCCTGCAATGCAGTTAGATTGGGAAAATTACACATTTACTTAGCTTATACTTTAGTAAAAACTACGAAACCATACATACACTTTATTTTTGTATGAGATTTCTTGAAATCTTTACAAAAACGTAATAAATTAAATAATACTTCAGATAGTATTATTCAAATACATAAGTGAATAAAAGAGATTTGTTTTCTAGCTCATTTCTAATTCTTTTCGTCATGACTTTCCGGTGTACAATTCTTCAATTAAGCCTTTCCTAATGATCTCCATTAAAAACAAAAGGAGTTATCCCTCTACTGATGAATATTTTCGCTCTGGAAACAATGTGTCGAATTAATATTTCGGAGAGCATTAATATTCAAGGATTCTTAACAGAGAGATATTTTATGAATTATCAAATGCAATACTTTCTATCATATGCTTTTCTTTGTAGTTTAATTTGTTTTAAAAATACAATTTAAAGATAATTTTTTTATACCATAAAATGTAATAGTTTCATACAGATATTTCTACATATATATTTTTTTGGGGATTTCATGCGATGGAGTAAGTTTTTGAAAATTACACATTTACTAAGCTTATAATTTAGTAAAAACTACGCCAGCATACATACACATTATTTTCGTAAGATATTTCTAGAAATCTTTACCGAAACGGAATAATATAAATATTGATTCAGCCAGTATTCTTGAAATACGTGTGTAAATATGAGAGCTCTGTTTCAACAATAACTCAAATTTATTAAAATTTCCATGATGTATAAATTTGTGACGATTGTAATATTTTTCTCTCGTTTTTGTGAAACAATAATACAAACTACCCACATTGTAATTCTTATAATATTGAAAAAATCTTTTTTTATGAAGCCTCGTAAAATATGCAACAGCATAAAGTGAGAGAATTACTATTTTGTGCTGACAAATGTAGATTTTTATGGAAATGCAATTGTGGGTGGTGGTTGTTTAACACTAGGTTTAAGGATGTTTCTTCTATACCTACCTTACGAACATGGGTTAATTTGACAGAATAACGAATGCATATAACAACACTCAGAAAGCAATGCAATTATACACTATAAGTAAAAAATGAAAATATGAGATAATATTGAAGTTCACAATAATATTACTAATTCAAAAAATATTCTAGTATTTTATTTTTCAGTATTATGAAAAGTCATATTTTTCAATATATGAGAAAACCAGATGAAAAAGAATGTTGTATCTGAAGAGTAACAAAATGTATTACTAAGAATAATAAATATATACTAAGAATCTCGTAATATTAATTCGACACATTGTTTCCAGAGCAAAAATATTCGTTAGCGGAGGCGTAATTTGCATTGTGTTTAATGGAGATCATTAGGAAGGGCTTAATTGAAGAATTTCCCACAGGAAAGTTGTGACGAAAATAATTAAATATCAACTGGAAAGCAAATCTGTATATTCACAGACGTATTCCAAGAATTTTCGCTGACTCATTCTTTATAATATTTTGTTTTTGTTAAAGTATCTTTACTGTAAAAAACTTTGTTTGTAAAGTAAAATATGCTATTTTGGGCAGAAGCTAAAAGTTGTGTTTCTGACAGATAATTCTGTAATTTTAACAGGAAAAGGCTTATATATAACAGAACAAAATTATAAATTAGTCACATTTTTTATTAAAAACTTTAATGTTTATAATTTTTTCGTAGAAAATTGAGTCTTTAATGTAGAAACAAAATCTTAATCTTTATTGTTTTCTTTTAAGAGAGACTTATTATCCCATAGAATTAAAACTGTACCAAACAAGAGATTTGGGTTTCCTCTTTAATATTAGGTTTAAGGACGTTTCTTATATTACTATGTCTTACAACACGCTTCAATTTGACGCAATAATGAATATATATAACAACACTCAGAAAGCAATCTAATTATACACTATAAGTAAAAAATTAAAATATGACGTAATATTGAGGTTCACAATAATATTACTAATTCAAAAACTATTCTAGTATTTTGTTTTTCAATACTCGATCCAAGAAACTCGAGAAGACCTTCAATATCTCTTCACATTCTGACTTCAATTTACATTCTGCTTTCGTTCTTTCTATTGTCGCTTATTGCTTGTTTTTATTGTAACAATATCCAATAACGGAATACAGTATTGTCGGTAAATTCCTATTTATTATTGCTGTAATGTTTGCATGAGTAGAACTAATTTACTAAAAATTTTGTCGATATTACGATCTTGTCAAATTGACGCATATCCGTAGAGATAGGTATACCACAAAGAAAATTTCGATATTTCAACACTTTTAAAGAAAATAGACTTCAATATTTATATATCTATCTCATGTAATGGAAAAATGTAAAAAAATAAATAATAAAGGTTTTTTGAAAGTTTCCTTATAAAATCGGGTGTGCCGAACGATGGCCCATTGGTTAGGGTGCTGGCCTTAGGTACCGGAAGTCGTGGGTTCGCATCCCGCAGTGGCATGTATGTTCGTAGCCGTTCGGAATCGGCTTTAAACTGTAGGTCCCGGTCTCATTAGCCCTCGTGTTGCAAAAAGTAGACTTTAGCACTCCAAACCAAACCCAAAAACCAAAAAAGAAAATCGGGTATTGTCATTAAATCCTGGTGCGTTTCGTTAACACCGAGTTGTATTGTACAACATTTTATAAATCAGCTAGAAATGATGTTAAGACGTTAAAGTTCTTAAACAACAAGTTGATTCCACTTCCGCTACATGACAAAATCTCTTTTTTTATGTCCTGTGGAATAAACAAACAAAATTGTTCACACAGCTGAAATATCTATTAGCTGAGGCGTAGC
Source organism: Pardosa pseudoannulata (assembly GCA_032207245.1). Taxonomy (NCBI): domain Eukaryota; kingdom Metazoa; phylum Arthropoda; class Arachnida; order Araneae; family Lycosidae; genus Pardosa; species Pardosa pseudoannulata. The sequence continues at coordinate 68,443,666 of CM063497.1, forward strand.
TCGCATTTAATTTAATAGCGATCATTAGATGATGTTTAATTGAACAATTTGGGGCTGAAAAATAGTGAGTAAAATAAATTAAAATGGGAAAGAAATCCCATATGTTTCCCATATGTCGAAGTGATTAAAGGAAATTAAAATGGACCTAGAATCAAATATGTTTTATGCATGTAAGTGCAATGTAATTATACACTATAAGTAAAAAATGAAAACGAGATAATATTGAGATTCACAATACTATTACGAATTCAAAATATATTCTAGTATTTTATTTTTCAATACTCAAACCAAGCAAGTAAAACCTTCAAAATATCTTCACACTTCGACTTTAATTGACATTCTGTGTTTCGTTCTTTCTACTGTTGCTTATTGCTTGTTTTATGTGAGATAACAATATCGGATAGCAGATCCAAGTATAGTCGGTACATTCTTATTTATTACTGTTGCAATGTTTGCATGAGTAGAAAAAAAATACTAAAAATTTTGTCGACATTAATATCTCGTGAAATTGACGCATATCCGAACACATAGGTTTACCACATAGAAAATTTCAATATTTCAAGACTTTTAAAGAAAATAGACTTCAATATATATATTTATCTCATGCAATGGATAAAAGTCAGTACAAGAGATAAAATAAAAATGAAAAAGGTTTTGTAAGTTTCCTTATAAAATTCGAAATGCATCAAAATGACTCGTCCCGTAAATCTAGTATTAAATCGGGGTTGTCATTGAATCATGGTTCATTTCGTTAAAACCAAACTGTATTGTACAACATTTTATAAGTGAGCTTGAAATAATGTTGTCAAAACGTTAAGTTTCTTAAACAACATGGTTGATTTCACTTTCGATAGATGACAAAATATCTTTTTTTTTTGGATGTCCTGTGAAATAAGTTGGACAAATTGTTCACACAGCTGAAATGTTCACTAGCTGAGGCGTAGCTCGCATTAAGCTTAATGGCGATCATTAGAGGATGTTTAATTGAACAATTTCGGCTGGAAAGTGTGATTAAAATAAATTGAAATGGACCGCGTTTCAAATATATTTTACGTATGTACATGCAATGTAATTATACATTATAAGTAAAAAATGAAAATGAGATAATATTGAGATTCACAATAATATTACGAATTCAAAATATATTCTAGTATTTCATTTTTCAATACTCAAGACAAGAAAGTAAAACTTTCGAAATCTCTTCACACTCTGACTTAAATCGACATTCTGCTTTTCTTTCTTTCTTTCTACTGTTGCTTAATGCTTGTTTCATTCCAGATAACAATATCGGATAAGGAATCGAAGTATTGTCAGTGTATTCCTATTATTAATGTTGTAGTGTTTTCATGAGTAGAATAAATTTAGTAAATATTTTATCTACATTAGGATCACGTCAAATGGACGCATATCCGCACAGATAGGTATACCCCATACAAAATTTCAATATTTCAACACTTTTAAAGAAAATAGACTTCAATATACATATTTCTCTCGTTCAGTGGATAAATGTCAGTACAAGAGGTAAAATAAAAATGAAAAAGGTTTCTGTAAGTTTCCTTATAAAATTTGAAATGAGTCAAAATAACGCGTCCCGTAAATATAGTGTTAAATCGGATGTTGTCATTAAATCATGGTTCGTTTCGGTAAAACCTAGTTCTATTGTAGAGATCAGCTAAAAATGATGCTGTTACCGTTAAGACGTTAACAGCATCGTAAAGTCTTAATAGTTAAGAAATCTCGTTAAGATCGTTGAGATCTCGTTAAGTATCTCGTTATCATCGTTAAGAATCGTAAAGTAAAAACGTTAAGATTCTTAAACAACACAGTTGATTCCACTTCCGATATATGACAAAATAACTTTTTTGTTGATGTCCTGTGAAATAAATTTTACAAACTGTTCACACAGCTGAAATGTTCATTAGCTGAGGCGTAGCTCTCATTAAACTTAATGGCGATCATTAGAGGGTGTTTAATTAAACAATTTCGGCTGAAAAATAGTGATTAAAGAAAATTAAAATGGACCTCGAATCAAATATGTTTTATGCATGTACGTGCAATGTAATTATACACTATAAGTAAAAAATGAAAACGAGATAATATTGATATTCACAATTATATTACTAATTCAAAAAATATTCTAGTATTTTATTTTTCAATACTCGAACCAAGAAAGTAATGCCTTCAAAATCTCTTCTCACTCTGACTTTAATTTACATTCTGCCTTTCGTTCTTTATATTGCCGCTTATTGCTTGTATTTATTGTAGCATTATCGGATAACGGAATACAATATTGTTGGTATTTATTATTGCTGTAATGTTTGAATGAGTAGAGCTAATTTACTAAAATTTTGTCGACAGTACGATATCGTCAAATTGATGCATAACCGTAGAGATGGGTATACCACAGAGAAAATTTCAATATTTCAACACATTTAAAGAAAATAAACTTCAATATATATATTTATCGCATTCAATGGATAAATGTCAGTACAAGAGATAAATAAAAATGAAAAAGGTTTTTGTAATGTTCCTTATAAAATTTTAATTGCTTGAAAAAGGCTCGTCTAGTAAACCTAGAATTACATAAGGGTTGTCGTTAAATCATGGATCTTTTCGTTAAAACCGAGTTGTACAACATTTTATAAATCAGCTAGAAATCATGTTGTTAAAACGTTAAGATTCTTAAAAAATATGGTTGATTTCACTTCCAAAAGATCTCAAAATATCTTTTTTGTTGATGTCCTGTGAAATAAATTCTACAAATTGTTCACACAGCTGAAATGTCCATTAGCTGAGGCGTAGCTTGCCTTAAACTTAATGGAGATCATTAGAGGATGTTAAATTTAACAATTTCGGCTGAAAAATAGTGAGTAAAAGAAATTAAAATGGACCGTGATTCAAATATTTTTATGTCGTAGAGATAGGTATACCACATAGAAAATTTCGATATGTCAAAATTTTTAAAGTAAATAGACTTCAATATATGTATTTATCTCATGCAATGTATAAATGTCAGTCTAAGAGATAAAATATAAATGAAAAAGGTTTTTGTAAGTTTCCTTATAAAATTCGGCCGAACGATGGCCGATTGGTTAGGGTGCTGGCCTTCGGAACCGGAGTTCGTGGGTTCGAATCCCACAGAGGCATGGATGTTCGTAGCCGTTCGGAATCGGCTTTAAGCTGTAGGTCCCGGTCTCATTAGCCCTCGTGTTGCAATAAGTAGACCGTAGCACTCCAAACCAAACCAAACCAAACCAAACCTTATAAAATTCGAAATGCTTCAAAATGGCGAGCCCCGTAAACCTAGAGTTACATCCGGGTTGTCGTTCAATCATGGTTCGTTTCGTTAAAACCGAATTGTATTGTGCAACATTTTATAGATCAGCTAAAAATGATGATGTTAAAGTTAAGACGTTAACAGCATCTTAAAGTCTTAATCTTTAAGAAATCTTGTTAAGATCGTTAAGATCTCGTGAAGAATCTCGTTATCATCGTTAAGAATATTAACTAAAAAAGTTAAGATTCTTAAACAACAAAGTTGATTCCCCTTAATATAGATCGCAAAATCTCTTTTTTGTTGATGTCCTGTGAAGTAAATTGTACAAATTGTTCACGCAGCTGAAATGTCCATTAGCTGAGGCGTAGATCGCATTAAACTTAATGGCGATCATTAGAGGATGTTTAATTGAACAATTTCGGCTGAAAAATAGTGATTAAAGAAAATTAAAATGGACCTCGAATCAAATATGTTTTATGCATGTACGTGCAATGTAATTATACACTATTAAGTAAAAAATGAAAACCAGATAATATTGAGATTCACAATAATATTACTAATTGAAAAAATATTCTTGTATTTTATTTTTCATTACTCAAACCAAGCAAGTAAAACCTTCAAAATCTCTTCACACTCTGACTTCAATCAACAATCTGTGTTTCGTTCTTTTTACTGTTGCATATTGCTTGTTCCATTTCAGATAACAATATCGGATAAAGGATCAAAATATTGTCGATACATTGCTGTTTATTATTGTTGTAAAGTTTGCATGAGTAGAAATAATTTACTAAACATCTACAGTAGGATCACGTCAAATTGACGCATATCTGTAGAGATAAGTATACCACATACAAAATTTCAATATTGCAACATTTTTATAAAGAAAATTGACTTAAATATATATTTATCTCGGTCAAAGGATAAAAGTCAGTACAAGAGATAAAATAAAAATGAAAAAAGTTTTTGTAAGTTTCCTTATAAAATTCGAAAGGCGTAAAAATGGCGCATCCCGTAAACCTAGAGTTACATAAGTGTTGTCGTTAAATCATGGTTCGTTTCATTGAAATCGAGTTGTATTGTACAACATTTTATAAATCAGGTAGAAATGAAGTTGTTGAAACGTTAAGATTCTTAAACAACAAAGTTGATTCCACTTCCGATAGATGACGAAATATCTTTTTGTTCTTGTCCTGTGAAATAAATTGGACAAATTGTTCACACAGCTGAAATGTACATTACCTGAGGCGTAGATCGCATTAAACTGAATGGAGATCATTAGAGGATGTTTAATTGAACAATTTCGGCTGAAAAATAGTGATTAAAAGAAATTAAAATTTACCCCGAATCGAATATGTTTTATGTATGTACGTGCAATGTAATTATACACTATAAGTAAAAAGAGAAAGCGAGATAATATTGAGATTCACAGTAATATTACGAATTCAAAAAATATTCTAGTATTTTATTTTTCAATACTCCAACAAAGAAAGTAAAACTTTCAGTATCTCTTCTCACTCTGACTTCAATTTACATTCTGCCTTTCGTTCTTTCTACTGCCGCTTATTGCTTGTATTTATTGTAACAATATCGGATAACGGATCACAATATTGTCGGTACATTCCTATTTATTATTGCTGCAATGTTTGCATGAGGAGAACTAATTTACTAAAAATTTTGTTGACATTATGATATCGTCAAATTGACGCATAACCGTAGAGATAGGTATACCACATAGAAAATTTCGATATTTCAACATTTTTAAGAAAATAGACTTCAATATATATATATATATATATATATATATATATATATATATATATATATATATATATATATCTCATGTAATGGAAAAATGTAAACAAAAATAAAAAAAGTTTTTTGTAAGTTCCCTTATAAAATCGGGTGTGCCGAACGATGGCGGATTGGTTAGGGTGCTGGCTTTCGGTACCGGAAGTCGTGGGTTCGAATTCCGCAGTGGCATGGATGTTCGTAGCCATTCGGAATCGGATTTAAACTGTAGGTCCCGGTCTCATTAGCCCTCGTGTTGCAAAAAGTAGACTGTAGCACTCCAAACCAAACCCAAAAACCAAAAAAAAAAAAAAATCGGGTATTGCCATTAAATCCTGGTTCGTTTCGTTAAAACCGAGTTCTAATGTACAACATTTTATAAATCAGCTAGAAATGATGTTAAGACGGTAAAGTTCTTAAACAACAAGTTGATTTCACTTCCACTACATGACAAAATCTCTTTTTTTTTTTTGATGTCCTGTGGAATAAACAAACAAAATTGTTCACACAGCTGAAATATCTATTAGCTGAGGCGTAGCTCGCATTTAACTTAATAGCGATCATTAGATGATGTTTAATTGAACAATTTGGGGCTGAAAAATAGTAAGTAAAATAAATTAAAATGGGAAAGAAATCCCATATGTTTCCCATATGTCGAAGTGATTAAAGGAAATTAAAATGGACCTAGAATCAAATATGTTTTATGCATGTAAGTGCAATGTAATTATACACTATAAGTAAAAAATGAAAACGAGATAATATTGAGATTCACAATAATATTACTAATTGAAAAAATATTCTTGTATTTTATTTTTCATTACTCAAACCAAGCAAGTAAAACCTTCAAAATCTCTTCACACTCTGACTTCAATCAACAATCTGTGTTTCGTTCTTTTTACTGTTGCATATTGCTTGTTCCATTTCAGATAACAATATCGGATAAAGGATCAAAATATTGTCGATACATTGCTGTTTATTATTGTTGTAAAGTTTGCATGAGTAGAAATAATTTACTAAACATCTACAGTAGGATCACGTCAAATTGACGCATATCTGTAGAGATAAGTATACCACATACAAAATTTCAATATTGCAACATTTTTATAAAGAAAATTGACTTAAATATATATTTATCTCGGTCAAAGGATAAAAGTCAGTACAAGAGATAAAATAAAAATAAAAAAGTTTTTGTAAGTTTCCTTATAAAATTCGAAAGGCGTAAAAATGGCGCATCCCGTAAACCTAGAGTTACATAAGTGTTGTCGTTAAATCATGGTTCGTTTCATTGAAATCGAGTTGTATTGTACAACATTTTATAAATCAGGTAGAAATGAAGTTGTTGAAACGTTAAGATTCTTAACAACAAAGTTGATTCCACTTCCGATAGATGACGAAATATCTTTTTGTTCTTGTCCTGTGAAATAAATTGGACAAATTGTTCACACAGCTGAAATGTACATTACCTGAGGCGTAGATCGCATTAAACTGAATGGAGATCATTAGAGGATGTTTAATTGAACAATTTCGGCTGAAAAATAGTGATTAAAAGAAATTAAAATTTACCCCGAATCGAATATGTTTTATGTATGTACGTGCAATGTAATTATACACTATAAGTAAAAAATGAAAGCGAGATAATATTGAGATTCACAGTAATATTACGAATTCAAAAAATATTCTAGTATTTTATTTTTCAATACTCCAACAAAGAAAGTAAAACTTTCAGTATCTCTTCTCACTCTGACTTCAATTTACATTCTGCCTTTCGTTCTTTCTACTGCCGCTTATTGCTTGTATTTATTGTAACAATATCGGATAACGGATCACAATATTGTCGGTACATTCCTATTTATTATTGCTGCAATGTTTGCATGAGGAGAACTAATTTACTAAAAATTTTGTTGACATTATGATATCGTCAAATTGACGCATAACCGTAGAGATAGGTATATTACATAGAAAATTTCGATATTTCAACATTTTTAAGAAAATAGACTTCAATATATATATATATATATACCTCATGTAATGGAAAAATGTAAACAAAAATAAAAAAAGTTTTTTGTAAGTTCCCTTATAAAATCGGGTGTGCCGAACGATGGCGGATTGGTTAGGGTGCTGGCTTTCGGTACCGGAAGTCGTGGGTTCGAATTCCGCAGTGGCATGGATGTTCGTAGCCATTCGGAATCGGATTTAAACTGTAGGTCCCGGTCTCATTAGCCCTCGTGTTGCAAAAAGTAGACTGTAGCACTCCAAACCAAACCCAAAAACCAAAAAAAAAAAAAAAAATCGGGTATTGCCATTAAATCCTGGTTCGTTTCGTTAAAACCGAGTTCTAATGTACAACATTTTATAAATCAGCTAGAAATGATGTTAAGACGGTAAAGTTCTTAAACAACAAGTTGATTTCACTTCCGCTACATGACAAAATCTCTTTTTTTTTTGATGTCCTGTGGAATAAACAAACAAAATTGTTCACACAGCTGAAATATCTATTAGCTGAGGCGTAGCTCGCATTTAACTTAATAGCGATCATTAGATGATGTTTAATTGAACAATTTGGGGCTGAAAAATAGTGAGTAAAATAAATTAAAATGGGAAAGAAATCCCATATGTTTCCCATATGTCGAAGTGATTAAAGGAAATTAAAATGGACCTAGAATCAAATATGTTTTATGCATGTAAGTGCAATGTAATTATACACTATAAGTAAAAAATGAAAACGAGATAATATTGAGATTCACAATACTATTACGAATTCAAAATATATTCTAGTATTTTATTTTTCAATACTCAAACCAAGCAAGTAAAACCTTCAAAATATCTTCACACTTCGACTTTAATTGACATTCTGTGTTTCGTTCTTTCTACTGTTGCTTATTGCTTGTTTTATGTGAGATAACAATATCGGATAGCAGATCCAAGTATAGTCGGTACATTCTTATTTATTACTGTTGCAATGTTTGCATGAGTAGAAAAAAAATACTAAAAATTTTGTCGACATTAATATCTCGTGAAATTGACGCATATCCGAACACATAGGTTTACCACATAGAAAATTTCAATATTTCAAGACTTTTAAAGAAAATAGACTTCAATATATATATTTATCTCATGCAATGGATAAAAGTCAGTACAAGAGATAAAATAAAAATGAAAAAGGTTTTGTAAGTTTCCTTATAAAATTCGAAATGCATCAAAATGACTCGTCCCGTAAATCTAGTATTAAATCGGGGTTGTCATTGAATCATGGTTCATTTCGTTAAAACCAAACTGTATTGTACAACATTTTATAAGTGAGTTTGAAATAATGTTGTCAAAACGTTAAGTTTCTTAAACAACATGGTTGATTTCACTTTCGATAGATGACAAAATATCTTTTTTTTTTTGGATGTCCTGTGAAATAAGTTGGACAAATTGTTCACACAGCTGAAATGTTCACTAGCTGAGGCGTAGCTCGCATTAAGCTTAATGGCGATCATTAGAGGATGTTTAATTGAACAATTTCGGCTGGAAAGTGTGATTAAAATAAATTGAAATGGACCGCGTTTCAAATATTTTTTATGTATGTACGTGCAATGTAATTATACATAAGTAAAAAATGAAAATGCGATAATATTGAGATTCACAATAATATTACGAATTGAAAAATTTTCTAGTATTTTATTTTTCAATACTCAATCCAAGAAAGTAAAACCTTCCAAATCTCTTTACACTCTGACCTAAATCGACATTCTTCTTTTCGTTCTTTTTACTGTTGCTTAATGCTTGTTTCATTTCAGATAACAATATCGGATAAAGGATCAAAGTATTGTAGGTGTATTCCTACTTATTATTGTTGTAAAGTTTGCACGAGTAGAACTAATTTACTAATCATTTTGTCTACATTAGGATCACGTCAAATTGATGCATATCCATAGAGATAAGTATACAACAGTGAAAAGTTTAAGATTTCAACACTTTTAAAGAAAAAATAGACTTCAATATATATTTATCTTGTTCAAATGATAAAATTCAGTACAAAAGAGATAAAATGAAAGGCAAAAGGTTTTTGTAATTTTCCTCGTAAAATGCGAAATGTGTCAAAATGGTGCGTCCCATAAACCTAAAGTTACATTCGGGTTGTCGTTAAATCATGGTTCGTTTCGTTAAAACCGTTGTACTGTACAACATTAGTACTAAAAGTTATCCAATCTCGGAAATGAATTATCCCATTCAGAAGAGTACATATATATTACTCTCCACAGTATTTTGATATATATGTACTATATATATGTATATATATGTATATATATGTATATATATGTATACATATATACATATATACATATACATATACATATACACATATACACACACACACACACACACACACACACACACACACATATATATATATATATATATATATATATATAATATATATATATATATATATATATATATATAATCCGAACCGTAAACCTACAGTTAAAAACGATTTTTTTCTCGCCTGACGCGTCAAAACAAACCCGCGTTTCCTAAAAGATTAGATTTAAATGAGGCATGTGAATGGTTAGTAACTGTGACCATTAATTAACTGGCATTAAATTAACAGTTCACTACAAATATCCGACTAAAGATACTACATACTGGAACAAACCCAAAATTTTTCTTTTTCACCATTCTGAAGTAAACGTCACATTAACTTTTAAATACTGGTATATGTTACGTATGTATATATATTTATCTCGTTAAATGGATAAAAATCAGTACAAAAGATATAATAAATAGCAATTTTTTTTTTGTAATTTTCCTTATAGAATTCAAAATGCGTCAAAATAACCCGTCCCGTAAACCTAGAGTAAAGAACAATTTTTTTTTCTTACGTAAAGCGTCAAAACAAACCCGCATTTCTTAAAAAATTAGATTTAAATGAGGCATTCGTGTAGTTCGTAACTATGACCACTAATTAACTGACATTAAATTAACAGTTGCCCGCAAATATCCGACTGAAGACTGATTGTTGAGATAAATATTCACTACACACTAGAACAAACCGAAATTTCTCTTTTTCCCTATGCTTGAATAAACGTCACAGGATCGTTTAAATTCCGGGATATGTTACGCAGAAAATGCTCCAGGAAACGACCTTGTCAAAATGTAAACTTCCGAGGCGAGGTGTTTTAAAACTTTTCTCACCAATGTTGCTTATTAGCGAACATATTTAGCCATTAAAGCCAGAGATTGCAGCTCGAGTGGGGAAGAACTTGTAGCACTTTTCCCTTGTAGAGGGAAAATTGCTACACGTGCCTTTTGCCGGAGGATTGCAAATTACGGGCTATTCAAGAAGTGATTTGGAAATGTTGGAGAAACACCAGGGTTTGAAAGCTGGACAAGGGAGGAATTTAATGGTTTTTAAAGAAATTATATTTCGAAGGTTAATTTGGGAAGGTGGAGCGATGTTAGGCGAGTTCGGAATTGGTACATTCGGCGCCGATAATGTGGCTTTTAACGTAGCATTTTCAATTAAGTGACGGGTGTTGTGAACATAGTTCCTGTGTGGTTGTGTTTAATTTTCCAGTTTGTTTAATGAGTAAAACATTAGTCTGGGGTTTTTAAGAAGTTTAAAATATTACATGAAGTACTCATTACGAAAATTTAATTAGTCATATCTTATAAGTGAGTATTAAAAGTGAAGTTGTAAATCTCTTAGCAGAGCTTATATTTGATGTACATTTGTAATATTTTTTCAATTTATCATGTATTAGGTCTAGAAAATATTATAATGTTAACAAACTAGCTTTCCTACATCCTGTTTTCGTCTGGGTAATTAACGTTTAAAAATGAATGCTATATTTATATCAAAATTCATATTAGTTTTACATTTAATTACATCATTAATATAAAAAAAATTCTAAATATAATAATTCTACATCAATAATTATAATTTTTACATTAGAATAAAATAAATTACATATTTTAAAAATTTAATTTTCATAATAAATGTAATAATACTAAATAATTATATTTCTCAATGTTTAGTAAAAGATTTAAGGAAAAGAATCAAATTTCTGGTTGAATATTTTGAATGAATTGATGAATTCATCTTTGAAATTCAGAATTCAAGTGATCTTTCAAATCATTAACCCCTTCCAGTAAAATGACGAGTCTAGCTCGTCACATTCCATACAGAACAATGACGAGCTACACTCGTCATGCGATTAAAGTTACTGTTAAATATGATAATTAATTTAGTTTAAAATTTCTAGTGTACTGTATTTGGCAACACTTTTATCACTTGTGAAATCACAAGTCACTATTGCATATTGTTTACTTGGTACAAGTCATTGCCAAATTAATGAGTCAGAATAAAAGAAAACCTACTAAGAAATGCCATGTGTGTTACAAGAATCAAATTAAAAGTGAGACTATTTTTAAACAATTAAGAATTGATTTTCACATTGTTTT
>CM063497.1:68460180-68487680 GCA_032207245.1 Pardosa pseudoannulata
GGGGGGGGGGGGGGGGGGGGGGGGGGGGGGGGGGGGGGGGGGGGGGGGGGGGGGGGGGGGGGGGGGGGGGGGGGGGGGGGGGGGGTAAAAGGGAAAACCCTTAAAAAATCTGCAGTCGAATATGGCTTAGGTGAAGTTACGGTTGGTGATTGGGGTAAAAACGGAAACAAATTAGAAGCGTTTTCTATTAACAAGTGGTCACACTTATCACTACACAGAAATCTTTTGATAATGTGAGGCTCAGAAGATTGCTTGATATTACTGCACTCTAAAGAGGCAATGCATTTAAACAAAATACAATCCACAATTACTTTAAAATGTAATTATTTAAATGTAACATATTAAAATGCTAATACAATGTAAATTTAACTAGTTTTAGTTTTATAACGAATTATTTTTGTTTCGTATTATACACATAATTCTCCTTGGAGACTATTGTTATAATTAATAAACTTAAATAATTTAAATACTTATAAATAACATTATAATATAAAACTGATTTTATTAAAATATACTCATTGAAAGTGCTTTTGTCAAGGAGGTAAATTATGTATCTAATTACTTTAAAGACTGTAATATAATTAATAAAATTAATTTTAGTAGCTTTTTCCAAGCTGTGTTAGTGTAATTTTTTTCTGTCGCAATCATTTTAACGATATTATTACAGTTTATAAAACGTATACAGTTTACCAATGATGAGGTGTACAATTTATCTGAAAGATTTTAAATTAATATATTAGATTAATGATAGATATACAATGTATACAATATTCAAATCTTGTATAAATCGTATGTCAATATTTTTCTTCATTCATTTCATTCAAATTAATGAAGTTATTAGTTTAAGACATTTAATATAGTAAAGTATTAAAAGGAGAATATAATACAAATGTAAAAAAACTTAAGTAAAATAAAATATTTGTATAAATTGTTTGTCAATATTTTTCTTAATTTATAGAATTAAAATTAATGACATTATTTGTTTAAAACATTTAATATAGTAAAACTAGAATATAATACGAATGCAAAAACTTTAATAAAAGTATTTGTTTAAATTGTATGTCAATATTTTTCTTAATATATAGGAAAAAAATTAATGAAGTTTTTAGTTTAAGATATTTTATATAGTACAATATTCAAACGAAAATACAATGTGAATGTTAAAGATCTTAATAAGAATATTTGTATAAATGGTACGTTAATATTTTTCTTCGTTTATGGCATTAAAATTAATGAAATTATTAGTATAAAATATTTCATAGAGTACAATAGTAAAAGGAGAAAACTATGTGAATGTAAAATACTTTAATATGAATAATTGTGTAAATTCTATGTATATGTATTCTATGTATTTTGTGTCTAACTCTATGTATTGATTATAAAAATAATGTAAATTAATTGAATAAAATTTTTGCTCTTATAAACGCCATCGTCCATTATTAGTTCCAGTCTCACCAAAGTCGTTTAACACCTAACCACGATTAATCTCTGTTTAAGCGGAGAATTCCGTCCCACCATTGGTTGGCTCCATGTGTTAATCTCGGTTAGAAGTTAAACGACTTTGGTGAAACCGGCCCTTAGCCGTATTCCGACGCCATGACGGTTCCAGCCGCAACCTAATTAAAGGTGCTGAGTGAATCAAAATTAAGTTTATTTAAGCAGAAAGTGTAAAACTATACTTCTATTATTCTAAAAGTTACAAAAACATATAGTGATAATCTTCGAACTTCACTTGTTCCTATTGTCCGTCAGTGGGTTAACATATATTGATTACATTAATGATAGGTTCCTATGTACTTTCCCACCATGGCCAGCACTGTAGCTGTGAACTAAATTTCTAAGAAGAATTTAGATTCAGTTGTTGACTTCGAGTTTTAATGGGGACCCCTGCGCAGGGGTAATAGCTGATGTAGTGGCATATGTGTTACGGTCAGCCCCAGGTAGAGATGCAGCCGGCGATATAGGGTCAAGGGCTAGGAAACAATGTCAATCTTTACCAAAGGGTCCATTTTAACGAGCCGACCTGCAGATCCGAAGGGAGTGCAGATGTAGGAAAATATCACCAACAAGTGATTGGAAAAAAGAAAAAGAGGCTTTGAGCCGAGGTGTAAAGTTCAGGAGAAAAAGGTCTAATAGTAGTCAAGGTCGGTGGTGCGTAGAGAACGGATGCATCCAGTTCCCGTGAGCAAGCCAGTGAGCAAGGCCAACAATAATTTCCCGATACCCCATCCATAATACCGTCAAGTCAGCACTGACGTCCAGCCTGGCTAGCCTCATAGTTCTTCCCTGTAATTACTCGAGATAAACTGACTTAATATTCATGACTGTTACCTGGGTCTGAAAACATTTTCATAAAAAATATCATTTTAAAAATATTGAGGAATATAAAAAACAAATAATTGCAGGTCATGTCATATACACTGTCTACCAATAAGTATTTGGACACCTATGCAAATGACGATATCTGCTGTCCTGAGGTACGTCACGGCTTCCGCCGGTATACATCGTGTAGGAAACAGCATCGGCATTAGTCGCATGCAAGATATCGCGCAGTTCGGAGCTCTCTGATATCGAATAAGGTATAATTATCGGGTATCACAAATTTGTCTGATCATTAAGGGACATATCCAGCGATCTGAAGTACGCAAAATCGACAGTGGCCTGTGTGATTAAGAAGTGGAAGATGAGCGGTGATTATCGGAATGTGCCCCGAGTCGGCAGACCAACGAAACTGGGAGATAGAGACCGACGAGAGCTGTCCAGAGAAATTCGGAAGAACAGCACCCAACAGATGGCCTTTCAACAGGCATCCGAGAGTTTCAACAGGCATCCGAGAGTATTGTTTCAATGAATATCATCCTTAAGGAAGCACATCTGCTTGGTTTTCATGGTCGTGCTGCTGCTCACAAGCCTTTGATCAGAAAGTCCAACCACGCTTCTCGGTTAATGTGGTGCAAAGAACATCGAAATTGGATCGTAGATCAATGGAAATGGGTTCTTTGGAGCGACGAATCAAGGTTCACCCTTTACCATTCGGATGGCAGGGTCTGCCTCTGGCGTCTGCCTGGAGAATATCTCCTGCAAGAATGCATTTTTCAAACAGTCAAGTTCGTCAAAGCTGGAATTATGGTCTGGGGTTGTTTCTCCTGGTATGGACTGGGAACCTTGGTCCCCATTCATGGTAAGCTCAACACCGATGCCTACTGTACTATTTTGGATGACAATGTGCTTCCTACGTTGTGGCAGTTTTACGGGTTGGACCCCTGTTACTTTCAGGACGACAATGCCAGTTGTCATGTTTCGAGGTTAACCAAAGCTTGGTATGGTGCCAATGGAGTTCATGGAATGGATTGTCTTGCCCAGAGCCTATCGAGAATCTCTGGGATTAGTTGGATCGCTGAATTAAGGGGTGCATTACCCATCCAAAATCGGTGAAGGAACTTGTAAGTCTTCTCCAAGCAGAGTGGAATACAATACCACAAGCTGTAATACAAAGATTTGTGGAAAGTATGTCCTGGAGGGTTCACGCTGTAATTGCCTCTCGTGGAGTCTCTACCAACTATTGATTTTGAATAAAGTTAGATTTTCTTTTCTATCACAGGTGTCCAAATACTTATTGGTAGACAGTGTATTACTCAAGTCATATATTAAACTGTGAATAATGTTCATAATAAATGTTTTATTTTAAATATAAGGCATTTACCTTTAATTCCATAACGTATATTTTACTGTGTTTACCCTTTGAAAACGAACACCGGTGTTTGTAAGTACGTTACAACAAATATAGTTTAGGTTCTTAGAAAAAATAAAAAGTAATTAACTTCTACTTGATAAATTATTGCATGGTTGTCTCGCAATTTTGGACTTTTCATTTAAAAAATTTTTATGTCCCCGCAATTTTATTAACGCTGAAAGCAAGTCTTTGTAACGAGAATAACGAAAAAAGAACTTCTTTATTACAGCTATTTGACGGCTGAACGAAAATTAATATTTTCTATTTATTCCTACCAATAGTCCCCGAGGAGCCCTGAGCAATAAACTAATCCACTTTCTTTCAAGCAGCAGAAAAGAACAGAAATATAGAATCACTTCAGTTCTTTCCCTCAATAAATCTCCTCTAGAACATCATAAATCTCCATTCTCTAGATAGCATAAAATAGCTGTGTGAGAGGGAACTCAATGAAGAAATTCAGTTTCCCACATCAAAAACGGATCTGAATTCTTATGTTCCACTTTATTTCTATTTATTTTAGTTCTCTTTGGAGACTTATAAAATTTTTTGAGATATTTAAAATTAAGGGATTTTTTTCTTGTTTTTTTTTCTTTTAGTGGGTTATAAAAAGTTGGAATTTTATTGGATGTAATCGCTGAAGAAAA
This sequence comes from Pardosa pseudoannulata, assembly GCA_032207245.1. NCBI lineage: Eukaryota > Metazoa > Arthropoda > Arachnida > Araneae > Lycosidae > Pardosa > Pardosa pseudoannulata. Next base: position 68,464,558 of record CM063497.1, read on the forward strand.
GGCTCGTATATCGGTTAAGAAACAAGCAAAAGATTTTATTCATATATAAGTAAAATGAAAATATAAAAATAAAAAGGAGTTTAAAATTGATTTTTATCTTCCGAATTTCCATCTATTTTTTATTATTTTTGATTTATTTTCTGTTAGACAGTCTTCTGCTCGTAATTTAATTTTAGGACAGCTTAAGTTAAGAAATATTAACATGGTGGATAGATAACACGTAATAAAAACCCTTTTTGCAAAGCCAGGGAATGATTATTTTGTTGTACATAGGTTATTGCTTTGTGAGTGGGTGGATCTAATGTCACGTGGTCATACCAAGCCTGAATGAGAGCTGATCTTTCGAATTAAGGTAGAAGTGTGCGCCTTTTGTTGTTAACATGGCACAACCTTTTTAGGTGTCTAACTTATTCATACACTCATTCATCCATCCGAAAGTTATAATTTTAGATCCAAACCAGAGACCGACTCATCCCTGATTCAGTGCCCCCAGATGTATAATTTATTATGGGAACTTGGAGGACTTTGTTGTTATTTAATGTGCCACAACTGCCATTTGAAACATCTCGGTCTTTGGAAGAGACGAGGACAGAACTCACCATATTTCGGTTACGAGACCGACGCTCTGCCAAACAGACTACCGCGGCCCCATACCTTTGTTGTTATGCAAATTACATTTTAAATTATACCTGTAAGGAATTGGGACCCATGACTAATTTTTCAGCTGTGCATCCTTTCCTATATCCGGTTATAAACCCTATTGACTTCTCAACCCAGCGTCTTTTTGGAAATATGAGCCCATGCTGGCTAAGGAACTGATAAAGTTTTCGGATGTGTGGTTCTTTTGTAAGGGGGAGGTGAATCAAAGGCGGGTTCAGGTGGTTTTCCGAGAGACCGCCAACGAATAGAAATGGTCGACTCTGTAGATGATTCCTTTTTCGAAAGTGGTCAAGTTTCAATAAGCTGACCGCCGAAGAAAGGAAAAAAAGAGTGAGCCGTTAGTTGAGAAAGAAGAGACTCCATCCACAGCGTACTATAAGAACACATCTCCCGTTGGAGGGAGGATCTTTCGTTTAAGAAGCCCAATGAAACGCAACACCTGACTTTTTCTTGTGGATGCCACTCGACCATATCGTTTATGGTTTATTGCGCCTGCGGCGCGGCATGAGCTCTCCGGGTTCTTTGAAGGGTTTGGTGCAAGGTCGAGTGGCCCAATACTCGCGATATGCCTACCGCAGCCGGGATAAGCCTGGAGGGCCTCTCGGTCATATGGGCTCGGTTTGGCGCTTGATTGTTTAATGATTAATAAATGATTAATAAATGAGGCTCCAGAACTCTGAATATGATTTGTCTTGCATTTAAGTTTATAATCTTCTAAATGCATTTTCTTGTGTCGTCCATTAAGCTTCGGAAGGAGTAATTGATTATGCATCACAGAGACAACCGAAGGTATCTCACCCAGTTAAGTTAAATATTACATACTTAAAAAAACACATAGCAAAATCGATAGTTTTAAATAAAAATAATAAAATTTATTGTTATACTATTTATATGTCTATGTACAGAAACTTGATTCAAATTTAAAAAAAAGTATTTTTAAATTTTCTATTATGTGCCACAGCATTCAAAATTTAAAATTAATCAGATACTACACAATCAGGCTGTACACTGGTCGGGAGCTCTCCAGCCTGAGAGTTGGTGGAAGGACGTAGATGTCTTTGCATGTTCTCTAGATTGGTGGGATGACAATGCTGACTTCAGTCCCACCACTGGCCTGGGGCCTTCTAAATAATTGCGGTGATATTGTGAGGTTGCTGCACCGTAACACTTCTGGTTGCTATGCGGTAGTTTTCCTCGTTATCTTTTTGGAGCCTCCTGGACCAAACTCTTCATTTGGATTCCTAACTCAGCTCTCCAACTATCTCCTCTCTTTTCTCTTTTTTTTTATATTAATTTCATTTCCTGCCTTTCTCCCCAATTTTGCTCCAATCAGCAGAGTTGTACATATACATTGGTATTCCATTCCCCGCTTTTAAATCCAAAACATGGGAAAACCGTACCCCTTAAAATTGGGCACTCCCTACCACTCCACAAACTTTTAACTTTTGTCCCTTAGGGACACAAAGGTGCATTCTTATTTAGTGTCATGAACGGAGACAGGATTCTAATCTGGAGCTGGGATCAGAACCTCACTCGAGAATCCTGACCATGAAGAATCATTCAATTAATTTTCCATTTTAATTTAATTAAAATGGAAAATAATAATACCATTAAATTAATTTTTATAGGTCCTCTCTCCTTTACAGAAGATGTGATGAGGTTAGATTTAGATCCCAAGCATTTCAATTCCTATTTTAATTATATTAATTATATTAATTAGAATGTTCTAAATCGCCTAACTACACACACACACACATACACACACACACACACACACACACACACACACACACACATATATATATATATATATATATATATATATATATATATATATATATATATATATATATATATATATATATATATATATATATATATATATATATATATATATGACACAGACTAGTGGTTAAGGCATGGAAGACACATTTCATTTCATATATAAAACCTTTTTTATTGTAATTCTTCTGTCCACGGCTATGCTATTTAGATATCCTTTGTTCTCATATTTTACCACGACAAACTTGGAGCATATTATCAGTCCGAGATCCTGCTCAAAACTGTCTGTTTTTAGCGTTGCTACCTTAGCAAATTCCTATGTCTATTTCCGCTTCAGCTTCTTTACTCTGTATAGTTCCTCTCCAGGGTTCTTCCTCCTCTTTCTCCTATTACGTTATCGTTAATGTGTTCCAACTATTTTTAATTATAACTCGCTTCATTCTTAACCACCATTTTTAAACCTAACACACATATATGTATAACACACACACACACATACAATATATATATATATATATATATATATATATATATATATATATATATATATATATATATATATATATATATATATATATATATATATATATATATATATATATATATATATATATATTTATTCATATATGTGTTAGGTTTAAAAATAGTGGTTAAGAATGAAGCGAGTTATAATTAAAAAAAGTTGGAACATGTATGTATATATATATATATATGTATCTCTCTCTCTCTATATATATATAGATATAGATGTATATATATAGTATATATAGTATAGATATCGATGTATATATATATAGATATATATGTATTTATATCTATATCTATATCTATATATATATATATATATATATATATATATGTGAGTGTGTGTACAAATATATACACTCACTTCCAAATGTTAAGCACGAAGATGAATTTCCGAAAGCCAATCCGATTTGAAGATAATGCAATTCGATGCAGAGGTAGATGGAAGTATGTTAGTTAAGAGCAAATCGTGCTTTCATGTCAAGAAATAAGCAAAAAGCTCAGTCTTCTAAAATGCCAGATTTATGAAGGGTTACAGAAGTTGATTGTAAGTGCTGATAGAAGGTGTTTAAAACTTTCGTATAATTTGTTTTCAAGACATACGTGTTTCTATGACTGCCAGAAGACGAATGGAAGATTTTGAGCGCTGGTGTGCTGTGGGGCGCATTGATGCCGGACAGTTGGTCACAGATGTTGCTATTTTCTTCGGCGTTCATCCTTCTGTAATTTCACGTTTATGGAAACAATTCCAAACAACACAGGCAATTGTTCGAAGGTCCGTATCCGGTCACCCAAGGGTTACAACCCCGAGGAAGCTAAGGATATGGCTATTTTAGCCAAGCAAAATCGCAGAGCGACCTCCACACATGTGACATCTATGGTTACAGCGTCCATTGGTAAGGCGATATCTGCAGCTACTGTAGGAAGATTACTTATGAGTGAACTGCACCCCCTGGTACCTCGATTTTGTGTTTTTCTATCCGCCCAATCAAGAGGGACACGATTAAAGTGGTGCCGGGAACATGTCAATTGGACTGTGTCTGAGTGGGGCAATGTCATGTTTACTGATGAGTCAAGGCTTTTTCTGGAGACAGATGACAAGCGTATAAGAATATGTCGTGAACAAGGAACACGCAATCAGTCCCAAAATGTCCCCGAACATCACGCATTTCGAGGCAGAGGCATTATGTTGTGGGCAGGGATTTCATTAGGATACAGCACCGACCTGCACATCTTTAAACGGGGTTCTGTGACGGCTGTCCGGTTTCGAAATGAAGTCCTAGAACCCATTGAGAGATTATACACTGCAGCTGTTGGCCCTAATTTTGTTTTAATGGATGATAACGCACGTCCCTATACAGTTGACATCGTCGATGACTACCTGGGGAATGAAGGGATTGCGCTTATGGCCTGGCCAGACTATTCACCCGACCATATAACATTGAAAATCTTTGGGATGCTCTCGGCCGTAATCTTCACGTTTCCCACCTCCAGCAACTCTTATTGAGCTGGAAACTGCTCTACGAGAAGAATGGCGATTGCGTAATTCTGCGGTGGTTGAACACTTAATTGAAATGATGGTCACAAGGTGTAAACTTTGTATACAGATGATGGGATATCACATACCCTGTTAATGTACTTTTTTCATTTTATGCTGTTTATTTTCAATTTATACATAATTCTGTTTAAGTCTCCAGTATTTAATTATCTGATAATCTACAAAAATTTAGTATTGTTTTTATTCCTGTATATAATTACTGATTTTGTTTTATGCATAAATATATATGCTACTTCCTGCCGAATTCAAGTCAATCAAAGCAGTATTTGTTGATTTTTTTCTACATTTTATATCTCCTCGCTTAATTTTTTGAAGTGAGTGTATATATTTGTGTGTATGTGAATATATGCATTTTTGTATGTGTGTTCTTCAATTTCCATTTTGATTCAACAGTACAAAATGAAATTGCTACTCGTGTCTTTCAGTATATTAATAACATATTCATATGGAACTGTATTTTCTTTGTAGTTCCATTAGATATATTTATGAACATGGGATATTTTCAGCTACATATTTAAACGTTAAAAATTACTTTAAATTTCAGTTTACTCGCTACACAAACACTTTCTTAATAACGATATGTATTTAGTTTTCTCCCATTAGCGACCGTGGAAAACTTCTGAAGTTTTTCTTTCAACAACGGCATGCAGGAATGGAACTCAGTTAGTGCTTGGACAAATATTTATCTTCGTTGCGAATCTTATTAGTATTCAGACTCACACGTTTAATTTAAAATGTGTTTCTTTAAAGTCGAATGATATCTAAACGGGAGAATATTTTAATTAGATACTGAAAATTTAAAGTAACGTAGTATGTTTAATTTAATATTAGTTTATTTGAAATGTAGTATGAAACTTTCTGAAAAATATTCTAAAAAATTGTCCATATTTGTTTTAGATTTTAAAACTGTTTAGTTACGAACTGTGGCTGAATTTAATATTAATCCATCTTGTGGTATAAAATATTAAATAGAACATGACTGCTGATCTTATGTTTTCAATTTTATGATAAATTATTAGGTATTTGGAGATAGAAGCATAGATGACCAATATAAAGAAAATTATTTTTTAAACTACTTTATTATTTTATCAAATAGATAAAAACTGAAATTTATCTCTATATACAATTTAATAAAAGTCAGTGCTATATGTGAACTGAAAAAGAAAATTCTTTTTTTTTCCTTTAAAAGAACAACAGTATGCATTATTTAAGCTAAAAATTTTATACAATCTTGTACAAACAGAGTATTTATGAGATTGTAATTTTTTAATGAACTTTCATAACTTTTATAAAATTATAATTTAAATCACAATTAATTTTTCAATAAATGTTACAATTAATGTTACAATTAATAGTTCAATTAATGTTCAATTAATTGTTCAATTAATTAACAATTAATTGTTCAAATAATTAACAATCGATTGTTCAAATGATTAACAATCGATTGTTCAATTAATTAACATTCAATTGTTCAATTAATTAACAATTAATTGTTTCATATGCTATACTTTATGCTATACAGTATTTTGGGATATTATCTTATACAAGTTATGTTATAATAGAACATTACCTAATACAAGTACCAGTTTCATACAAGTTTAGTTTGCTTCACAAATAATTGTTTAATTATTTCACAATTTATTGTTTCATTTTCTGACAGTATTTGGGATATGATCGTATTCAAGTTATCCTATACTATGATAATATCTTATACAATATCGTATATAAATAGCTTTTAAACAAGTTAATTTACTTCACAATTAATTGTTTAATTTGCAATACAGTATTTTGGTATATATCTTTTTAAATTTATCTTATACTTGGATAATATTTTATAAAGTATCCTACACAAATGTTTTTTTTTTCAAGTTTAATTTGCTTCACAATTAATTGTTTCGTTTCACATACAGCATTCTAGGATAACATCTTGTACAAATTATGTTACTAGAAAATTATTTTATACAAGTAGCTTTTATACAAGTTCACAAATAAACACAAAAAAATGCTTCACAAATAAATTTTACTTAAATTACAATTTATTGTTTTATTTGCTATGCAGTATTTTATGATGATATCTTATACAAGTTATTATATATGGGGATAATATCTTACAAAATAGCTTTCATACACGTTTAATTTGCTTCACAATTAATTGTCTAATTTGCTATACATTATTCTGGGATAATATCTTATACTAAAATAATATTTTATATTATATCTTATAGCATTTATAAAGTTTAATTTGCTTCACAATTAATTGTTTAAAAATTCACAATTAACTGTTTCCTTTGCTATGCAGTATTTTAGAATAATACCCCATACAAATTATGTTGTACTAGAATAATACCTTATATAAGTAGTTCTTATACAAGTTTAGTTTGCTTCAATAATTATTTTATTAAATCACAATCAATTCTTCCATTTGCTATACAGTAATTTAGGATAATATGTTATAAATATCTTACACAAGTAGATATTAAAGTAGTTTAATTTGCTTTACAATTAACTGTTTAATTTTCTATACAGTATTCTAGAATAATATTTTATACCTCATCTTATACTAGGATGATATTTTATACAATATCTTATACACGTTTTGTTTTCTTCACAATTAACTATTTCGTTTGATGTACAGTATTTACTCAAACATTTTATAAAAGTAATGGTTTACTAGATTATTACCTTATACAATAGCTTTTATACAAGGTTAGTTTTCTTCAGTTAATTGTTTAATTAACTATTAATTAATTATTTTCTTTGCTGTACAATATTCTAGTATGATATATTATACAATATCTTATACCAGTAGCTTTTTTACAAAATTAATTCGCTTCTCACATAACTATTTAATTGATTCACAATTGTTTCATTTGCATATCTTATATGGTTTCTAAACTTAGATTATATTAAAATGTTTCCTTAGAGGAAAGATACTTTGTTTTTGAATTCGTATACTAAGATAAAAGTTCAAAAACACCTTAAAGAAGTCACAAAAGAAAGAAAAAAATAGTTTCTTAAAAATATTAGAAATACAAAAGTTTTCCCAAAATGAAATATTCCGATTTGAAGTTTTAAATTTATTTATAAAATTAATAAGTGTGTGAAGTGTATTTTAAGTTTTATCACGATGACTTTCTTAACATATAATTCTATTACTAGTGCATACTTGATATTTTATAATTTAATTAGATTTATTACATCCCTTTTTAATTAAAAAACATTATTTAAGCATTATTTAAGCTTAAATAAAAATTTATTTAAGTTACACACACAAACACACACACACGCATATATATATATGTATATATATGTATATATATATGTATGTATGTATATATATGTATGTATGTATGTATATGTATGTATGTGTATATATATGTATATGTATATATATATGTAAGGTATATATATGTATGTATATATATATATATGTGTGTGTATATATATGTATATATGTGTATATATATATATATATATATATATATATATATATATATATATATATATGTATATATATATGTATATATATGTATATATGTATATATATATATATATATGTATATATATATATATATATATATATATATATATATATATATATATGTACGTATATGTATGTATATATATGTATATGTATATATATATATATATATATATATATATATATATATATATATATATATATATATATATATATATATATATATATATATATATATATATATATATATATATATATATTGATAAAGCTAAAAAAAATGCAGATTTTGATCATCAAAGTTTGAATTTTTTAAATTGTGAATTCGTGATTTTTGTAACTAGATAAGATTTAGAATAATTATTAAATATTTTCAAGGTAAGAATATTTTTCGGATTCTTAAAAATATTTTTTAAAGTGTATAGAAATCCTTCGTAGGAGAAAAGCACTCAGTTGTATATAAAAAAGAGTATATAAAAAATTTATCTATTTAAAGGGACTTATTTTCTATTAAAAAAAATATCTATTTTTATCTATTAAGGGCATTTTATTTGGTTAAACTGTGGTATTATAGAAGTAATTATTTCATTCAGCTAATATTCACCTATGAGTATATCTAAATTTCGGATATTATTTAATTAATATGCAAGTTTATGTATAAAAATTATTGAAATAATATTTACTCTGAATTTCTAGAACTCATCTCTTAAGTACTTAAAAAAGTCCGTCTTAAATATTATAAATAATTTTTTTTTTAAATAATTCAAGTCATACTTTTAATTAATTTAAAAATGTCCAACACTTAAAATCTGCTGTAGAGAATGTAACATGAAAGAAATTCTTGTGATAATACTAGAATCATTAGGAAAATTTTAAAAACAAAAAATTCGTTTAAAAATTATAAAAATTTAATAGGTATTAAATTTATAAAATTATAAATGAAAATATATAAATGTTTCCGAAGCATAAATAATTGACATTAATGTGTTTTGCCTAGCTCTTAAGATTGTCAATTATGTTATATTAATTAAAATAAAAACCTCTTTTGTGTAGATTAATAAATGTTTATGTACTTTAACAGCAGAGGTAAATGCAACCTTTAGAGATTAAATGCAATTCACTGTCTTAGAAACCAAATCATTTATCACCATTAAGAGTAGTTAAAACTCCCCATTTCCGCGAGCAAATATAGGGCATACGAAACGCTTCAAGAGAGGATAAATAAATTGTATCCTAACAACAGGGGAACGAAATATCATCATAATTGGGAAAACATTTTCTTGAAATGCCAATTCTCTGCGGCACAACTACTCCAGAACACAAAGAGGCGAAATTTTTAATCATATTAATTAGCGAACCGAACAACCACTATTCTGTTTGCGGCACATTGCTCTCTTTAAGCACTATTTTGTGTTGTTCACAGTGGAACCAACATCTAATTAAGACGCCTCGATTTTTGCAACGATTGTTACTTTTCCACGAACGATGGAAACAATTCATCCTAATTACAGCTAATTTCTGGAATATTTCGAGAATATGATTTTTCGGGAGTGCTTCATATGGGAGTGTAGGGAGTGAGAGAGAAGGATTATAGAAGAACTGTTTTGAGCGTAATGGTAATAATAATTTTTACAATATTACATAAAGATTCGCGTTCACTAGTAAAATTTGAATAGTAGTTGAAATAAAAGCTAGACTTGTTAAATATCTTGGAAAGATAGTTTTATTGTTGAAAGTTTATATGTGATATCAAATTATAAAAATCTGAGAAATTATATAACTTAAAATATACTAGAAGATTTTTTATATGGTTTTTCATAGCTAAAAAAAGATAATTATTCTATAATTAACATCCTCGCCTTTAAAATTTACAAGATATTAAATTTTTTAATTATAAATAAAAATATATAATTGTTTCCGACACATAAGTAATTGACATTAATGTATTTTACCTAGCTCTTATGATTGTCAATTATGTTATAATCATTAAAATAAAAACCTCTTATGTGTATATTAATAGATGTTTACGTACTTTAATAGCAGAGGTAAATTCTACCTTCAGAGATTAAATGCATACTCTGTCTTAGAAACCAAATCATTTATCACCATTAAGAGTAGTTAAAACTCCCCATTTCCTCGAGCAAATATCGGGCATACGAAACGCTTCCAGAGTGTTTAAATAAATTAAAATTCTAACAACAGGGGAACGAAATATCGTCATAATTGGGAAAACATTTTCTTGAAATGCCTATTCTCTGTGGCACAACTACTACAGAATACAAAGAGGCGAAATTTTTAATCATATTAATTAGCGAACCGAACAACCACTATTCTGTTTGCGGCAATTTGCTGTCTTTACGCACTGTTTTGTGTTGTTCACACTGGAACCGACATCTAATTAAGACTCCTTGATTTTTGCAACGATTGTTACTTTTTCAAGAACGATGAAAACAATTCAACCTAATTACAGCTAATTTCTGGAACATTTCGAGGATATGAATTTTTGGGAGTGGGTCGTATGGGAGTGTAGGGAGTAAGAAGGGTTATAGAAGAACTGTTTTGAGCGTAATGGCTCCATACCTTGTTAATTTGTAAGCGACGTTCTGTGAAAGATTTTTGGAAAATATATGTGGCATATTTAAACCTTTTAGAAAAGAGATACTTTGAAAGGAAAGAGATCTATAACAGAAATATTTTTGTTCTTTTATTATTTTTTATATTACATTACGTAAAGATTTGCGTTCACTAGTAAAATTTGAATAGTAGTTCAAATAAAAGCTAGACTTGTTATATATCTTGGAAAGATAGATTTGTTGTCAAATGTTTATATATTATATGAAATTATAAAAATCTGAGAAACTATATAACTATAAATATAATAGAAGATTTTATATATGGTTTTTCATAGATAAAAAAGATAACTATTCTATAATTAACATTACCGCCTTTAATAATTACAAGATATTAAATTTTTTAACTACAAATTAAAATATATAAATGTTTCCGAAGCCTAAATTATTGACATTAATCAATTTTACCTAGATCTTAAAATTGTCAATTATGTTATAATCATTAAAATAAAAACCTCTTTTGTGTAGATTAATGTAGTTTAATAGAAGAGGTAAGTGCAACCTATAGAGATTAAATGCATACTCTGTCTTAGAAACCAAATCATTTATCACCATTAAGAGTAGTTAAAACTCCCCATTTCCTCGAGCAAATATCGGGCATACGAAACGCTTCCAAAGCTTATAAATACATTGCAATCCTAACAACAGGGGAAGGGAATATTGTCATAATTGGGAAAATATTTTCTTGAAATGCCTATTCTCTCCGGCACAACTACTCCAGAACACAAAGAGGCGAAATTTTTAATCATATTAATTAGCGAACCGAACAACCACTATTCTATTTGCGGGACTTTGCTCTCTTTATGCACTATTTTGTGTTGTTCACAGTGGAACCGACATCTAATTAAGACTCCTCAATTTTTGCAACGATTGTTACTTTTCCAGGCACGATGGAAAAAATTCATCTTAATTAGAGCTAATTTCTGGAACATTTCGAGAATATGAATTTTCGGGAGTGCGTAGTATGGGAGTGTAGGGAGTAAGAGAGAAGGATTATAGAAGAATTGTTTTTGGCGTAATGTCTCCTTACCTTTTTAATTTGTATGCAACGTGCGGTGAAAGATTTGTGGAAAAGATATGTGGCATATTTAAACGTTTTTGAAAAGAGATATTTTGAAAGGAAATAGATTTACAACACGAATACTTTTATTATTTTTTAAATTATATTACGTAAAGATTCGCGTTCACTAGTAAAATTTGAATAGTAGTTGAAATAAAAGCTAGACTTGTGATATAAAATTATAAAAATGTGAGAAATTTTATAACTATAAATATACTAGAAGATTTTATATATGGCTTTTCATAGATAAAAAAGATGATTATTCTATAATTAACATTACGGCTTTTAAAAATAACTTGATATTAAATGTTTTAATTATAAATGAAAATATATAAATGTTTCCGAAGCATAAATAAGTGACATGTGTTTTACCTAGCTCCTAAGATTGTCAATTATGCTATAAATATTAAAATAAAAACCTCTTTTGTTTAGATAAATAAATATTTATGTACTTCAATAGCAGAGATAAATGCAATCTTTAGAGATTAAATGTAATTTATTGTCTTAGAAACCAAAACATTTATCACCATTAAGAGTAGTTAAAACTCCCCATTTCCACGAGCAAATATCGAGCATACGAACCGCTTCCAGAGCGGATAAATAAATTGTATCCTAACAACAGGGGATTGAAATATCGTCATAATTGGGAAAACATTTTCTTGGAATGTCTATTCTCTGAAGGACAACTACTAGAGAACTAATAGAGGGGAAGTTTTTAATCATATTAATTAGCGAACAGAGCAACCATTATTCTGTTTGAAGCACTTTGCTCTCTTTAAGCACTATTTTGTGTTGTTCACTGGAACCGACATCTAATTAAGACTCCTCGATTTTTGCAACGATTGTTACTTTTCCAAGAACGATGGAAACAATTCCTCCTAATTACAGATAATTTCTGGAACATTTCGAGAATATGAATTTTCAGGAGTGCGTCGTATGGGAGTGTAGGGAATAAGAAGGATTATAGAAGAACTGTTTTGAGCGTAATGGCTCCTTACCTTGTTAATTTGTAAGCGATTTTCGGTGAAAGATTTGTGGAAAATATATGTGGCATATTTAATCGTTTTAGAAAAGAGATACTTTGAAAGGAAAGAGATCTGTAACAGAAATATTTTTATTCTTTTATTACTTTTTTAATTATATTACTTAAAGATTCGCGTTCACTAGTTTAATTTGAATAGTAATTGAAATAAAAACTAGCCTTGTTAAATAAGTTGGAAAGATTGATTTGTTGTTAAAAGTTTATATGGTATATGAAATTATAAAAATGTGAGAAATTATATAACTATAAATATACTAGAAGATTTCTTTTATGGTTTTTCATACATAAAAAAAGATAATTAATCTATAATCAAGATCACCACCTTTAAATATTACAAGATATTAAATTTTTTAAATTATAAATGAAAATATATAAATGCTTCCGAAGGATAAATATTTGATATTAATGTATTTTACCTAGATTTCAAGAAAGTCAATTATGTTATAATTATTAAAATAAAATCCTCTTTTTTGTATATTAATAGATGTTTATGTACATTAATAGCAGATGTAAATGCATTCTTTAGAGATTAAATGCAATTTACTCTCTTAGAAACCAAATCATTTATCACCATTAAGAGTAGCTAAAACTCGCCATTTCCACGAGCAAATATCGGGCATAAGAAACGCTTCCAAAGCGGATAAAGTAATTGCAATCTTAACAACAGGGGAAGGAAATGTCGTCATAATTGGGAAAACATTTTCTTGAAATGCCTATTCTCTCCGGCACAACTACTCCAAAACACAAAGAGGCGAAATTTTTAATCTTATTAATTAGCGAACCGAACAACCACTATTCTGTTTGCGGCACTCTGCTCTCTTTACGCACTATTTAGTGTTGTTCACACTGGAACCGACATCTAATTAAGACTCCTCGATTTTTGCAACGATTGTTACTTTTCCACGAACGATGGAAACAATTCATCCTAATTACAGCTAATTTCTGGAACATTTCTAGAATATGAATTTTCGGGAGTGCGTAGTATGGGAGTGTAGGAAGTAAGATAGAAGGATTACAGAACTGTATAGGCTACTTACCTTGTTAATTTTTAAGCGACGTTCGGTGAAAGATTTATGGCATATTTAAACGTTTTAGAAAAGAAATACGTTGAGAGGAAAGAGATTTATACCACGAATATTTTTATTCTTTTATTATTTTTTAAATTATATTAGATTCGCGTTCATTAGTAATATTTAAATAGTAGTTGAAATAAAAACTAACCTTGTTAAATAAATTGGAAAGATAGATTTGTTGTCAAAAGTTTGTATGTTATATGAATCTGAGAAATTATAAAACTATCAATATAATAGAAGAAATTTTATACAGTTTTTCATAGTTAAAAAAAAGATAATTATACTATAATTAACATCACCGCCTTTAAAAATTACAAGGTATTACATTTTTTAATTATTAATGAAAATATATAATTGTTTCCGAAGGATAAATAACTGACATTAAAGTATTTTACCTAGCTAGATTTTCAATTATGTTTATAATCATTAAAATATAAACCTCTCTTTTGTGTAGATTAATAGATGTTTATGTCCTTTAACAGCACAGGTAAATGCAACCTTTAGAGATTAAATGTAATTTAATGTCTTTGAAACCAAATCATTTATCACCATTAAGAGTAGTTAAAAATCCCCCATTTCCACGGGCAAATATCGAGCATACGAAACGCTTCCAAAGCGGATAAATAAATTGTAAATCCTAACAACAGGGGAACGAAATATCGTCATAATTGGGAAAACATTTTCTTGAAATGCCTATTTCTGTGGCACAACTACTCCAGAACACAAAGAGGCGAAATTTTTAATCATATTAATTAGCGAACCGAACAACCACTATTCTGTTTGTGGCACTTTGCTCTCTTTACGCACTATTTTGTGTTGTTCACACTGGAATCGACATCTAATTAAGACTCCTCGATTTTTGCAACGATTGTTACTTTTCCACGAACGATGGAAACAATTCATCCTAATTACAGATAATTTCTGGAACATTTCTAGAATATGAATTTTCGGGAGTGAGTAGTTTGGGAATGTAGGGAGTAAGAAACAAGGATTATAGAAGAACGGTTTTGGAATTAATGACTCCTTATCTTGTTAATTTGTAAGCTACGTTCGGTGAAAGATTTGAAAAAAAATTGATACTTTGGAAGGAAATAGATCTATAATACGAAAATTTTATTCTTTTATTATTTTTGAAATTATATTACTTACAGATACGAGTTCACTTGTAAAATTTGAATAGTAGTTGAAATAAAAGCTAGACTTGTTATATATCTTGGAAAGATAGATTTGGTATAAAAAATTTATATGTGATATGAAATTATAGAAATCAGAGAAATTATATAACTATAAATATAATAGAAGATGATTTTTATATGGTTTTTCATAGTTAAAAAAGGATAATTATCCTATAATTAACATCCCCTCCTTTAAAAATTACAAGATATTAAATTTTTTAATTTTAAATGAAAATATATAAATATTTCCGATGCATAAATAATTGACATGAATGTGTCCTAGCTCTTAAGTTTGTCAATTATTCTATAATCATTAAAATAAAAACCTCTTATGTGTAGATTAATACATGTTTATGTACTTTAATAGCAGAAGCAAAAGCAACCTTTAGAGATTAAATGCAATTTAATGTCTTAGAAACCAAATCATTTATCACCATTAAGAGTAGTTAAAACTCCCCATTTCCGCGAGCAAATATCGGGCGTAAGAAACGCTTCCAGAGCGGATAAATAAATTGTAATTCTAACAACAGGGGAACGAAATATCGTCATAATTGAGAAAACATTTTCTTGAAATGTCTATTCTCTGCGGCACAACTACTCCAAAACCGAAAGAGGCTAAATTTTTAATCATATTAATTAGCGAACCCGAACAACCACTATTCTGTTTGCGGCACTTTGCTCTCTTTACGCACTATTTTGTGTTGTTCACCCTGGAACCGACATCTAATTAAGACTCCTCGATTTTTGCAACGATTGTTACTTTTCCATGAACGATGGAAACAATTCATCCTAATTACAGCTAATGTCTTGAACATTTCGAGAATATGAATTTTTGGGAGTGCGTAGTATGGGAGTGTAGGGAGTAAGAGAGAAGGATTATAGAAGAATTGTTTTTGGCGTAATGTCTCCTTACCTTTTTAATTTGTAAGCGACGTTCGGTAAAAGATTGGTGGAAAAAATATGTTGCATATTTAAACATTTTAGAAAAGAGATGCTTTGAAAGGAAATAGATCTATAATACGAATATTTTTATTCTTTTATTACTTTTTAAATTATATTACGTAAAGATTAGCGTTCACTAGAAAAATTTGAATAGTAGTTGAAATAAAAGCTAGACTTGTTATATTACTTGGAAAGATAGATTTGTTGTCAAATGTTTATATATTATATGAAATTATAAAAATCTGAGAAACTATATAACTATACATATAATAGAAGATTTTATATATGGTTTTTCATAGATAAAAAAGATAACTATTCTATAATTAACATCCTCGCCTTTAAAATTTACAAGATATTAAATTTTTTAATTATAAATAAAAATATATAATTGTTTCCGACACATAAGTAATTGACATTAATGTGTCCTAACTCTTAAAATTTTCAATTATGTTATAATCATTAAAATAAAAACTTCTTTTGTGTAGATGAATAAATGTTTATGTACTTTAAAAGCAGAGGTAAATGCTAACTTTAAAGATTAAATGCAATTCACTGTCTTAGAAACCAAATCATTTACACCATTAAAAGTAGTTAAAACTCCCTATTTCCACTAGCAAATATCTGGTATACGAAACGCTTCCAGAGTGGATAAATAAATTGCAATATTAACAAAAGGTTAAGGAAATGTTATAATTGGGAAAACATTTTCTTGAAATGCCTATTCTCTGCGGCACAACTACTTTAGAACTCAAAGAGGTGAAATTTTTAATCATATTAATTAGCGAACCGAACAACCACTATTCTGTTTGCGGCAATTTGCTGTCTTTACGCACTGTTTTGTGTTGTTCACACTGGAACCGACATCTAATTAAGACTCCTCGATTTTTGCAACGATTGTTACTTTTCCATGAACGATGGAAGCAATTCATCCTAATTACAGCTAATTTCTGGAATATTTCGAGGATATGAATTTTTGGGAGTGGGTCGTATGGGAGTGTAGGGAGTAAGAAGGGTTATAGAAGAACTGTTTTGAGTGTAATGGCTCCTTTGTTAATTTGTATGCAACGTGCGGTGAAAGATTTGTGGAAAAGATATGTGGCATATTTAAACGTTTTAGAAAGAAATACTTTTTTTAAAGGAAAGATATCTATAAAGAAATTTTTTTTAATCTTTTATTACTTTTTAAATTATATTGCGTGAAGATTCGCGTTCAATAAAAAAATTTGAATAGTAGTTAAATTAAAAATTAGACTTGTTAAATAACTTGAAATATAGTTTTTGTTGTCAAACGTTTATATGTGATATCAAATTATAAAAATCTGAGAAATTATATAACTTAAAATATACTAGAAGATTTTTTATATGGTTTTTCATAGCTAAAAAAAGATAATTATTCTATAATTAACATCACCACCTTTAAATATGACAAGATATTAAATTTTTAAATTATAAATGAAACTATATAAATCTCTCCGATGGATAAATAATTGACATTAAGATTTTTTGACTAGCTCATAAGATTTTCAATTATGTTATAATTATTAAAATAAAAACCTCTTTTGCGTAGATTAATAGATGTTCATGTACTTTAATAGCAGAGGTAAATGCTAACTTTAAAGATTAAATGCAATTCACTGTCTTAGAAACCAAATCATTTACACCATTAAAAGTAGTTAAAACTCCCTATTTCCACTAGCAAATATCTGGTATACGAAACGCTTCCAGAGTGGATAAATAAATTGTAATTCTAACAACAGGGGAACGAAATATCGTCATAATTGGGAAAACATTTTCTTGAAATGCCAATTCTCTGCGGCACAACTACTCCAGAACACAAAGAGGCGAAATTTTTAATCATATTAATTAGCGAACCGAACAACCACTATTCTGTTTGCGGCACTTTGCTCTCTTTACGCACTATTTTGTGTTGTTCACACTGGAACCGACATCTAATTAAGACTCCTCAATTTTTGCAACGATTGTTACTTCTCCACGAACGATGGAAACAATTTATCCTAATTACAGCTAATTTCTTGAACATTTCGAGTATATGAATTTTCGGTAGTGCATCGTATGGGAGTGTAGGGAGTAAGAGAAAAGGATTATAGAAGATCTATTTTGAGAGTAATGGCTCTTTACCTTGTTAATTTTGAAGCGACGTTTGGTAAAAGATTTGTGGAAAAGATATGCGGTATATTTAAACGTTTTAGAAAAGAGATACTTTAATAGGAAATAGATCTACAACACGTATTTTTTTATTCTTTTATTATTTTTTAAAAATTATATTACGTGAAGATTCGTGTTCAATAAAAAAAATTTGAATAGTAGTTGAAATAAAAGCTAGACTTGTTAATAACTTGAAAAGATAGTTTTGTTGTCAAAAGTTTACATGTGATATCAAATTAAAAAATCTGAGAAATTATATAACTATAAATATAATAGAAGATTATTTATATGGTTTTTCATAGTTATAAAAAGGTAATTATTTTATAATTAACATCACCACCTTTAAAAATTACAAGATATTAATTTTTTAATTATAAATGAAGATATATAAATGTTTCCAAAGCATAAATAATTAAAATTAATTTGTTTTACCTAGCTCTTAAGATTATCAATTATGATATAATCATTCAAATAAAAACCTCTTTTGTGTAGATTAATATATGTTTATGTACTTTAATAGCAGAGGTAAATGCAACCTTTAGAGATTAAATGCAATTTACTGTCTTAGAAACCAAATCATTTATCACCATTAAGAGTCGTTAAAACTCCCCATTTCCACGAGCAAATATCGAGCATACGAAACGCTTCCAAAGCGGATAAATAAATTGTAATCCTAAGAACAGGGGAAGGAAATATAGTCATAATTGGGAAAACATTTTCTTGAAATGCCTATTCTCTGAGCCACAACTACTCCAGAACACAATGAGGTGAAATTTTTAATCATATTAATTAGCGAACCGAACAACCACTATTCTGTTTGCGGCACTTTGCTCTCTTTACGCACTATTTTGTGTTGTTCACACTTGAACAGACATCTAATTAAAACTCCTCGATTTTTCCAACGATTGTTACTTTTCCACAAACGATGGAAACAATTCATACTAATTACAGCTAATTTCTGGAACATTTGGAGGATATGAAATTTCGAGAGTCTGTCATATGGGAATGTAGGGAGTAAGAGAGTAGGATTATAGAAGAATTGTTTTGGGCGTAATACCTCCTTACCTTGTTAATTCGTTAGGTGAAAGATTTGTGGAAAAGAGATGTGGCATATTTAACTTTTTATAAAAGAAATACTTTGAAAGGAAATAGATTTATAACACGAATAATTTTACTCTTTTATTACTTTTTAAATTATATTACGTAAACATTCGCGTTCACTAGTAAAATTTGAATAGTACTTGAAATAAAAGCTAGACTTGTTAAATATCTTGGAAAGATAGTTTTGTTGTCAAACGTTTATATGTGATATCAAATTATAAAAATCTGAGAAATTATATAACTATAAATATACTAGAAGATATTTTATATGTTTTCTCATACATAAAAAGATATTTAATCTATTATTAACATCACCACCTTTAAATATTACAAGATATTAAATTTTTTAATTATAAATGAAAATATATAAATGTTTTCAAAGCATAAGTAATTGACATTAATATGTCCTAGCTCTTAAGAGTTTCAATTATGTTATAATCATTAAAATAAAAACCTCTTTTGTGTAGATTAATAGATGCTTACGTACTTTAATAGCAGAGGTAAATGCAACCTTTAGAGATTAAATGTAATTTACTGTCTTAGAAACCAAATCATTTATCACTAGTAAGAGTAGTTAAAACTCCCCATTTACACTTGCAAATATCGGGCATACGAAACGCTTCCAGACCGGATAAATAAATTGTAATCCTAATAACAGGGAACGAAATATCGTCATAATTATGAAAATATTTTTTTTGAAATGCCTATTCTCTCCGGCACAACTACTCCAGAACACAAGAGGTAAAATATTTAATCATATTAATTAGCGAACCGAACAACCACTATTCTTTTTGCGGCACTTTGCTCTCTTTAAGCACTATTTTGTGTTGTTCACACTGGAACCGACATCTAATTAAGACTCCTCGATTATTGCAACGTTTGTTACTTTTCCACGAACCATGGTAACAATTCATCCTAATTATAGCTAATTTCTGGAACATTTCTAGAATATCAATTTTTGGGAGTGCATAGTATGGGAGTCTAGGGAGTAAGAAGGGTTATAGAAAAACTGTTTTGAGCGTAATGGCTCCTTACCTTGTTAATTTGTAAGTGACGTTCTGTGAAAGATTTATGGAAAAGATATTTGGCATATTTAAACGTTTCAGAAAAGAGATAATTTGAAAGGAAATAGATATATAACACTAATATGTTTATAATTTTTACATAATATTACGTAAGGATTCGAGTTCACTAGTAAAATTTGAATAGTAGTTTAAATAAAAGCTAGACTTGTTAAATATCTTGGACAGATAGATTTGTTGACAAAAGTATATATGTCATGTGAAGTTATAATAATTTGAGAAATTATATAACTATAAATATACTAGAAGTTTTTGTTGTGGTTTTTCATAGTTAAAACAAAGAAAATTATTCTATAATTAACATCATCGTCTTTAAAATTTTAAAGATATTAAATTTTTTAATTATAAATAAAAAGATTAAAATGTTTCCGAAGCATAAGTAATTAACATAAATGTGTCCTAGCTCTTAAGATTATCAATTATGCTATAATCATTAAAATAAAAACCTGTTATGTGTAGATTAATAGATGTTTATGTACTTTAATAGCAAAGATAAATGCAACCTTTAGAGATTAAATGTAATTTACTGTCTTAGAAACCAAATCATTTATCACCATTAAGAGTAGTTAAAACTCCCAATTTCCGCGAGTAAATATCGGGCATACCAAACGCTTCCAGAGTGGATAAATAAATTATAATCCTAACAACAGAGGAAGGAAATATAGTCATAATTGAGAAAACATTTTCTTGAAATGCCTATTCTCTGAAGCACTACTACTCCGAAACACAAAGAGACGAAATTTTTAATCGTATTAATTAGCGAACCGAACAACTACTATTCTGTTTGCGGCACATTGCTCTGTTTACGCACTATTTTGTGTTGTTCACAATGGAACCGACATCTAATTAAGACTTCTCGATTTTTGCAACGCTTGTTACTTTTCCACGAACGATGGAAACAATTCATCCTAATTACAGCTAATTTCTGGAACATTTCGAGAATATGAATTTTCGGGAGTGCGTCGTATGGGAGTGTAGGGAGTGAGATAGAAGAATTATAAAAGAACTGTTTTGAGCGTAATGGTTCCTTACCTTGTTAATTTGTCAGCGACGTTCGGTGAAAGATTTATAGAAAAGAGATGTGGTATGTTTAAATGTTTAAGAAAAGTGATACTTTGAAAGGAATATATCTACAACACGAATACTTTTATTATTTTTTAAATTATATTACGTAAAGATTCGCGTTAACTAGTAAAATTTAATAGTAGTTGATATAAAAGCTAGACATGTTAAATATTTTGGATAAATAGTTTTGTTGTCAAAAGTTTATATGTGATATAAAATTATAAAAATCTGACAAATTATATAACTATAAACATACTAGAAGATTTTATATATGGTTTTTCATAAATAAAAAAAGATGATTATTCTATAATTCACATTACCGTCTTTAAAAATAACTTGATATTAATTTTTTTAATTAAAAATGAAAATATATAAATGTTTCCGAAGCAAAAATAGTTGACATGTATTTTACCTAGCTCCTAAGATTGTCAATTATGCTATAAATATTAAAATGAATACCTCTTTTGTTTAGAGAAATAAATATTTATGTACTTCAATAGCAGAGATAAATGCAATCTTTATAGATTAAATGTAATTTATTGTCTTAGAAACCAAATCATTTATCACCATTAAGAGTAGTTAAAACTCCCCATTTCCACGAGCAAATATCGAGCATACGAACCGCTTCCAGAACGGATAAATAAATTGTATCCTAACAACAGGGGATTGAAATATCGTCATAATTGGGAAAACATTTTCTTGGAATGTCTATTCTCTGAAGGACAACTACTCCAGAACTAATAGAGGAGAAGTTTTTAATCATATTGATTAGCGAACAGAGCAACCATTATTCTGTTTGCGGCACTTTGCTCTCTTTAAACACTATTTTGTGTTGTTCACACTGGTACTGACATCTAATTAAGACTCCTTGATTTTTGCAACGATTGTTACTTTTTCAAGAACGATGGAAACAATTCCTCCTAATTACAGATAATTTCTGGAACATTTCGAGAATATGAATTTTCAGGAGTGCGTCGTATGGGAGTGTAGGGAATAAGAAGGATTATAGAAGAACTGTTTTGAGCGTAATGGCTCCTTACCTTGTTAATTTGTAAGCGATTTTCGGTGAAAGATTTGTGGAAAATATATGTGGCATATTTAATCGTTTTAGAAAAGAGATACTTTGAAAGGAAAGAGATCTGTAACAGAAATATTTTTATTCTTTTATTACTTTTTTAATTATATTACTTAAAGATTCGCGTTCACTAGTTTAATTTGAATAGTAATTGAAATAAAAACTAGCCTTGTTAAATAAGTTGGAAAGATTGATTTGTTGTTAAAAGTTTATATGGTATATGAAATTATAAAAATGTGAGAAATTATATAACTATAAATATACTAGAAGATTTCTTTTATGGTTTTTCATACATAAAAAAAAAATTTATCTATAATTAACATCACAACCTTCAAATATTACAAGATATTAAATTTTTTAATAATAAATGAAAATATATTTATGTTTCCGAAGGATAAATAATTGAAATTAATGTGTTTTACCTAGATTTCAAGAAAGTCAATTATGTTATAATTATTAAAATAAAATCCTCTTTTTTGTATATTAATAGATGTTTATATACTTTAATAGCAGAAGTAAATACAACCTTTAGAGATTAAATGTAATTTACTGTCTTAGAATCCAAATCATTTATCACCATTAAGAGTAGTTAAAACTCCCCATTTTCACGAGCAAATATCGGGCATACCAAACGCTTCCAAAGCGGATAAATAAATTGCAATCTTAACAACAGGGGAACGAAATATCGTCATAATTGGGAAAACATTTT
>CM063497.1:68502680-68510180 GCA_032207245.1 Pardosa pseudoannulata
CACTTAGCTCACTCTAGACACTATTTTGTATTGTAAGTCCTGGAACTGATAAAGACTCCTCAATTTTACCCCAAATGTTACTTTTCATCGAACAATGGAAACAATTTTACTCTAATTGAACTAATTTCAGGAATATGAATTTTCGAGAGTGAGTAGTAGCGATGAAGTAACAGAGAAAGGAGAATTATGGAAGAAATGTTTTGTGCGTAACGACTCCTTCACTTCTTAATTTGTTAGCGAATTACGGTAAAAGATTTCTGGAAGAGTGATGCGGAAGGCTTTGTGAAAAGAGATCTGTTACCCATGTATATATATAAAAGGCATAATTTATTATTCCGTAGAAATGCTAGTTTACTTGTAAATTGTTCGAAATGTCTGACAAATCTAGAAAGTTAAATAAATTTGAAAGAGAAAATTGTTGCTTAAGGGAACACAGTACCTTCTTATCTGAAAACTCTTAACAAATTGTGGGCGGGTACATTTAGCAGCGGAATTGTCACGTGAGCGGAAGTTTTGCGCGTAAATTTAGTTATTCAGTTAAATCTCAATAGATAAAAAAATTATTTCATTTTTTAAATCAACTTTTTTCGTATTTTATATTGAAATATATAAACAAATATATAAATAGACAAATAAACAAATATATATATATATAAATAAATAATATATATACAAATACAAATATATATATATTAATATATAAAATAAAACATATATAATATCAATTTCACAAAAATAAATAAAAAGTTGATTTTAAATCTAAATTGATTTTTTTAATCAACCTTCCCGTTTTGTGGTTCCGCATCGACTGATGTAAAAACTAGTTTTTATTTGTCTAAATTTTTAAAGAATCTACGTAGTAGACAAAAACATTCGGCTTCGTTTTCCTGTATATACCGTTATTTTTGTACCAACAAACAAACCATGTTGTTACACTAACCGGTACTGGTACGTGACTTGCGCTCTCAAGTATCAATCGTCAGAAAAAGTACTAGTACGTGTCCCGCATACAATATGTTAATATCATACTGATTCTTAATTAGAAACTATTTTTAATTTAAATATAAAATTTAAAAAATGTTTTTCTCTGTTTCTAAGAATTTTTTTGAATGTCTTTGCTAAAGGCAATGACTTATAGCTCTCCTTAATTTTAAATATTTTACCTGCGGTTAAATATTGTTATCATTATTTTTTTTAGTCTAAGACTAATAATTTATTTGGATTACATTGCGAAATTTAGATAATTTTAAACTCAACCACAGGTTTTTGAGATTTTATAGACCTTATTTATAACATACGGCCCCATGACATAGAAGAGAAAATCTAAAAGAATGGTTAACTAATTAATCGAAATACAAAATTTATTTACACTATTTTTACACTTAAACTTCTACTAACCAATGATCATTAGCCATTTGATTGGTGAAATTAATCTCTTACATACATGGGACCTATGGGAAAATAGTGTTATAAAATTAATATTTACTAAAGAATTTTATATATTTAGGATTTTATGTATACATAACATTAATTATTGAGGAATTCCAGCGAA
This sequence comes from Pardosa pseudoannulata, assembly GCA_032207245.1. Classification (NCBI taxonomy): domain Eukaryota; kingdom Metazoa; phylum Arthropoda; class Arachnida; order Araneae; family Lycosidae; genus Pardosa; species Pardosa pseudoannulata. Next base: position 68,504,233 of record CM063497.1, read on the forward strand.
ACAAAATATACCTTGTGTTGAAAAATGTGAACTTGGAAAAACTTATCTTTGTACAAATTATAGGATGTTTAAACTAATTTTGTATCCCTATGCTGCATTTTAAGTTTAAAAATCTTTCTTATTAAATCTTAAAAATAGCTTCCAAAAATGATTTATGTACATTTAAGAGTTTAATAATGATGCTGAAAACCAGATTCAAGTTAAATATAGTTTATTATTCTATGAAGCATTGCTTAAAACTCTCTATTTCAAGAACAATTATCGTACGCGTAGTGAAAACCCTGGCAAAGAGGATAAATAAAACTTTAATTCTTACAAAATATTGTCATAACTGGAGAAACATTTTCTAGAAATGCATCTTCCATCCAATTCTCTATGATACACCGACCCTTAAACACAAAGATGCGAAGTTTGTAATCATAATTAACTAAACCAAACAACCGATTTTCTGTTTTACGGCACTTAGCTCACTCTAGACACTATTTTGTATTGTAAGTCCTGGAATTGATAAAGACTCCTCAATTTTACCCCAATTGTTACTTTTCATCGAACAATGGAAACAATTTGTTCTAATTGCAACTAATTTCGGGAATATGAATTTTCGAGTGTGAGTAGTGATGAAGTAACAGAGAAAGGAGGATTATGGAAGGAATGTTTTGTGCGTAACGGTTCCTTCACTTCTTAATTTGTTAGCGAATAACGGTAAAAGATTTCTGGAAGAGTGATGCGGAAGGCTTTGTGAAAAGAGGTCAGTTACCAGTGTATATATATATAAAAGGCATAATTTCTTATTATGTAGAAATGCTAGTTTACTTGTAAATTGTTCGAAATGTCTGACATATCTAGAAGTTTTAAATAAATTACAAAGAGAAAATTGATGTTTAAGGGAACAAAATACCTTCCTATCTAAAAACTCTTAACAAATTGTGGGCGGGTACATTTAGCAGCGGAATTGTCACGTGAGCGGAAGTTTTGCGCGTAAAATTTAGTTATTCAGTGAAATCTCAATAAATAAAAAATTATTTCATTTTTTAATCCAATTTTCGTATTTTATATTGAAGTATGTAAACAAGTATATAAATAGACAAATAAACAATATATATATATATATATAAACAAATATATATATATAAATACAAATATATATATATAATATATAAATATACAAATATATATCATTTTCTCAAGAAGAAATAAAAAGTTAATTTTAAATCTAATTTGATTTCTTTAATCAACCTTCCCGTTTTGTGGTTCCGCATCGACTGATGTAAAAACTAACTTTTATTTGTCTAAATTTTTAAAGAATCTATGTAGTAGACAAGAACATTCGGCTTCGTTTTCCTGTATATACCGTTATTTTTGTACCCACAAACAAACCATGTTGTTACACTAACCCGTACTAGTACGTGACCTGCGCTCTAGTATCAATCGTCAGAAAACGTACTAGTACGTGTCCCGCATACAATATGTTTAATATCATACTGATTCTTAATTAGAAACTATTTTTAATTTAATATAAAATTAAAAAAAAATGTTTTTTCTCTGTTTCTAAGAATTTTTTTGAATGTCTTTGCTAAAGGCAATGACTTATAGCTCTCCTTAATTTTTATGTATTCTACCTGAGATCAAATATAGAGGTTATTATTTTATTAGTATAAGACTAATAATTTATTTGGATTGCGTTGTGAAATCTAGTTAATTCTGAATTCAGCCACAGGTTTCTTGAGAGGTTTTATAGACCTTAATTTATAACATACGGCCCCATGACATAGAAGAGAAATCTAAAAGAATGGTTAAATAATTAATCGAAAATACAAAATTTATTTACACTATTTTTACACTTAAACTTATACTAACCAATAACGTTAGCCAGTTCATTGGTGAAAATTAATCTCTTACATACATGGGACCTATGGAAAATATTGTTATAAAATTAATATTTACTAAAGAATTATATATTTAGGATTTTATGTATACATAACATTAATTATTGGGGAATTCCAGCGATAAGCAAAATTATACCTTCTGTTGAAAAATGAAAACTTGGAAAACTTTCTATGTAAAAAACTAGAATGTTTAAGTAATTTGTATCTCTATGCCGGATTTTAAGTTTAAAAATCTTTCTTATTAAATCTTAAAATATAGCTTTCAAAAATGATTTATGTACATTTAAGAGTTTAATAATGATGCTGAAAACCAGATTCAAGTTAAATATAGTTTATTATTCTATGAAGCATTGCTTAAAACTCTCTATTTCAAGAACAATTATCGTACGCGTAGTGAAAACCCTGGCAAAGAGGATAAATAAAACTTTAATTCTTACAAAATATTGTCATAACTGGAGAAACATTTTCTAGAAATGCATCTTCCATCCAATTCTCTATGGTACAAACGACCCTTAAACACAAAGATGCGAAGTTTGTAATCATAATTAACTAAACCAAACAACCGATTTTCTGTTTTACGGCACTTAGCTTCACTCTAGCACTATTTTGTGTTTGTAAGCCTTGGAATTGATAAAGACTCCTCAATTTTACCCCAATTGTTACTTTTCCGCGAACAATGGAAACAATTTTGTTCTAATTGCAACTAATTTCGGGAATATGAATTTTCGAGTGCGAGTAGGTGAACTAACAGATAAAAGGAGGATAATAGAAGGAATGTTTTGTGCGTAACGGCTCCTTCCCTTCTTAATTGTTAGCGAATTACGGTAAAAAAATTTTCTGGAAGTGTGGTGCGGAAGGCTTTGTGGTAAGAGATCGGTTAAACGTGTACATATATAAAAGTCATAATTTCTTATTCCAAAGAAATGTTCGTTTACTTGTAAATTGTTCGAAATGTGTGACACATCTAGAAGTTTTTAAATAAATTAGAAAAAGAAAATTATTGTTTAAGGAACACAGTACCTTCTTATCTGAAAATCTTAAAAATTGTGGGCCGGGTTTAGCAGCGGAATTGTACCGCGCGGACGTTTTGCCAATAAAATTTAGTTATTCAATGAAATCTCAATAGATCGAACATAATAATTTTTAACATTTCTTATTTTATATTGAAATTTGATAAACAATAAATATATATTACTTATATATATATATATAATATATAAATAGTATATATATATATATATATATATATACATCAATATACATTTATATATATGTATGTATATAATATATGTATAATGAATGTTGTTTTTATATATATATATGTATAATTTATTATATATATGTTAATGTATGTATTATATATATCATGTATGTATGTAAAATATATATGTTATGTAGTGTATGTTTATTAATGTATGTATATGTAGTATTATATATATAGATGTTATGTAATGTAGGTATGTGATATATAGTATGAATGTATGTATATATAACTAATATGTATTGTATAAAATATATGTATAAGTATGAGATTTATGTAGATGTATGTATTATATAATTATGTATATGTAATGTATGTTAAGTATATGTATGTATGTATATAATATAGAATTATGTATGTACAAATATTATTAGTGTATGTATAAACCTATATGTAATGTTTATATATGTAGCCGATATGTATGTATTATATATGTACTGTAGGATGTATGTTATATATATTTATATACGTATTATATATGTAAATATAAGTTGTATATTATGTATATAATTATATGCTTTGTTAGAATATGTATTATTATGTATTATATAAATATGTATGTATAATAGATATATAATATATATATAAATTATATATATATAATATATTTATAAATATATATATATATATATATAAATACTATAATATATTATATATAGATATATATATATTAGAAATATAATATTTATATAATAACATTTTAAGGTTAAATAAAAAGTTAATAAAATCTCAATTTTTGATTTTTTTATCAACCTTCCCGTTCTGTGAGACTGATGTAAAAACTAGTTTTTATTTGTCTAAATTTTCTGAGTCTATGTAGTAGACAGAACATTCGCTTTGTTTCCTGCATATTTATTGTACCCACAAACAAACCATGTTATTAACAAACCGTACAATAGACTCTCTCAAGTATCAATACTCAGAAAAAGTACTAGTACGTGTCCCGCATACAATGTTTAATAACATATGATTCTTATACAACACTATTTTAAATTTAACATAAAATTAAAGAAATGTTTTTCTATGTTTTTAAAATTTTTTTTGAATATTTTTGCTAAAGGGAATGACCTACAGTTCTCATTAATTTTAGGTACTTTACCTGCGATGAAATGTAGTTGTCATTATTTTGTTAGTCTAAGACTAATAATATATTTGGATTGCGTTGGGAAATTCAGTTAATTCTGAATTTAGCTATAGTTTCTTGAGACGTTATAGACTTAATTTATAACAAACGGCCCCATGACATTGAAGAGAAATCTAAAAGAATGATTCAATAATTAACCGAAAATACAAAATTTATTTACATTATTTTTACATTTTATCTTATACTAACGAATGAATGTTAGCCATTTGATTGGTGAAATTAATCTCTTACATACATGGGACCTATGGGAAAATATTGTTATAAAATTAATATTTACTAAAGAATTTATATATTTACGATTTTATGTATACATAACATTAATTATTGGGGAAATCCAGCGAAGCAAATTATACCTTGTGTTGAAAAATAGAATTTGGAAAACTTTACTATGTAAAAACTAGAATGTTTAAATCATTTTTATCCTTATGCCCGATTTTAAGTTTAAAATTCTTTCTTATTAAATCTTAAAATATAGATTTTAAAAATGATTAATGTATATTTAAAACCTTAATAATGATTCTGAAAACCAGATTCAAGTTAAATATAGTTTATTATTCTATTAAGCATTGCTTAAAACTATCTATTTCAAGAAAAATTATCGGACGCTTAGTGAAAAGCCTGCCAAAGAGGATAAATAAAACTTTCATTCTTACAATATATCGTCATAACTGTGGAAACATTTTCTAGAAATGCATCTTCCATCCAATTCTCTGTGGTACAACGACCCCAATACACAAAGATGCGAAGTTTGTAATCATAATTAACTAAACCAAACAACCGATTTTCTGTTTTACGGCACTTAGCTTCACTCTAGGCACAATTTTGTGTTGTATGACCTGGAACTGATAAAGACTCCTCAATTTTACCCCAATTATTACTATTCCGCGAACAATGGAAGCAATTTGCTCTAATTGCAAATAATTTCAGGAATATGAATTTTCGAGAGTGAGTAGCGATGAAGTAACAGAGAAAGGAGGATTATAGAAGGAATGTTTTGTGCTTAACGACTCCTTCACTTCTTAATTTGTTAGCGAATTACGGTAAAAGATTTCTGGAAGAGTGATGCGGAAGTCTTTGTGAAAAGAGATCGGTTACCAGTGTAACATATATAATATAATCATTAAATATTCCGTAGAAATGCTAGTTTACTTGTCATTTAAAAGCATAATAATGATGCTGAAAACCAGATATATTATTCTATAAAAACACTGCTTAAAACTATCTATTTCAAGAAAAATTATCGGACGCTTAGTGAAAAGTCTGGCAAAGAGGATAAATAAAACATTCATTCTTACAATATATCGTAATAACTGTGGAAACATTTTCTAGAAATGCATCTTCCATCCAATTCTCTATGATACAAACCGACTCTTTAAACACAATGTGGAAAATATATGTGAAACAACCGATTTTTCTGTTTTACGGCACTTAGCTCACTCTAGACACTATTTGTGTTGGAAAGTCCTGGAATTGATAAGACTCCTCTTACTTAAAGATTCGCGTTCACTATAAAAATTTTAATAGTAGTTGAAATTTTCGAGTGTGAGTAGGTGATGAAGTAACAGACTAAAATATACTAGAAAAAGGAGGATTATGGAAGAAGTGTTTTTGTGCGTAACGGCTCTTTATTTGTTAGCGAATTACGGTAAAAGATTTC
>CM063497.1:68515180-68520180 GCA_032207245.1 Pardosa pseudoannulata
CATTTTAAGCAATATACCGTTATTTTTGTACCCCCCCCAAACAAACCATGTTGCTGTTACACTCACCCGTACTAGTCCGTGACCACTCTTTGAACTGGCAGTAAGAGAGTAAGTTTATATTGCATCTCCAGTTTTTCTGAATAGAATAGACATCTATTTACCCCTTGTTGTGTCCAGGTGTGTGAACAGGTGTTTGAACTGGGTTTTTTGAAAGATAAGAAAAGAATGTGCGCTATCAATGCAATATCGAATTCATAGAAAAATAATCGGAATTGGACTGTCGTCTTAATTTTAGGGCACCTTTTGTATACTTACAAAATACACGTGTAAAATATATTTTTCAACAAAAACTTTCAGCTACATTATTAGCTCTGTTTTTAAACTAAAAGTAACCTCCACAATGTTTGAAAAAAATAATAATAAATATAAAATTAAAGATTAAAAAATGACAATTTTTAAGAGGTTGATGAAAATAAATTTTACAATACAATATAATTTGATTTCTCAGTTTTTTTTTTTGTTACTATGCTAAAGTGTGTCTATTTTAAAGGTGTTAAAATAAAATCCACTCAGAAAATATTTATAACTTTATTATTAAATGGAATTTTATTTGCTGTCCTGTTTATAGGACAGCGGTCCAATATGGGTTAAAAAAAGATAATTCTTATACAATTAACTTCACTACCTTACGATTGAAATTATAAAATTATTTTGGGCTCTTTACCTTAGAATTAAGTCACTTATATACTGTAGATAAAACCGCTAATTTGGCTAATGATATTTAAAATAACGTAGATTTCCTCAAATAGGACCCATCATTCTCATAATAATTTATAACTATAAGTATAAATATACCAAAATATTTATTTATATCGTTTTTCATATTTTAAAGTTAATTTAATTTAAATGGATTTTTAATCAATCTTCCTATTGTTTGGTTTCGTACCATGAACCGTCAGAAACGTACTAGTACGTGTCCCGAATATAATGTGTTTAATAACATACTATTTTTCCTATTAATTTAAAAGAAAAAAAAAGTTTTCGACTATTATTATTTGCCATAATTTAGAATGTATCAAGTGTACACTTGTACTCAAAAAGAAAACTATAAATGTATATTGCAGGCATTTTTTTCAAATTCGATCAGCGAAAATCAGGTCTGAAAGTTAATTTTAATTCTAACCTGCGATGGAATATATTTTTCATTATTTTGCTAATCTAAGACTAATAATTATTTTGAATTGAGTTGGGAAATTTAGTTCATTTTAAATTAACCGCAGTTCTGGCGAGACTATAGACTTATTTTATAACATAAAGATCCATGAATGAATAGAAGAAAAAATCTAAGAAACCCGAGGGCTATTGAGAGGGCACCTAGAATTAATATAACTATACGACTACGAGGATCTATGTAACTGTGGGATTCGATAGCTAAAAAAGCATTTCGGCCCCTCAAGGAGTGGTGTATTAAAAATATTGAGAATTACTGGTTTATAGATTCTGGTTCGACTATTTCAATGAAAGTTTCCATAGGGGCGTTGAACACATTTAACCCTTTGGGGGAGGGTTAAAAATATTTCTGTAGATTTTATAGGCTAATAATTCATTATATATATATGTGTGTGTGTGTATACACACATACATACATACATACATACATACATACATAGATGATAGCTTTATATAGATAGAAATTACGAAGATTTTTTTTGAAATCTGATGAAGCTAACATTTACTACATTTAAAACGCAATTTCTTATCTGAAATAATGCAAAACACATTTGACAGTCTTAAAACTATAAATTGCTTTTTAATTATAAATACATAAATTAACTTTTGTGCTGTGAAATAGTCATTATAAATAGTATCTAAGATCATAATAAAAATACACCTATAAAAGCCGTTACTGAACACAATCTGTTTACATTAGTTAAATTCATTATATATATATATATTTATATATATATATATATATATATATATATATATATATATATATATATATATATATATATATTATATATATATATATATATATATAAATAGGTAAATAGATATATAGATATATATATGACAAATTTATATAGATAGAACTTACAAAATTATTTTTTAAATCTTACGAATCTGCTAGCAGCTACTACAGTTGAAAAGTAATTTGTTGTCTGAAGTAATGTTAAACACATTTGACCGTCTTAAAATTATACATTGCTTTTTAATTATAAATACATAAATTAATGTTTAGGAGTGAAATAATCCTTATAAATAGTATCTAAGATCATAATAAAAAATCCTAAAAAAGTCGTTACTAAACACAATCTGTTTATACTCGTAAATTTATTAGATATATAGATAAATAGTAATAGATAGATAGATGATAACTTTTTATATAGATAGTAATTACAATTTTTTTTAATCTTACGTAACTAGCATCTAATATAGTTGGAAAGTAATTTGTGTCTGAAATAATGTAAGACAAATTTGATGGTATTAAAATCATAAATTATTTTTTATTATAAATACATAAATTAACATTTCAACAGTGAAATAGTCACTATAAATAGTATCTAAGCTCATAATAAAGAAACATAAAAAGTCGCTGCTTCACATAATCTGTTTATACTAGTTAAATTCATTAGATATATAGATAGATAGTAACAGATAGATAGATAATAGCTTTATATAGATAGCAATCACAAATTTTTTTTAAAAAACTTAAAGATAGCATGTACTACTGTTGAAAAGTAATTTCTCGTCTGAAATAATGTAAAACACATTTGACCGTCTTAAAATTCTAAATTGCTTTTTAATTATAAATGCATAAATTAACATTTCAGCAGTGAAATAGTCACTACAAATAGTATCTAAGCTCATAATAAAGAAACCTAAAATAGTCGTTACTGAACACAATTTTATTTATACTCATTAAATCCATTAGATAAATAGATAGTAATAGATAGCTAGATATATAGATAAATTTTAGCTTTATATAGATAGCAATTACAAATTTTTTCAAAAATCTTATGAAGACAGAATCTAATACAGTTGAAAAGTAATTTGTTGTCTGAAATAATGCAAAACACATTTGACAGTCTTAAAATTATAAATGGCTTTTTAATTATAAATACATAAATTAATGTTTCAGCACTGAAATAGTCATTATAAATTGTATCTAAGTTCATAATAAAAAAAACTATAAAAGTCATCACTGAACGCACTCTCTGTATACTAACTAATAAAATTCATTATATATATATATATATATATGTATATATATAATATATAGTATACTCTAGTATTCCTACTAGTAGAGTATACTCTAGTAGTACTCTGTGTATATATATATATATATATATATATATATATATATATATATATATATATATATATATATATATATATATATATATATATATATATATATATATATATATATCTATATATACACAGAGAGATAGATAGATAGTAATAGATAGATACCTGATAGCTTTATATAGATAGCGATTATAATTTTTTTTAATCTTACGAAGCTAGCATCTACTACAGTAGAAAAGAAATTTGTTGTGTGAAACAATTTAAAACATATTTGTCAGTATTAAAATTATAAATTGCTTTTTAATTATAAATACATACATTAACATTTCAGCAGTGAAATAGTTACTATGTATCTTAGCTCATAAGAAAGAAACTTAAGAAAAGTCGATAATGAACATAATCTGTTTATACTCTTTAAATTCATTAGATATATAGATAAATAGTAGTAATATATATATATATATATATATATATATATGACAGACAGACAGATAGATAGATAGATAGATAGATAGATAGATCATAAATTTATATAGATAGCAATTACAAATTTTTGAAAATAGTATCAAACATCATAATTAAAAAACCTATAAAAGACGTTACTGTCTGTTTACACTCATTAAATTAATTAGATATATAGATAGATAGTAATAGATAAACTGATATATAGATAGATAAATGACAAATTTATATGGATAGAAATTACAAAATTATTTTTTAAATCTTACGAAGATGGCATCTACTACAGATGAAAAGTAATTTTTTGTCTGATATAATGTAAAACACATTTAACCGTCTTACAATTATAAACTGCTTTTTAGCTATAAATCCATAAATTAACGTTTTAGGAGTCAAATAGTCATTATAAATAGTGTCTAAGATCATAATAAATAATCCTAAAAAAGTCGTTACTAAACACAATCTGTTTATACTCGTTAAATTTATTATATATATATATATAGAGGTATATAGATAGTTAGAATATAGCTTTATAATATAAATAGCAATTACAAGATTTTTAAAAAATCTTACGAAGATTGTATCTACTACTGTTAAAAAGTAATTTTATTGTCTGAAATAATTTAATAACACTTGACCGTCCTAAAATTATAAATTGCTTTTTAATTATAATACATATATTAACATTTCAGCAGTGACATAGTCACTATAGTATCTAAGCTCATTATAAAGAAACCAGAAAAAAAAGTTAATATAGATAGTAATAGACAGATAGAAAATAAAAATTGCTTTATAAGATGCAATTAAATATTTTTTAAATCTTACAAAGCTATAATTTACAGTTAAAAGGTAATTTGTTCTGAAATAATGTAAAACATATTTAACTGTCTTATAATTATAAATTGCTTTCCATTATAAATGAATAAATTAACTTTTCAGCAGTGAAATAGTCATTATAAATGGTATCTAATCATAAGAAAAAAATCTAAAAATGTCGTTATAACACAAAGTTATACACACATATAGATAGGTAGTCGATAGATAGATATATAGATAGATAGATGATAGCTTTAAAGCAATTACATTTTTTTAATATCCTACGAAGATATATATACGTCTTAATATTATAAATTGCTTTTTAATTATAAATACATAAATTAACGTTTCAGCAGTAAAATATTCATTATAAATAGTATCTAAGCTTATAATAAAAAACCCTAAAAATGTCG
>CM063497.1:68522680-68562680 GCA_032207245.1 Pardosa pseudoannulata
ATCAAATCATTTACAAACAATAAAAGTAGTTACTAATTCAAAAAGAAAAATCAGCACTAAGAAAATGCCAAAGGATAATATTTAGTATCACAACGAGGAATTAAATATCGATAAATCACATTTTTAATGCATCTTCCCTCTTATTTTGACCTATCACTAAACACAAAGATAAATTTTTAATCACATTTAATTACTGAACCGCTTTTCACTGTTACATAGTTTTCTCTCTTTAGCATTTATTTTGTGTCGCTCTGCACCTATTAATAAGACTCCTCAATTTTGTGACGATTGTTACTTTCCTCAAACAGTGAAAACAATTCGTACAATTGCATCATTTCCGAAACTCGAGAATATAATTTTCAGGAGTTTTTATATTTCAGTAGACATGAAGGTTTTTTTTTTTTTTTCTGGGTGAAATTTTTTGTGCGTAAAAATCTTACCTTATTAATTTGTAAAAGTAAGTAAAATATTTATATAAAATGAGACATGTTAAAACAATTTGAGGGAAGAGATCCCTACGATGTAGTGGTGCAACTGGATTATATCGGCCGAGCCTTTCAATTCAGAGTTTTCTAACATAAAGCAAACTTGGACAACTAGAAGAAAATAAAACAGCTAAAAGATGAAAGAAATAGATAGTGTGGTGATTCGTGAGTTTATAACACAAAATTGTAGATAATAGACAATTTAGGGATAGAAAACACACAATTTTTTTGTGACTAGGAACATCCGTACTCTGTGACGGCGAAGGGAAAAATAATTACTTTTCATTTTGGGGGCAATTTACCCAAGTACGGAAGGACCAATAGAATTGAGAGAATCTGTCCAATCAAATTATTGAGATTATGATGATGGAAAATAGTACATTTTCATAATGAATGGCCAGTTATATAAATTTTTAAAGTTATTTTCTTAAATTTAAAATATTTTAAACATTTTTTGGTTGGTTTTTATCAATTTTTTTATAAAAACAAAACAAAAATTAAAGATCTTTAGCAAGAATGGCCAAAGGCCTTCTTCTATTGACAGCATCAGTGGGGTCGTAATTGGCAAGATTATTAATTAAGTCATTATCTAAGTTTTTATAGAATTTAGTAGCAAGAAATTTTGATTTGAAGCGAATCCTTGCTCGTAAAATGTATAAAAGTAGATTAACTTATTACGGTGAAACAATCATTAACTTGTCAGATGTCAATAGTAGTTAAAGAAACTAGACGTGTTAAAAGACTTTATTGTCAAAAATTGACATCAAACTTTGTTGTAAAAGCATATATAATTATCTGTTTGCTATAATATAGGATTGTACAAAACGGGCACCTCATTATCAATGCAATAGGAACTATTTTTTTAAAACAGTAGAATGGTTTGGAGTGCTACAATATACTTTTATGCAACATGAGAGCTAATGAGATCGGGACCTACTGCTTAAAGCCGATTCCGAACGGCTACGAAAATCCATGGGATTCAAGGAAAGATCAGCGCCTATATTGCTTTATCTCTTTGGAAGCCTATTTGTGTGAATTTTTTCTCTACATTTTTTAGAAGATATGTTTAAAATTTTGCCAATTGTAAAATGAAAATATTTTTTAAATGTTACGGCATATTATTTTAAAAAATTAAACTACATAAATAATTCTGCAAAAGTAATTAAGTAATACACATTATTTATTTTTTAAATATTCCAGATAGAACAAACCTGCATAAATTAATCCAAAAGTACTGAAATTCATAACCACATGAGACGTTATTTTTACAAATGACAAATAAAACATAAGTAACCACGCTTATTTGGTATTTGACGAAGATTACAAGAGTTGCCACCTATCAAAAATAATATTAATGATGATGATTATGATATCAGCAATATTTAATAAAAAAACTACAGAACCAATTTTGTTTAGCTTATGAAAAGTATTTAAACTAGAGAACCTGTGTCGTGGTCTTAAAAATTTTGTCAAACACTACACAATAACATTGTGACCACTCTTAAACAGTATAATTTAATAACCCAAATTTTACGGAACTGTTTTATATTTCAGTTAGAAGTTCCTTTCATGTAGGATTTAATTTCTCATAAATTTTTTTACAACAGCAATGCTTATATTTAAAGGGAAAATATCGTTATAAAATTCATATTTACTAAAAAAGCATATTTATGATCTTATGTATATATAACTTTAATTATATGAGAATTCCAGACAAGCAAATTATACCTTGTGTTGAAAAAGTAAATTTCAAAATCTTTCTTATAAACAAACTAAAATGTTGAATAATTTTGTATCCCTATGCTGCATTTTTAGAATAATAATTTTTCTTATGAAATCTTTAAAATAGCTTTCAAAAATGATTAATGTACATTTAAAAGCTTAATAATGATGCTGAAAAACAGATTCAGAAGTTCCTTTCATGTAGGATTTAGTTTCGCATAAATTTTATACAACAGTAATGCTTATATTTAAAGGAAAAATATCGTTAAAAAATTAATATTTACTAAAAAAAACATATTTATGATCTTATTCTATGATCTTATGATCATAACATTAACTATAAGGGATTTCCAGCGAAACAAATATACCTCGTGTTGAAAAATGTAACTTGAAAAACTTCCCTTTTTAAAATCTAGAACGTTGAATAATTTTGAATCCCTATGCTGCATTTTAAGAATAAAATTTTTTCTTATTAAATCTTAAAAATATCTCTCAAATATGATTAAAGTATATTTAAAAATCTTAATAATGATTCTGAAAACAGACTCAGGAAATCTTTTGATGTAGGATTTAGTTTCTCATAAATTTTTTTGCAACAGCAATGTTAGTCCTTAAAGGAAAAATATCGTTAAAAAATTAATATTTACTAAAAAAAACATATTTATGATCTTATGTATACATAACATTAACTATTGAGGAATTCCCAATGAAACAAATTATAACCTCGTGTTTGAAAAAGGAAACTTGAAAAATTTTCTTTGTAAAAACTATAACGTTGAATAATTTTGTATCTCCATGCTCTATCTTAAGAATAAAAATTTTTCTTCTTAAATCTAAAAATAGGTTTCAAAAAGGATTAATGCATATTTAAAAGTTTAATAATGGTGCTGAAAACCAGAATGAGAAGTTCCTTTGATGTAGGATTTAGTTTCTCATAATTTTTTTTACAAAAATAATGCTTGTATTAAAAGGGAAATATCGTTATAAAAATAATTTTAATAAAAAAAACATTTATGATTTTATTCATACATAACATTAACTATTGGGCAATTCCAACGAAACAAATTATAAATCCTGTTGAAAAATGAAACTTGAAAAATTTTCTTTGTACAAACTATAAGGTTGAAAAATTTTGTATCCCTATTACGCATTTTAAGAATTAAACAATTTCTTATTAAATCTTAACAATAGCATTAAAAAATGGTTAATGCATATTTAAAAGCTTAATTATGATGCTGAAAACCAGATTCAAAAGTTTCCTTTGATGTAGGATTTAGTTTCTCCTAATTTTTTTACAACAGCAATGCTTATATTTAAAGGGAAAATATCGTTATAAAATTAATACTTAATATAACAAATTTATGATCTTATCTATACATAATAATAGTTATTGGGGAATTCCAGCGAAACAAATTTACCTAGTTTTGAAAAATGAAACTTAAAAATTTTCCCTTTGTAAAAACTATAACGTTGAATAATCTTGTATCAATATTCTGCATTTTAAGAATAAACATTTTTCTTATTAAATCTTAAAAATAGCTTCCAAAATGATTAATGTACATTTAAGAGCTTAATAATGAATCTGAAAACCAGATTCAAGTTAAATATAGTTTATTATTCTATTAAGCACTGCTTAAAACTATCTATTTCAAGAAAAATTATCGGACGCTTAGTGAAAAGTCTGGCAAAGAGGATAAATAAAACATTCATTCTTACAATATATCGTAATAACTGTGGAAACATTTTCTAGAAATGCATCTTCCATCCAATTCTCTATGATACATCGACTCCACAACACAAAGATGTGAAGTTTGTAATCCATAATTAACTAAACCAAACAACCGATTTTCTGTTTTAAAACGGCACTTAGCTCACTCTAGACACTATTTTGTGTTGGAAGTCCTGGAATTGATAAAGACTCCTCAATTTTACCCCAATTGTTACTTTTTCCGCGTACAATGGAAACATTTAGTTCTAATTGCAACTAATTTTCGGGAATATGAATTTTCGAGTGAGAGTAGTGATGAAGTAAACAGGAGAAAGGAGGATTATGAAAGAAGTGTTTTGTGTGTAAACGGCTCCTTAACTTCTTAATTTGTTACCGAATTACAGGTAAAAGATTTCTGAAAGAGTGATGCGGAAGTCTTTGTGAAAAGAGATCGGTTACGCGTGTACATATATAAAAGGCATAACTGCTTATTCCGTAGAAATGCTTGTAAATTATTTGAAATGTCTGACATATCTAGAAGTTTTAAATAAATTTGAGAAAAATTGTGTAAGGGAACATACCTTCTTATCTGAAAACATTAACAAAGTGTGGGCTTACATTTAGCAGCGGATTGTCACTCGGAATTGCTTGTAAATTTAGTTATTCAGTGAAATCTCAATAAATAAAAAATTATTTCTTTTTAATCAACTTTTCGTATTTTATATTGAAGTATGTAAACAAGTATATAAATAGACAATATATATATATATATACAAATATATATAAATATATATATATATATATATATATATATATATATATAATATATATATATATATATACATTATATATATAACATATATATACATATATATATATAAATCCATATATATACACAAAAATAATTTTATAATATAATATATATATATTAATATATATAAATAAATATATATCTTTTTCACTTAATTTTAAATCTACTGATTTTTTTAATCAACCTTCCCATTCTGTGGTTCCGCACGAATGTAAAAGCTAGTTTTTATTTGTCTAAATTTTTCCAGAATCTATGTAGTAGACAAGAACATTCGGCTTCGTTTTCCTGTATATACCGTTATTTTTGTACACTCAAACAAACCATGCTGTTAGACTAACCCGCACTAGTACGTGACCGCTCTCAAGTATCAATACTCAGAAGAAGTGCTAGTACGTGTCCCGCATACAATGTGTTAATAACATACTGATTCTTAATACAAACTATTTTTAATTTAATATAAAATTTAAAAAAAATGTTTTTCTCTGTTTCTAAACAATTTTTTTTAATATCTTTGCTAAGGCAATGACTTATAGCTCTCCTTAATTTTAAGTATTTTTACCTGCGATCAAATAAAGTTGTCATTATTTTGTTATCTAAGACTAATAATTTATTTGGTTTGTTGTGAAATTTGAGTTAATTCTGAATTTCAGCCACAGGTTCTTGAGAGGTTATAGACTTATTTATAACATACGGCCCCATGACATCGAAGAGAAAATCTAAAAGAATTATTCAAATAATTAATCGAAAATACAAAATTTATTACACTTTTTACATTTAATTTACTAACCAATGAACGTTAGCCAGAGTTGGTGAAATTTATCTCTTACATACATACCTATGGAAAATAAGTTAAAAAATTTACTAAAGAATTTATATATTTACGATTTTATGTATACATAACATTAATTATTGGGGAAATCCAGCGAAGCAAATTATACCTTGTGTTGAAAAATAGAATTTGGAAAACTTTACTATGTAAAAACTAGAATGTTTAAATCATTTTTATCCTTATGCCCGATTTTAAGTTTAAAATTCTTTCTTATTAAATCTTAAAATATAGATTTTAAAAATGATTAATGTACATTTAAGAGCTTAATAATGAATCTGAAAACCAGATTCAAGTTAAATATAGTTTATTATTCTATTAAGCACTGCTTAAAACTATCTATTTCAAGAAAAATTATCGGACGCTTAGTGAAAAGTCTGGCAAAGAGGATAAATAAAACATTCATTCTTACAATATATCGTAATAACTGTGAAACATTTTCTAGAAATGCATCCATCTTTTTCCCCCCCCCCCCCCCATCCCCCAATTCTCTATGATACACACCGACTCCTTTAACCGACCCCAACACACAAGATGCGAAGTTTGTAATCATAATTAACTAAACCAAACAACCGATTTTTCTGTTTTACGGCATCTTAGCATCACTCTAGACACTAATTTGTGTTGTATGACCTGGAACTGATAAAGACTCCTCAATTTTACCCCAATTATTACTATTCCGCGAACAATGGAAGCAATTTGCTCTAATTGCAAATAATTTCAGGAATATGAATTTTCGAGAGTGAGTAGCGATGAAGTAACAGAGAAAGGAGGATTATAGAAGGAATGTTTTGTGCTTAACGACTCCTTCACTTCTTAATTTGTTAGCGAATTACGGTAAAAGATTTCTGGAAGAGTGATGCGGAAGTCTTTGTGAAAAGAGATCGGTTACGCGTGTACATATATAAAAGGCATAACTGCTTATTCCGTAGAAATGCTTGTAAATTATTTGAAATGTCTGACATATCTAGAAGTTTTAAATAAATTAGGAAAAAAAAATTGTTGTTTAAAGGAACACAGTACCTCCCTATCTGAAAACTCTTAACAAATTGTGGGCGGGTACATTTAGCAGCGGAATTGTACCGTGAGCGAAAGTTTTTGCGAGTAAATTTAGTTATTCAGTGAAATCTCAATAAATAAAAAATTATTTCATTTTTTAATCAACTTTTCTTATTTTATATTGAAGTATGTAAACAAGTATATATAAATAGACAAATAAACAATATATATATAAATAAAAATATATATACAAATACAAATATATATATAATATATAAAATAAACATATATAATATATATACAATTTCACAAAAATAAATAAAAAGTTGATTTTAAATCTAATTGATTTTTTTAATCAAACTTCCCGTTTCCTGTGTTCCGCATCGACTGATGTAAAAACTAGTTTTTATTTGTCTAAATTTTTGTTAAAGAATTTTTGTAGTAGCCAAGAAACATTCGGCTTCGTTTTTCCTGTATATACCGTTATTTTTGTACCCCCGACAAACAAAACCATGTTGTGTACACTAACCCGTACTTTTGGGTGAATCTCTCTCAAAATTATCATTCGTCAGAAAACTACTGTTACGTGTCCCGCGCTCAAGTATCAGATCGCCAGAAAAAGTACTAGTACGCGGTCCCCGCATACAATGTTTAAATAACATAACTGATTCTTAATAACAAACTATTTTTAAATTTAACATAAAATTTAAAAAATGTTCTTTCTCTGTTTCTAAGAATTTTTTTAAATATCTTTGCTAAAGGCCAATGACTTATAGCTCTCCTTAATTTTAAGTATTTTGACCTGCGGATCAAATGTTAGTCATCATTTTGTTAGTCCTAAGACTAATAATTTATTTGGATTGCGTTGGATTAATTCAGTTAATTCTGAATTTATGCTATAGTTTCTTGAGAGAGTTTTATAGATCTTATTTTATAAACATAAGCGCCCCCATGACATCGAAGAGAAATCTAAAAGAATGATTAAATAATTAATCGAAAATACAAAATTTATTTACACTATTTTTACACTTAAACTTATACTAACCAATAACCGTTAGCCAGTTCATTGGTGAAATTAATCTCTTACATACATGGGACCTATGGAAAATATTGTTATAAAATTAATATTTTACTAAAGAATTTATATATTTAGGATTTTTATATATACATAACATTAATTATTGGGGAATCTCAATATAAAAACATTATAATTGGGGAAGCAAATTATGCCTTCTGTGAAAAAGTAACTTGGAAAACTTTACTATGTAAAAACTAGAATGTTTAAAACTACATTTTAATCCTTATGCCGGATTTTAAGTTTTAAAAAAATCTTTCTTATTAAATCTTAAATTATAGATTTCAAATTAAATATAGATTTCAAAATGATTAATGTATATTTAAAAGCTTAATAATGATAGCTGAAAACCAGATTTCAAGTTAAATATAGTTTTATTATTCTATAAAGCATTGTTTAAAACTTCTTCATTTCCAAGAAGAATTATCGACGCGTAGTGAAAATCCCGGAAAAAAGAATAAATTAAAACATTCATTCTTACAATATATCGTAATAACTGTGGAAACATTTTCTAGAAATGCATCTTCCATCCAATTCTCTATAGTACAACTACCCCAAAACACAAAGATGCGAAGTTTTTAATCATAATTAACAAAACCAAACAACCGATTTTCTGTTTTACGGCACTTAGCTTCACTCTAGGCACAATTTTGTGTTGTATGACCTGGAACTGATAAAGACTACTCCTCAATTTATACCCCAATTGCATGTTACTATTCCGCGAACAATGGAAACAATTTGTTCTAATTGCAACTAATTTCGTCGGAATATGAATTTTCGAGAGTGAGTAGCGATGAAGTAACAGAGAAAGGAGGATTATAGAAGGAATGTTTTGTGCTTAACGACTCCTTCACTTCTTAATTTGTTAGCGAATTACGGTAAAAGATTTCTGGAAGAGTGATGCGGAAGGCTTTGTGAAAAGAGATCGGTTACCCGTGTACATATATAAAAGGCATAACTGCTTATTCCGTAGAATTGCTTGTAAATTGTTTGAAATTTCTGACATATCTAGAAGTCTTAAATAAATTAGAAAGAGAAAATTGTTGTTTAAAGGGAACACAACTTTCCTATATGAAACTCTTAATCCATTGTTGCGGGTGCATTTCGCAGCGGAATTTGTATCGGGGACGGACGTTTTTGAAAATAAATTTAGATATTCAGTTAAATCTCAATAGAATCGAAAAATATTTAATATTTAACCAATATTTTCGCATTTTATATTGAAATTTTATTAAACAAATATATAACAATTTTATATATATAATATATATATATAATATATATATATATGTATGTATGTATGTATGTATGTATGTATGTATGTATGTATGTAGTATGTATGTATGTATATATATATATATATATATATATATATATATATATATATATATATATATATAATACGTATATATATAATAACATTTTCGCAAGGATAAATAAAAAGTTATATTTATTAAATATACTAAATTGATTTTTTTCAATCAACCTTCCTGTTCTGTGTTTCCAGCATCGACTGGATGTAAAAACTAATTTTTTATTTATCTAAATGTTTTCGGAATCTATGTAGAATCGACAGGAACATTCGGGCTTCGTTTTTTTCTGCATATACCGTATATTTTTGTACCCCCATCCCAAACAAACCATGTTGTTTACACTCACCCGTACTAGTCCCTGTGACCACTCTGCAAGTATCAGTACTCAGAAAAAGTACTAGAACGTGTCCCGCATACAATGTGTTTTAATAACTGTGTTTAATAATATATTTATATATATATATATATATATATATATAGACAAATATATATATATATATATATATATATAAAATCATTTTCGAAAGGATAAATAAAAAGTTAATTTTAAATTTAAATATATGTTTTAATCAACCCTCCTATTCTGTGGTTACGCACCAACTGATGTAAGAACTAGTTTTTATTTGTCTAAATTTTTCTAGAATCTATGTAGTAGACAAGAATATTCGGCTTCGTTTTCCTATATATACAGTAATTTTTGTACCCACCAACAAACCATGCTTTTATACTAATCCGTACTAGTACTTGACCCATGCTCAAGTATCAATCGTCAGAAAACGAACTAGTACGTGTCCCGAATATAATGTGTTAATAACATTCTATTTTTTCTATTAATGTAAAATAAAAAAAAGTTTTTCTCTGTTTCTAAGAAATGTTTTGAATATCTTAGAGAAGGGCAATGACGTACAATTCTCATTAACCCTTTCAGACCTGGTGTACACAAATGTACACATATAACATAAAAATTTCATATATAATATTTTCATTACGTTGGACGGATGTGTACACTTGTACACAAAAAGAAAAAAGCTGTTTTTCTTGAAAATCTTGTAATCAGGATTTATTTTTTTTTCCTTATATCTATATACAATAGCCTAGTTGCAGGCATTTTTTTCAAATCGATCAGCGAAAATCAGGTCTGAAAGGGGGTTAATTTTAAGGGTATTTTACCTGCGATGAATATTATTCTTTCATTATTTTGTTAGTCTATGACTTATAATTTATTTGAATTGAGTTGTGAAATTTAGTCAATTTTAATTTCAACCGCAGGTTCTGGAGAGACTATATACTTATTTTATAACATAAAGAACCATGAATGAATAGAAGAAAAATCTAAAAGATTGATTCAATAATTAATCAAGTGCTACGGTCTACTTTTTTGTAATACGACGAGGGCTATTGAGACGGGCACCTAGAATTTAAATCCGATTCCGAACGACTACGAAGATTTATGTAACCGTGGGATTTGAACTCACAAACTCCAGAGGCCTAAACATTCGGCCATAGAATTCGTTTGAACCTTGCTACCGCGATCTCAGTAATAAAAATTTAATTTATAACTGTATTGAAGTAAGTTACTTCAACGTTTTCCTTTTTATAATTGAGTACTTCTTCTATCCTACAGTTTAAATTTTTTAACGGAATTCTTAAAGAGGCATTGATCCCATTTTGTTTCCACAGGTGGCGTTGAACACATTTCGGCCCCTCAAGGAGTGGTGTATTAAAAATATTGAGAATTACTGGTTTATAGATTCTGGTTCGACTATTTCAATGGATTTCATTTTAAACGAATTGTTGAACACATTTAGTTTCCATAGAGGGCGTTAAACTCATTTCCCTTAGGGAGGCCCCTTAGGGAGGTGATAATATAAAAAAGATTCAGAATCAGTGTTTTATAGGTTCTATTTTGACTATTTCAATGTATTTTATATCAAACGATTTGTTGAACACATTTAGTTTCCATAGGGGGCATTGAACACATTTCAACCCTTTGGGGGAGGGTTAAAAAGATTGAGAATCCCTGGTTTATAGGTTCTATTTCGACTATTTCAATAGATTTTGTTTTAAACGACTTGTTGAACACACTTCGTTTTAATACGGGGTGTTGAAAAAGTTTCGATCCCTTAGGGGGGGTGATAATATAAAAAAAAGATTGAGAATCACTGCTTTATAGGTTCTATTTCGATTATTTCAATGGATTTTATTTTGAACGATTTGTTGAACACATTTCGTTTGCATAGAGGGCGTTGAACACATTTCGGCCCTTAGGGAAGGGGGGGGGTTTAAAAAGATTGAGAATCACTGGTTTATAGGTTCTAAGTCTACTATTTCAATGCACTTTATTTTAAACGAATTGTTGAACATATTTCAATTCCATATTGAGGCGTTGAACACAATTAGGCTCCCTAAGGGTATGGTAGTTAAAAAAGATTGAGAATCACAGGTTTATAGGTCCTAATTTAACTATTTCAATAGATTTTGTTTTAAACGACTTGTTGAACACATTTTGTTTTCATACGGGAAGTTGAAAAAGTTTCGGCCCCTAAGGGGGGGGGGGTGATAATATAAAAAATATTGAGAATCACTGCTTTATAGGTTCTATTTCGACTATTTCAATAGATTTTATTTTGAACGATTTGTTGAACACATTTCGTTTCATATTTGAACACATTTTTAAAGATGTTAAAAAGATTAGAATCACTTTTATTGGTTTTAAGTCTACTATAAATGGACTTTATTTTAACGAATTGTTGAACACGTTTTATTTATAATTGATTAATATAAAGATATGGTAGTTAAAAAAAGATTAAATCAATTTATTTTTATTTGACTATTTCAATGGATTGTATTCTAAAAGAATATTAAATATATTTCGATCATATATGTTGATATGTTTCGGCAGAAATGTGGCTTAAATAAGATTGAGAACCACTGGACTATTTATATTCAATAGATTCGACTATTTCAATAGATTTTATTTTAAACGATTAAAACAATTAGATATTTTAAAATCGTAAAAACGAAATAAATAGAATTTTTGAAGGTTTAATAGTGACGTATCTCTCCTTAATCGTTTTTTTCTCGTTGACATCATGGTGTATTTATTAACAAATCACGTTCAATAATACACCTTATAGAGGAATACCAATTCTCACAAATAATTATGAGCTTAATTTCTATAAGTGATCGTAATCTAAATTCATTCAACGAGGTTCATATCAATTCGAAAATAATCGTAATCTAAATTCATTAGGTTCATATGAAAATAATGGGGGAGGGTCAGAAATTAGATATGTCAGATATTTAATCCCTCTTAACCCATTAACGCCCAAATTATTTTTTTTCGACATAATGACATATAATTCATAAATTGGGTGTCTTTTACTACTATCAACATGAATATTATTATCGAATTTTATCCACACGTACCATAGTTTTTAAAAAATATGCTGGTCTAAAAATAGATCACTGGGCGTTCGGGGGATATATTTTAGCAAATACACAACAATCAGTAGTACTTCAATAACGTGGTAAAAACGAACCAAATAGATAAAAACTAATGTGTTTTCTTTTGAAAAACGTTTATTTATCCAGAATTTCACAATATTACAGAATGTAACTTAGTAAACGTTCAGTTATTTTAAAATTCTATAAATTTTAATGTTTCTACAGTTTAGTGTGTAATTTGATGAAACAATTCTTGCATAAAGTGGCATCGCACTTCACAAAATATTTTAGGAACCTTCCTTGGCACCCTAAAAGTCGACAGCTTCCCTTTCTTTGTTCCATATTGTAATCCATTCTATCAAAGCGAACATCATCACTGACATTAGATGTTAGTGATGAAGGAAAACTGTAAGGTCGATCTTTCAAAACCTTTTTTTTCCGATTCCCAATTTTAGATATTTTACAGCTCTTCCGAAATCTTTTATGGACATAAAATCACCTTTATGTGCATTTTTGGGTAAAATACTTGCATTCACTACAGCCATATCAATTATTCGAGTGAATAGACACCAGTACCATTTTTTACCTCTTATTGCTATGCCGTGATTCTCTAGAGGCCAGTCATGATGGTCTCCCATATGTTTGTTATAATTATTTATTAAATTTGGTTGTGGGATTGATACTTTTTCTTTTTTCTCAGAAGACCATCTTTGAACTTTTGATGTGCACTCAACACTATCAAAGTGTGTAGCAACAGCCACGCTCTTATTGTCCTTCCATCTAACTATCGTGATTTTATTTTTTAGTCGAACCGGAAATCATAAGTGTCATTTTGCATTTTATCAAACTCCTTTGAAGACTTTAGGGTGCATTTCTCAGTTCTAGTGTCTCTTATAGTACCAGTAGCTCGGAAGCCCTTTTCTTGTAAATTATGCAATAAAAGATGACTAGTGAAAAACTTTACATGGCTAGATGGATTTGTTTCAACAGATAACATATTCAGTACAACTCTTTCTCCCAGGGACCCTAATGAACGAGTCTCATATAGTTCTTTACCACAATACAATGAAAATTTATAGCAGTATCCAGTATCAACCCACATTGCCTACAATTTGTAACCAAGCCGTATTGGTTTAGCTCTTATGAATTGTTTTAAAGAGTGATGTCCATAATACCTTATAATCATCTCATACATAAAAAGGTAATGCTAAATATCCCCCACTGTTTAAAATTTTCATTTACTATCTCCAATGGAGCGTGTGAATTATCAACATCTATTTCCTTTTCATCTGTCAATTCATCTACATCAGGTGATATGGCAATAATATTCTCTTCAATTTGTTCAGAAAACAGATAATCAACTGCATCCTGAACGTTATTAAATACTTTTCGATTCATATTTTCATCTAAGGTGAAAAAACACAATATTACCAGATAAGTAGGGAAAAACGCCCGAACGCCCAGTGATCTATTTCTAGATCAGCAATATTTCGACACTAATTTTTACTATTTATATTTATTTTAAGATATCATAACTTTATATTCTAATAGCTACATCTATGAAGATATTAAAATACCAAAAAAAGTTTAACTTACTGGCATCGCTTAGCTGTTTTCAGGGTTTATATTAAGGAACATCGACAAACTACGGAACAAAATGGCGATTCAAACTTTCTCTTATCGCTTTAGATCAATAACTAAACAAAACAAAAAAAACCACCTGTTAGTAAGCAGGTGCATCCCTTGTCTTGCCCCATGTGCAGTGTGGAATGTGTGGGGTGGGTTGAAGGTCATCTAAAAGCGAATTTCTCACGCTATGTTTAGCGATCTAAAAATAGATCACTGGGAGCTAATGGTTAAGCGTTAATGCGTCATCCCCCTTGGTTTTCGAATCGATAGGTGTGCAGAATCAAGCCCCCTACCTGGAACCTACGGGTGACGTTAATAGAGTGTTCGGAAGTTATTAATTACGGAACCTGTCAATCCTTGCTCTGAAGTGGATCGCCGTCTTGAGTGAATGAAAAGTCATAAATTATATGAGAGGGGGATTTTTCGGGGTCGTTAGATTTCCTAGTTTAAGAATAGATGAAAATTTTAAGAGAAATTTTAATCTAATAATTTTAATATATATAATATAATATAATATAATATTTATATATAAAAATATATATTTATAATATATATATATATATATATAGCATAATAATATAAATATATATAATATATATATATACATATAAAATACATATATTATTTATAAAAAATATACAAATATTATATATATGTATATAAATATATTAATATATTATATAATATAATATAAATATACATATACATATATATATATACATATATATATATACGTAACATATATATTACATATACTATATATCTAAATATATATAATATATAAACATATATATATATGCATATACATATACATATATATATATATACATATACATATACAAAAAAATATATATATATATATATATACATATATAAATACATATATATACAATATATACACATCTATATATATATAATATATATATATATAATATATATATATATATATATGTACATATATATATATACATATATATACATAAATATATATATACATATATATACATATATATACATATATATATACAACATAAAATATATTAAATATAATATATATATATATATAATATATATATATACAAAAAAATATCTATATATACATTATATATATAAATACATATATAAATACATATATATATATATACATATAATATATATATAATATATATAAATATATAAATATATATATTTATATATATATATATATAATATATAAATAAATATATATATATGTACATATATATATGTGTATATATATGTATATATATATTTATAATAAATTTTTTTTCATAAATGTCAATGTATAGGAAATCTTAAAATATATACTTTTAGTTGCTGTTATCAGAGAAATATTAAATTTTTTTTTAAGCACTTGTGCAAATTTCTCATTTAATTCAACTGTTGGAAAATAATTTTCATAAAGCTCCATGCAAAGGAAATCCTAAAATATATATTTTTAGCTGTTAATTTCAGGAAAATATTAAATTGTTTGATTTACGCACATGTGCAATTTTCTTATTTAATTCAACTGTTAAAAAATAATTACCATACAACTCCACTTAAAGCAAAATCTAAAATCTATTTTTAAAGAGCTATTACCCGAAAAATATTAAACTGTTTGATTTATACAAGTGTGCAAATTCCCCATTTAATTCAAGTGTTGGAAGAAAATTTATCATAAAGCTCCATGTAAAGAAAATCCTAAAATATATACTTTTAGCAGTTATTATCAGAAAAATATTAAATTGTTTGATTTACACAAGTGTGCAAATTTCTCAGTTAGTTCAACATTTTTAAAAAGTTTACCATAAGTCTCCATCTAAACAAATCCTAAAATATGTATATTTTTAGCAGTTATTATCAGAAAAATATTAAATTGTTAGATTCAAGCATCTGTGCAAATTTTTCATTTAATTCAACTGTTGGAAAAAAAATTACCATAAAGCTCTACTTAAAGAAAAATCTACAATCTAAACTTTAAAGAGCTTAAAATATTATAAAAAAGATTTACAAAATTTTTGATTTAGTTTTATTAAATTTTCGTACAAATATTATATATAATCAGTTAAATATATTGTTTATTTAAGATTTCTTTTTTAAAAAAATAAATCTCTATGTAAAGTAAAATTTAAAATATATACTTTTAGCAGTTATTACCAGAAAAATATTAAATTGTTTGATTTACGCACATGTACAAACTCCGCATTTAATTCAAGTGTTGAAAAAATTTTCAGATAGCTCCATGTAGAGGAAATCCTAAAGTATATACATTTAACAGCTATTATCAGAAAAATATTAAATTCTTTTATTTACGCACGTGTGCAAACTCCGCATTTAATTCAAGTGTTAGAAAAAATTTACCATAAACCTCCACTTAAATCAAAACCTAAAATATATACTTTTAGCAGCTATTACAAGAAAAACATTTAATTGTTTGAATTACTCACGAGTGCAAATTCCTCATTTAATTCAAGTGTTGAAAAAACTATTTTCTTAAAGCTCTATGTTAAATAAATCCCGAAATATATACTTTTAGTAGTTATTATCAGAATAGTATTAAATTGTTTGATTTACGCAAGTGTGCAAATTCCTCATTTAATTTAACTTTTGGAAAAAAAATTACTCTAAAGCTCCACTTAAAGCAAAATCTAATATTTAAACTTCAAAGAGCCATTATCAGAAAAATATTAAATTGTGTGATTTACACTCATGTGCAAATCCCTCATTTATTTCAAGTGTTGGAAAATTTATCATAAAGCTCCATGTAAAAAAATCCCAAAATATACTTTTAGCAGTTATTATCAGAAAAATATTAAATTGTTTGATTTATACACGTGTGCAAATTCCTCATTTAATTCAAGTGCTGGAAAAAATTTATCATAAAGCTCCACGTAAAGCAAAATCTAAAATCTAAACTTCAAAGAGCTATTATCAGAAAAATATTAAATTGTTTGATTTACGCACGTGTGCAAATTCCTCATTTAATTCAAGTTTTTGAAATAATTTCCCATAAAGCTCTACTTAAAGCAAAATTTGAAATTTAAACAGCTATTATCCAAAAAATATTAAATTGTTTGATTTATACAGGTGTGCAAATTCCTCATTTAATTCAAGTGTTGGAAAAAATTTATCATAAAGCTCCATGTAAATCGAAACCTAAAATATATACTTTTAGCAGCTATTATCAGAAAAATATTAAATTATTTGATTTACGCATGAGTGTAAATTTCTCATTTAATTCAAGTGTTGAAAAATATTTTTATAAAGCTCTATGTAAAGCAAAATTTGAAATTTAAACAGCTATTATCCAAAAAATATTAAATTGATTGATTTATACACGTGTGCAAATTCCTCATTTAATTTAATGTTTAAAAATTTACATAAAGCTCCCATGTAAAGCAAAACCTAAAATATAACTTTAGCAGCTATTATCACAAAATATTAAATTATTTGATTTACGCACGAGTGAAAATTCCTCATTTAATTCAAGTGTTGAAAAAAAATTTTATAAAGCTCCATTAAAAAAATTGCTTTATACTTTTAGCAGTTGTTATCAGAAAAAAATTAAATTTTACACATGTGTAAATTTCTCATTTAATTCAACAGTTTTAAAAATTTTACCATAAAGCTCCACTTAAAGCAAAACCTAAAATATATACTTTAAAGAGCTATTATCAGAAAAATATTAAATTGTTTGATTTACGCAAGTGTGCAAATTCCTCAATTAATTCAAGTTTTTGAAATAATTTCCTATAAAGCTCTACTTACAGCAAAATTTGAAATTTAAACAGCTATTATCCAAAAAATATTAAATTGTTTGATTTATACACGTGTGCAAATTCCTCATTTAATTCAAGTGTTAAATTTTTTCTATAAATCTCCATGTAAATCAAACCTAAAATATATACTTACACTATTTTCACAAAAATATTAAAATATTTTTTACGCATGAGCAAATTCCTCATTTAATTCAAGTGTTAAATTTTTTCTATAAATCTCCATGTAAAGGAGATCCTAAAATAATACTTTGTGAGTTTTACAGAAAAATATTAAATTACACGTTCTATTTCCTCCTTAGCTTCAACAGTTTTAAAAATTTCAGATTGCAAAACCTAAAATATATACTTTAAAGAGCAATTAAAAAGTAAAAAATATTATTGCTGAACGCAAATGTGAAATTCCTCAATTAATTCGTGTTCTAAAAATTTTTTAAAATGCTTAATAAAGTACCTAAATTGTAAACTTTTAACAGCTATTTCCACCGTCTAATTCACTTAAAATGTTAAGGCGTTTTAAATATTTTAACAAATTCACAAGCGAATGAACATTTTGGCAGAATAAGTAAATACCCTTTAGCACACCTACACATGCTATGGATCTCTTTTCACAAACTGTTTAGACATACTCCATCTATCTTCCAGAAATATTTTACCTAAATTCGCTAACAAATTAACAAAGTAAGGAGTCATTACGCATAAAACACTTTTTCCATAATTTTTCTGTCTCTCTCCCTCTTCATTTCTACATATTGTGCTCTTGAAAATTCCTATTCTGGAGATGTGTCGGAAATTATCTGCGATTAGTACGAATTGTTTTCATTGTTCGGGGAAAAGTAACAATTGATGTAAAAATTGAGGAGTCTTAATTAGATGACGGTTCTAGAACGAACAACACAAAGTAGTGGGTAAATAGTGCAATATGCCGTAAAACAGAATAGCGGTTATTTAGTTCACAAATAAAGATGAATAAAAATTTGGCCTCTTTGTGTTTTTGGGTACTCTAAAGAGAACAGAACAGTATATGGAATTCAGGAAAATGATTTCCTAGATATTTTGATAATTTGCTCTCTCTTTGCTGACTAGAATTTATTTATATTGGTAGCGTTTATGTTGAGTGCCCTATATTTGCAATTGAAATGGAGAGAATTTAATTATTTTTAAAGGTGATAAATACAACTGATTAGAAAACAATTTTGACTCAAATACAAGAATTTTTCGTTGTTTATTATATTTAAAATACTTTTGGAAGTTGATGCAGTTAAATAATTTATCACATTCCGTTAATTTGTGATGTTTTGCGAAGAGCTTGCGTGTTCTTTACAAAACTTTTAGCAAGACTATCATAATAATTTGAATGAATTATTTCATTCTCAAAAGTGAGACATATGTGAACTTGAATTGTTTAGATTAGATTAAAATCCAACCATTGTCTGCATTTAGTTTCTTTGTTGCTATAGGCTTAGTTATTTCCCTATTTATTTAAACAACTCCCATAGTTTATTTTGAATTTTCCTAAATTATCCAGCTTATTATATTTAAAATATTTTTGGAAGTTGGGATTGAAGTACTGTTGAATAATTTATCACATTTTGTTAATCTGTGATGTCTTGTGAAGACCATATACTGTATTTCAAAATACACTGCACTTTAGAATACTGTACGCAATAGAATCATAAAATAATTTCCATGAATAATTTCACTCTCAAAAGTGAGACAACATGAACTTGAGTTGTTTAGATTAGATTAAAATACCAACCATTGTTCGTATTTACTTTTTTATTGCTATACGTGTACTTATTTCCGGGTACAAGGTTTGTTTTGAGTTTTCCTAAACATTCCAGTTTATTATATTTAAAATATTTTTGGAAGATAAAATTTTTGAAGTGCTGTTGAATCATTTGTACTATTTGTTAATCTTTGATGTCTTATAAAGACCATATACTGTATTTCAGAATACACTGTACTTCAGAATACTGAACACAAGGCAATCATATAATAATTTCAATGAATAATTTCACTCTCAAAAGTGAGACTAACATGAACTGTGTAGATTAGATTAAAATATCAATCATTTTTTTACTACTATAGGCTTATTTAATTCCCTATTTATACACGGTTTGTTTTGAATTTTCCTAAACATTCCAGTTTATTATATTTAAAATATTTTCGGCAGTTGGGATTTTTGAAGTGCTGTGTAATTATT
This sequence comes from Pardosa pseudoannulata, assembly GCA_032207245.1. Classification (NCBI taxonomy): domain Eukaryota; kingdom Metazoa; phylum Arthropoda; class Arachnida; order Araneae; family Lycosidae; genus Pardosa; species Pardosa pseudoannulata. The sequence continues at coordinate 68,542,678 of CM063497.1, forward strand.
TATCACATTTTATTAATATATGATGCCTTGTGAAGACCATACACTGTATTTCAGAATACACTGTACTTCAAAATACTAAACGTAAGTTAATCATAAAATAATTTCAATGAATAATTTCACTCTCAAAAGTGAGACTAACATGAACTTGAACTGTTTAGATTAGATTAAAATACCAACCATCGTTTGCATTAAATTTTTATTGTTTCTAGTTTCTTTATTACTATAGGTGTATTATTACCTGATTATATACATCGGTTTGTTTTGAATTTTCCTAAACATTCCGGTTTATTATAATTTAAAATATTTTGGAAGTTGTGATTTTTTTTTTTAAGTGCTGTTTGAATCATTTTATCACCTTTTCTTAATATTTGATGTCTTGTGAAGACCTTATACTGTATTTCAGAATACACTAATACTTCAGAATACTGTATGCAATATATTCATAATATAATTTTAATGAATAAATTTTCTCTGAAAAGTGAGACTAACATGAACCCAAACTGTTTTATATTAAATTAATTTACCAACCATTGTTCGCATTTATTTTTTTTGATTGCTATACAGGCTTACTTATTTCCCTATTTTTTTCACAGTATTTAAGTGTTTTACGGTATTAAGTTTGTTTTGAATTTTCGTAAACATTCCAATTTATTATATTTAAAATATTTTTGGAAGATGAGATTTTTAAATTGCTGTTGAATCATTTATCATATTTTGTTAATATATGATGTCCTGTGAAGACCATACACTGTATTTCAGAATACAATGTACTTCAGAATACTGTATGCAAGATAATCATAAAATAATTTCAGTGAATAATTTCACTCTCAAAAGTGAGACTAACATGAACTTGAACTGTTTAGATTAGATTAAAATACCAACCATTGTTCGAGTTTATGTTTTTATTGCTATAGGCTTACTTATTTCCCTATTTTTCAAGGTATTTACGTGAAGTTGTTTTAAATTTTCTTAAACATTTCAATTTATTATATTTAAAATACTTATGGAAGATAATATTTTTAAAGTGCTGTTGAATCATTTATCTTATTTTATTAATCTTGGATGTCTTGTGAAGATCATACATGTTCTTCATTATACTGTACGGAAGATAACCATAAAATAATTTCAATAAATAATTTCATTCTCAAAAGTGAGACTAACATGAACTGTTTAGATTAGATTAAAATACCAGCCACTGCTCGCATTTAGTTTCTTTATTGCTATAGGCATACTTTTTCCTGATTTATACACGATTTGTTTTGAACTTTTATAAGCATTCAAGTGTATTATATTTAAATAGTTTTAGAAGTTTGAATAAATAAAATCCCTATAAATCATTAACCAGATTCAGTTACTCTATGATGTCTTGTGAAGACCATACGTATTCTTCACAATACTGGCCGCAAGATAATCATAAAATATTTTTAATAGATTATTTCACTCTCAAGAGTGAGACTTGCATGAAGTGGAACAGTTTAGATTAGATTAAAATGTTAACCACTGTTCGCATTTAGTTTCTTTATTGCTATAGGCATACTTATTTCCCGATTTATATGCAGTTTGTTTTGAATTTTCCTAAACATTCAAGTTTATTATATTTAAAATATTTTTAGAATTTGAGATTTTTAAAGTGTCGTTAAATAATTTATAACATTTTGTTAACCATACGTGAAGACCCTACGTGTTCTTCAGAATAATGTACAAGATAATCGTACAATAATTTCACTGAATTTATTCACTCTTTAAAATGAGAATAATGTGAACTTGAACTATTTAGATTGCCAACCATTGTTCGCATTTAATTTTTTTTATTGCTATAAGCCTACTTATTTCCCGATATATACCAGGTTTGTTTTGAATTTTCTTAAAAATTCCAGTTTATTATATTTAAAATATTTTTGAAAATTGAGATTTTTATAGTACCGTTAAATCATTTATCAAATTCTGTTAATCTGTGATGCCTTGTGAAAACCTTACATTTTCTCCAGAATACAGTAGGAAAGAAGCATAAAATAATTTCATTAACTTATTTTACTCTCAAAACTGAGACTAATGTAAAATTCACCTACTTAGATTAGATTACATTGCCAACCATTGTTCTCATTTAGCTTCTCTTTTGCTATAGGTCTACTTATTTCCCGATATATACGGTTTGTTTTGAATTTTCCTAAACATTCCAGTTTATTATATTTAAAATATTTTTAGATGTTGAGATTTTTAAAGTGCTGTTAAATCATTCAGAGCATTTTGTTAATCTGTAATGTCTTGTGAAGACCATACGTGTTCCTCAAAATACTGTACGCAAGATAATCATAAATAATTTCACAGAATTATTTCACTCTCAAAAATGAGACTAATGTGAACTTCAACTACTTAGATTAGATTAAAATGCCAACCGTTGTTCACATTTAGTTTCTTTCTTTGCTATAGGAGTACTTATTTCTAAATTTCTATACAGTTTGTTTTGAACTTTCCTAAACATAGCAGTTCATTTTATTTAAAATATTTTTAGAAGTTGAGAAATCATTTATCACATTCTTTTAACCTGTGATGTCATGTGAAGACCATACACGTCCTTCAGAATATTGTATGCAAGATTATCATAAAATAATTTCACTGAATTATTTCACTCTCAAAAATGAGACTAATGTGAACTTGAACTATTTAGATTAGAATAAAATGGCAACCATTGTTCGCATTTAGTTTCTCTTTTGCTATAGGCGTACTTATTTCCCGATTTATATAAGATTTGTTTTGAATTTTTCTAAACATTCCAGTTCATTTTATTGAAAATATTTTTAGAAGGTGAGATGTTTAAAGCCCCGTTAAATCCTATATAGCATTTTGTTAATCTGGGATGTCTTGGGATGACCATATGTGTTCTTCAGAATACTGTAGGCAAGATAATCATAGAATAATTTCACTGAATTATTTCCCTCTTAAAAATGAAACTAATGTGTACTTGAACTATTTAGATTACAAACCATCGCGTTTATTTTTTTATTGCTATAGGCATACTTATTTCCCTATTTATGCCCGGTTTCTTTTGAATTTTCTTAAATATTCCAGTGCATTATATTTAACATATTTTTAAATGTTGAAATTTTTAAAGTGCCATAAAATCATTTATCACATTCTGTTAACCTGTGATTTTTTGTGAAGAACATATGTGTTCTGCAGAATACTGTACGCAAGATAAATATAAAATTATTTCACTGTATTACTGCACTCTCAAAAGTGAGACTTATGGAAATTCAAATATTTAGATTAGATTTAGATTAGATTAAAGTGTGAACCATTGTTCGCATTTAGTTTCTTTTTTGCTATAGGCGTACTTATTACCCAATTTATACACAGTTTGTTTCGAATTTTCCTATATATTTCAGTTTGTTACATTTAAATATTTTTAGAAGTTGAGATTGTTAAAGTATCATTAAATAATTTTTCACATTCTATTAATCTATGATGGCTTGTGAAGATCATACAATTTCTTCAGAATAGTGTAGGAAAGATAATCATAAAATAATTTCACTAATTTACTTCACTCTCAAAAATGAAACTAATGTGAACTTGAACTATTGAGATTACCAACCATTGTTCACGTTTATTTTTTTATTGCTATAGGGGTACTTATTTCCCGATATATATCCAGTTTGTTTTGAATTTTCTTAAGCATTCCAGTTCATTATATTTCAAATATTTTTGAAAATTGAGATTTCTAAAGTACCTCTAAATCCTTTATCACATTTTGTTAATCTGTGATGCCTTGTGAAGACCATACATTTTATTCAGAATACCGTAAGAAAGATAATCATAAAACAATTTCACTAAATTATTTCACTCACAAAATGAGACTAATGTAAACTTGAATTATTTAGATTAGATTAAAATACCAAACATTGTTCGTGTTTATTTTTTTATTGCTATAGGCATACTTATTTCCCGATATATACAAGGTTTGTTTTGAATTTTCCTAAACGTATTAGCTTATTACATTTAAAATATTTTTAGAAGTTGAGATTTTCAAAGTGCCGTTAAATTATTTTTCACATTCTATTAACCTGTGATGTCTTCTGAAGACCATACGTGTTCTTCAGATTACTATATGCAATATAATCATAAAATAATTTCACTGAATTGTTTCATTCCCAAAAATGAGACTAATGTGACTTCAACTACTTAGATTAGATTAAAATGCAAACCGTTGTTCGCATTTAGTTTCTTTCTTTACTATAGGAGTATTTATTTCTAAATTTATATAGAGTTTGTTTTCAAGTTTCCTAAACATTCCATTTCATTATACTTATAATATTTTTAGAAGTTGAGATTTTTAAAGTGCCGTTAAATCATTTATCACATTCTGTTAACATGTGATGTCTTGTGAAGACCATACGTGTTCTTCAGAATACTGTACGCAAAATAATCACAAAATAATTTCACGGAATTATTTTACTTTTCAAAATGAAACTAATGTGAACTTGAACTATTTAGATCACCAACCATTGTTCGCGTTTATTTTTTTTATTTCTATAGGCGTACTTATTTCCTTATTTAATACCGGTTTGTTTTGAATTTTCTTAAATATTCTAGTTCATTATATTTAAAATATTTTTAGAAGTTGAGATTTTTAAAGTGCCATAAAATCATTTGTCACATTTTGTTAACCCGTGATGTCTTGTGAAGACCATACGTGTTCTTCAGGATACTATAAGAAAGATAATCATAAAATAATTTTACTGAATTATTTCACTCTCAAAAATGAGACTAAGTGAACTTGAACTATTTAGATTAGAATAAATACCAACCTTTGTTCACATTTATGTTCTTTAGTAATGTAGGCGTACTTATAGTCCGATTTAGGTTTGTTACGAAATTCTTAAAACATTCGAGTTCATTGCAGTTAAAATATTTTTAGAAGTTGAGATTTTTAAAGTGCCAATAAATCATTTACCACATTCTGTTAACATGTGCTGTCTTGTGAAGACCATATGTGTTCTTCAGACTATTATATGCAAAATAATCATAAAATAATTTTACTCAATTATTTCACTCTCAAAAATGAGACTAATGTGAACTTGAACTATTTAGATTAGATTAAAATACCTACCTTTGTTCACATTCATGTTCTTTATTAATGTAGGCGTACTTACAGTCGATTTAGGTTTGTTACGAAATTCTTGAAACATTCGAGTTCATTGCAGTTAAAATATTTTTAGAAGTTGAGATTTTTAAAGTGCTATTAAATCATTTATCACATTCTGTTAACCTGTGATGTCTTGTGAAGACCATAAGTTTTTTTCAGAATATTATACGCAAAATAATCATAAAAAACTTTAAATAAATTATTTCACTCTCAAAAATGAGACTAATGTGAACTTGAACTATTTAGATTAGATTAAAATGCCAACCGTTGTTCGCATTTAATTTCTTTCTTTGCTATAGGAGTACTTATTTCTAAATTTATATATAGTTTTTTTTTAAATTTTCCTAAACATTTCAGTTTATTATATTTAAAATATTTTTAGAAGTTGAGATTCTTAAAGTGCCGTTAAACATTGATCCCATTTTGTTAACCTATGATGTGTTGTGAAGAACATACGTGTTCTTCACAATACTTTAAGCAAAATATTCATAAAATATTTTTAATGAATTATTTCCCTCACAAAAGTAAGACTTATATAAACATTAGATTAAATATTATAATTATTTTTATAGATATAAATATTGGATTAAAATGCCAACCATTGTTCGCATTTAGTTCCTTTTTTGCTATAGGCGTATTTATTTCATAGTTTATATACGGTTTGTTTTGAATTTTCTTAAACATTCCAGTTTATTATATTTAAAATATTTTTTGAAGTTAAAATTTTTAAAGTACCTTTAAATCATTTATCCCATTTTGTTAATCTGTGATATCTTGTGCTTTGGTTTGGTTTGGTTTGGAGCGCTACGGTCTACTGTTTTGCACACGATTGCTAATGAGACCGGGACCTACTTCTTAAAGCCGATTCCGAACTGCTACGAACATCCATGCCATAGTAGGAGTGATATCTGGTGAAGACCGTGCATGTTCTTCCGAATTCCGCAGGAAGGATAATCATAAAATAATTCCAATAAATTATTTCACTATCAAAAATGAGATTAATGTGAACTTGAACTATTTAGATTAGATTAAAATACCATCCTCTGTTCACATTTATGTTCTTTATCAATGTAGGCGTACTTAGAGTCCTGTTTAGGTCTGATACGAAATTCTCGAAACATTCGAGTTCATAAGTTTAAATATTTTTGAAAGTAGCAATTTTAAAATGTTTAAATGTACAAAGTCCTATCAAATTATTAATCACATTCTCTTAATTACAAATAATTACAATTTGATACTCGAAAGGTATTTACCTCGCGAACTGAAATTTTTGAAGTTTTCGGAACTTAAATAGAAATAATTGTAGGAGTCGTATGAAATTTATTTCCGTCGTATCACATACGTTAATTAGATAAGGGCTCGTCGAAAACTAAGTAAGAGTTCAACTTCCCTCCCTCTTCTTTTCCCAATTATGTATAAATCCCGATCTCGTGTTAATAAATGAGAGCAATTAAAATTTTTCATCTTTTGGGCTTAGTGGAAGCAAAGAATCGTGTTGCAGCTTTCTTCGAAATTCCGTTCGATTACGGAAGGTGTTAGATTTCTCTTTTATGTGTTACAGAGAGATTCAAAAGTTTGGTAACTCTGATTTAATAGCAGTGAATAAAATTTTACTTCTGCTTATAAATTCATGAGTCCTATGCATTAAACACAGATTTTACGATTTGTTTAAATAATGCCGTTTACAAAATGTTATAAATAAGTTTCTTTAATCTGTAAAAACTTAGCAGTATTGGTTTGGTTTGGAACGCTACGGTCTACATTTTGCAACAAGAGGGTTAATGAGACCGGAACCTACTGCGTAAAGTTAATTCAGAACAGCTACGAAAATCCATGCCATAGTGGGATTCGAACACACGAACTAAGGTTTCGAAGGCTAGCACCCTAACAATTCAACAATCGTTCGGCTTTAACAGTATTGGATGATGTTTAATATAATATTCAAGTACTAGACGACCCGACAGACATTGTTCTGTTTTAAAGCTGCAAATCTAAAAATTGTAAAATGTTCTTAAATAATTTATAAATTGGACCGTTTTGATGGAAAAGTAATGAAAAATATTTTAAAAATACTTCACGCCATCACGCGTACTGTCATCACAAACGTAAATAGATTAAATGAAAATTCACACATCGGCCGTACGGGGATTTCATCTGGGGACTTCTTGTACTGAAGTCCGTTGCGCCGACCACTACACCACAAATACACTGGAATATAAAGGTTTCAAGTGGCATTATAATAATCTCAATCAGCTCGCAATTCTGAATTTTTAATAGAAAAAATATTTTCTATGGGATCAAATAGTGAATATAAACTATTCTCGAATCAACTTAATTCCATGCACAAAATTTCATTAAAATCTGTCCAGACGTTTACGAGGAGTGCTGTTGCAAACACGGGGAGATAAAAATTTCATATATAGAGATGTGTGTGTGTGTGTGTGCATGACACTGTTTCTGTAAAACCCTACACGATAAAAGCATTTGGATGTTACCCTGTTATAAATAAAAGCAAAATATATGTATTTTGAATAAAATGCTTTTAAATAAATTATAAGGTAGGCCGTTTTGATTCTTAAAACAGAAGAAGTTCAGAAGAAGTAAAGAAGAAGTTCTACGTCTTTTGGGTTGGGGATAAATATATGTATACATAGTATAAGTTTCCGTAGTGGATATTATAATGATATTGAATGTCTTTGTGAGAGTTTTTAATATATACCTAGGTTAATTGTTATTGATTTTAATTTTACTTTAATTTATACTCTTATTTTTGCATATATTGTCTTTAAACATTTAGGTTGTTTCTATTAGTGTACTTATGGTGACCGATAACGTTTCAGCTGAATAAAATGGAAATTTAACAGGAGCGTGGGGTTCACAATTGCCCCCCACCGCTTCAAGTATTTCAATTCTTAATCTAATTCGTTCCTATTCTCTATCTTTTTTTATTTCCTTTTAATTATTGTGTATATATATATATATATATATATATAAAAATAAAAATATATATATATATATATATATATATATATATATATATATATATATATATACAATACATAATACAATAAATATTAAATATACATAAAGACATATAAAATATATATAAAACATATATACTAAATTAAATATACACATATACATATATATTATATAATACATAATTCATACTAGCATATAGCCCATCATATGACGGGATCAGTAAAATTTTTAATATTCCAGAACTGTTAAGTACCCAATGAGGCAGGTAATAAAATGGTTTGTTTTTTGGCTGAGAATTATCTGGTTCACTCTCAATAGTTTATTTATCGTCATACTCCTCTAGAGTCTCCCGATCCTGTAATGCAGTTTAGAATCACATGGAATTCATTTAGTCAAACCATGTGGTTATGTATAACAAACAAACAAACTTCTTAATTTCCAAATATATATAAATTAAAAGTTAGATATTTAGTAGTCCTCGACTTATATGAAAAGAATTTATTGTTAATACCGATGATAAAATTTTCATTACAACTATATATACATATATATATATATATATATATATATATATATATATTTTATATAATATAATATATGTATATATATATATAATATATATAATATATATATACATACATATATATATACATATATATACATACATATATATACATATATATATATATATTATATATATATTTATATATACATATTATATAATATAATACATACATATTTCATTCATATATATATATATATATATATCCATATATAAACATATATATATATATATATATATATATATATATATTATATATATATATATATATATATATATTTATATATATATATACATATACATATATATTATATATATATATATATATATATATATTATATATATATATTTATATATATATATATATATATATATATAATATATATATATATATATATATATATATATATATATATATATATATATAATATATATAAATATATATTATATATATATTTATATATATATATATATATATATCCTTTGCGTTACATACACCTTTCTGTATAATTGGAAATTTCCGCGTGAAATATCCGATTACGAGCGTTTAAACTGAAAAATTAGTTTCGGACGATTAAATAAAGCTTCCGTTTTGACGGAGGCAGGGGAAGGTAGTTACTTTTTTAATTTATTCCTAACAGCCTCTAAACGGTTCCAAAACGTTCTTAAAAATCCACGTGTCGGCGTTGATCGCGCCCCATTTCCTGTTTACGTGAAAGTGAAATATAATGCGGAATGCGGAGGAAGTTGTTGCCGGCGCTAATTAATCAGCCCTGCTTACTTTGAAATAATATTTTTCGAATCTTAAAGTGTTGATTTTCGTTGGAAGAAATTTTAATATAAAATGTTCGGCATTCGTGAGAATTTAATAAAATCGGGATATTTATTTAACAGGAGAAATGGTTTTGAAAATGGAAGAATTCGGTCGAAAATGTAGAATTTGTTTTTGTGCAGAAAGTCTAGTTATGCGTAGACTTTCTAACCTAATTAAATTTTTGTAATAAAATATTTTTTAATTAAATATATTGTTTGTTTCTTTTATACCTTTAAGTTTTAACTTAAAAAAGATTTTTTTTAGATATTTATTCTTTTTATTTTCAAATTTCGCTCTGGGTTATATTTAAATGTTTTTATATAACTTCATTTATGTATCAGTAGATATATTGAAATCACTATTTCCCTACCTTTCTATCGAATTTGAGATCTCAACTTTTCCACATGGGTTCAATAACAGTGAAAATACATATATAGTAGATACAGATATATATATATATTTATTATGTACACACACACACACACACACATATATATATATACTTATATATGTATAATAAATATATATATATATATATATATATATTTTATATATATATATACATATATATACATATATATACATATATATATATATTTTATATATATATATATATATATATACATATATATATATAAATATATATAACATATATATATATTTATATATATAATATATATATATATATATATTTATATATATATTATATATATATAACATATATATTTATATACATATATATATACATATATATATAAAATACAATATATATATATATATAGTATTTTATAAATTTATATATATATACACATATATATATATATTTATATATATATATTTATACATATATAGCATATATATATATATATTATATATATATTTTTATATATTTATATATATATATATACATACATATATTTCCATACAATATATATATATAATATATATATATTATATATATATATATTATATATATATATATATATATTTTTATGTATATATATATATACATATATACATAAATATATACATACACACACACATATATATATATATATATATATATTATATATACATACACAAAAAAATATTATATAATATATATGTGTGTGTGTGTGTCACTATGAATGTCCAAAATCTAGAGAATATCTGCACTCACCTGTGTATGTCGACAATCAGCATGCAATTAAATTTTCAATTAAATTGTGTTTAGGTACATTTACTTCATATCAGATATTTTATATATATTATATTGAATTAAATTTATATACAATTTAGTTTTGTTAATTGCTTATAGTCATTTTGGGGATGTATTTTGATTGTGTAATTCGTCAGGAAAATGGAGGAAAAGAACGTGTTTGAATACCGTATGACTTCTTTGTATGCCTATTCAATTAAACACAAGTTTATATTTTGGTTGTATGGTGCGTTATCAGATCGGAGGAAAAGCACGCCTTTGGATACCATATGACTGTTTTATACGTTTATTCAATTAAACACAAATTTATATTTTGATTGCATGGTGTTTCATCAGATCGGAGGAAAAGCACACTAAATGATTTCTTTATGCTCTTATTCAACAAGTATATGTTTTGATCGTATGCTTGGTATCAGATCGGAGGAAAAGCGAGCCATTGGATACTGCATGACATCTTTGTACGCTTATTCAAATAAAAACAAGTTTATATTTTGATTTATGGTATGTTATCAGGTTTATTATATGTACATTCTCTCCAAGTTAGTTTCTTTTCTCTAATTAGCATTGTTCTCTAAGTAGAGTTTAAATAATACCATGTGGTGGCAAACTGCTGCTTTAATACCCATTACTCTGAGTTTTCATTAAATACTTTTCAACAAAAATCAAATGTTTTCCCTATTATAACACTACCTTTCAGTGACACGAATCAATTCCGAACGTAATGTCACCATTATATATAAATGCAATAATGCTTTTTTCTTTAACTAGTTGTGTATTTAACATGTCAGATATACATATGTAATAATACATATATAATATGATAGTCATTACGAATAAAGAACTCGCTCTTCACTTTTAAATAATAAATTATGTAATGTATTTGGTGCTATGGTCTACTGTTTTACACGAGGTCTAAAAAGTCCGGGACCTATAACTTAAAGCCGATTCAGAGCATTCATGCCAGTAGTGGGACTCGAACCTCCGAATTATGTTACAAAAGAGCAGAACACTACCCTTTTGGCAATTATTAGACATATTTGATTTAAATATGAGGAAGAACTTTTAAGGTTTTATAGTGTTATTACACATATCTCAATAAGATGTTAAATAATATCAACATACAGCTAACTTTGGTAGAAAATAAAAGTATTCCATTATATAAATTTAAAAATGCATTATTGTAACAAGTTGTGAAATATTTGTTTAATACATCCAACTGAAGTACCTCTGAGTAAAAGTGAAAATTTGTTCTGTGCAATTAAGTCGGAGTTACTAAATAGAAACCTAACACCTTCCGTAATAGAAAACTGCAATACGATTCTTTGCTAGGACTAAGCTTAAAAAGATGAAAAATTTTAATTGCGTTCATTTATGAACTGGTAACCGGGATTTAGATGTAATTGCAAAGAGAAAGGGGAATTGGTTACTACGCTTTGCTAAGTTTTGTACGAGCCCTGATCTAATTACAACATAGGTGATTTGATCAAAATACATTTCAGATTATGAGTCAGTTCTATATTCTGTCAACTAAGGAGATGGCTGCTTAATAAAAGTCTTTCTGCTTTTTCTATTCGAGTTTCCATTCTATTAATCCTCTAATCGGTTCGCAAGTACAACTCCGCCAAACCGATGATATCTTCAAAGCGATTGTCACGTACAATTTTCGACCTCCAAAAACGATCCGAAAATGGATGTGATGTACATTTCTACCAGTGCTTTCTCGCGGTTGGAGGGTCATATCGATTGTTTAAGAACTGCACCCCTCTTTGACTAACATTTATTGAATGATGCACCTATACCCCCTGAGACACAAAGACGCTGATAGCCTTTCATGGCTTTCTAAATCTCTATTTCGAAGTATTTCGTTTGCGGCAACAGATGTATCTCTAAATCCACCACTTAAATATCTTGGATGTCTTTAGTAAAAAATATACACAAGTCTCTCAAAGAATATTTTTATTTGTACTTTTAGAATCCATTATTTCTTATGGGATGATCTTCGAGACTTGACGAGCTTTATGTGTATTAAAAATTAACAATATATAATATCTATTTATATATCTATATATAACCGGAAGTAAAGGGACAATAACGAGGGTGGGTTTCCCGTATTCCATTCTAATCGACTAAGGGTGAAGTAAAAAATCATAGAATGCTTTGGCCACTGACACAGTAAACCTGTAGCGTATTTTTGGAGACTTTTTTAATCGATGTTTTCCACTCGGAGGGTTAAGTATTGTGCAAGTTCTTAAGGTGATTGAAGTATTGAAGTGAGTATCGTACGTGATTTTTCTTGAATTATTTTAATATTCAACAGCAATCAACATAACCTGCAATGTTATAACTTGTAAATGTAATTTTTTTTTAAAAATTACTATTAATTTAAAATTATCTAAAATTTTATAAATTTTAAAAATAAAATTTGGTACAGGTGTTAAAATAATAATTCAATATGTCGGTTTATCAGATTTATTTCATTTACCAAATTTTATTAAACTGTTTACTAATTCCACCATGAAACGATTTTTTATAAAATTAATTTTCCGCTTTTACAATTTCTTTATTATTTTTATTAATTGATTAATTTAACTATTACATAACTATGAAACTTCAAAATTTTGAAATAATAAAAAGTAGGAAGTATTTTTTAGAATGATCTTAAGTGAAAAAAAAGTATTTTCCTTACTTTTCATTAAAATAGTCTAATTTATAATTCACTTAAAAACATTTTACAATTTTTGGATTTACAGGACATCTGTTATACAAATATAATTTAATGATTAAAAAGTTATATTAATTATAAATAGGAAAAAATCATAATTTAAAATTTAAATAAACGCATAGATTAATTAAAAGTTCCAAACGTTAAATATCCTTTATTAGTTACTAAACAAATCGCTAAAATATGAAAATTCATATTAGGGAGTGAGGAAGGAAATTGATTAATTAACACCAACTACAACTTTTGGAGAATATTTTACTTTCTCGAAAACAGGAAATGAGGCGCAATCAACACTAGCTCGTGGATTTTTATGAACGTTTTCAGACCTGTTGAGGAGCACTTAAGAATAAATTAAAAATCCAATTTCACTTAGGTCGAAATAAAAAAAAAATTCTTAAATCAGTTAAAAGCGATCATTTAGTGTGAACGTTTTAATCGCCAAAGCACTATAACAGTGTATCATTACCGTCTGTCAAATTTGGTTTGGTTTGGTTTGGAGTGCTAAGGTCTACTTTTTGCAACACGAGGGCTAATGAGATCGGTACCTACTGCTTAAAGCCGTGTACTACCTGTAACCAGCCACCCACCCAAAGTCGGGTGTAGGGTGTTGAATTGCTGACCGTCCGACAAAAATGCTTTACGCAGGGGCCAAGTCAGCATTCCGCCCATAAAATTTAAAATAACAAAAAAATGCAGAAAATCTAGATTACAACTAATGCAGTTTACGAAAGTGCAGGGGATACACCGCAGGAGTTATACCCAGGTTAAAAGCCGGTTGACCCGGTGTACTACATGGAACTTTCTGACATGAGAGCAGGTGTTGGTGAGGAAAGCAATATCTGCACAGGGCAGTAGTGATGGCCATTCGTGAAGGGGTACTTTGACCCTTGCTGTGTGGTTTTAGGTTAAAATCATGGCCACGATGACTTGATTAGTGAGCCAGTCAACCAGGCTCCTGCTTCCTTATCAGTACCGGGTATTGGATTAGCTCTCTGCCCAGAGTTCATTGGATCTAAGGGTTTCTTAAGATGCAAGTCGTGTGTCAGAGGGCAGTCGTATAGTGATTGGAGTCACCGACTTTACCGTAGTTACAACTCCAATGAGCTATCCGAGACCTGGAACTGTGGAGATACTGAGGGAAAGGTCCATGGTTCAAGAAGGGCATTTACAGCCACATTTCACTCAGTTTAAACATTTCACTTTTCTTAAGAAACCATAGAGAACCCTGCCTGTAGTGGCCGAGTCCCAATAGTTTTGCCACTCGAAGAGCATCTCTTGCTTAAGTTTCAGTTTTATACTGAGCTAGTAGGAGTTTATTTCTGGATAACGAAGTGTAGCTTCTTTAGATAGCTTATCGGCCGCCTCATTGCCGTCGATGCCATAGTGAGCTTTAACCCAGCGGAGGTCAACTTTTTTGTTGGTTATTTAGAGGTTTTACTGAGTTGTCTGAATAACCTGAACTTGGTGATTCATTTGATGGAATCGTTGAATTGCCTGAAGGCTGGATATACTGTCTGATAAAATCTGGAACGAGCTTGGACCAGGCTTCTGCGTGATCCAGTTTAACGCTTCTGAAATAGCTGTCAGTTCTGCCTGGAAGATTGTGGCTGAGTTCTGAACGGCTACGAACATTCATGCCCCAGTGGGATTCGAACCCACGAACTTCGGTTCTGACGGCCAGCACCCTAAACAATCGGCCATCGTTCGGCTCTGTCACACTTGATCTACGTAGAATTACTTAGATTTAAGCCGTGTTCGTCAAAGGTGACTGGGGCATATAAAATATGTTCGTGGTCACAATGTCATCCAAGTTCTCAATCAATACCTCTGGGGTGGCAGTCCAAGTCTGTGGGTCTTCTGCTTGGTCCCTGCTTTAAAATTACGAGGACCTACTTGAGCGAAGTCGTTCTTCCACTTTTAATAGTGCTCATTAAAATGAAAGGCGTACACCTTTGCCTTAATACGAGTAGCCTATGACTCAATCCTGCTTGGTTTGTCCAAGTGGTATGAGGAACAGAACCAAACAACATGAATATAATTATTAACCCATTAGCGCCCAGTGATCTATTTTTAGATCGCTAAACATAGCTTGGTAAACTCGCTTTTAGATGACCTTAAACCCACCCCACACATTCTATACTGCACAGGGGGCAAGACAAGGCATGCACCTGTTTACCAACAAGTGGTTTTCTTGTTTTGTTTATATCATTGATCTAAAGCGATAAGAGAAAGTTTGTATCGCCCTTTCGTTCCGCCGTTTTTCTACGTTTCTTAGCATAAACACTGAAAACAGCTAAGTAATAAGCGAAAGTTAAATTTTTTTTGGCGATTTAATATCTTCATAGATGTAGCTATCAGAATATAAACCGATGTTATCTTAAAACAAATATAAATAGTAAAAATTAGTGTCAAAATACTGCTGATCTAGAAATAGATCACTGGGCGTTCGGGCGTTTTTTTTCCTGACCCTGGTAATATTACGTTTTTTCACCTTTAGATGAAAATATGAGTTGAAAAGTATTTAATAGCTTTCAGGATGCAGTTGATTATCTGTTTTCTGAACAAATTAAAGAGGATATTATTGCCATATCCACTGATGTAGATGAACTGACAGATGAAGAGAAAATAGATGATAAGTTACATGCTCCATTTGTAAATGATATTGTTGGTAAAATAGAAGTAATATCAAAATATGAGTGTGATTAAATAGATTTACCTTCAACGTTTGAGAGGAAGCCTAAAATATTAAAAACAGAAAAGCCAAAAATTGTTTGGAAAAAAAACCCGAATTATACCAAATGGTCGGAATTAGGGGAAACGTATAAGAATAATATTTTGGCAATGGAAAATGATCTTGCAAATGCATCTTGCATCATTGCTTTGAAAAACTTTTTTCTGATGAAGTATATAACGTAATTGTGGATGAGACTATTTTCTATGCTAAAAATGTCAAAAACGACCATGATTTAATTATCACTAAAGAAGATATAAAGATATTTATAGGGTTTTTGATATATTTTGGCTATCTTACTCTTTCAAGTGAAAGATATTATTGGAGTGATGTAGAAGATTTAGTGATAGGTCTTGTACAGGACTATTTTAATAAAAATGCTTACCTAAAATAAGTCATATATTCATTTAAAAGACATTTCAAAAGCAGATGAACGTAAGAATGACAAATCAAGATAAAACTCCTTTTGGAGAGAATAAGAGGTAAAATATGGTACTGGTGTCTATTCACTCGAATAATTGATATGGCTGTAGTTAATGCAAGTATTCTGCACAGAAATATTCATAAAGGTGATTCTATGCCCATGTAAGATTTTCGAAGAGCTGTTGCTGTAAAATATCTAAAATTGGGAATCGGAAAAAAAGTTTTGAAAGGTCGACCTTACAGTTTTCCTTCATCCTCAAAAGCTAATCTCAGTCATGATGTTCGCTTTTATAAAAGGGATCACAATATGGGACAAAGAAAGGGCAAAAGACGCTGTCGACTTGTAGGGTGCCAAGGAAGTCCCCTAACATATTGTGTGAAGTGCGATGAAACTTTATGCAAGAAGTGTTTCTTCAAATTCCACACTAAACTGTAGAAACATTGAAATTTTATTATTTTAAAATAATTAAACTTTACTAAGTACATTCTGTAATATTGTGAAATTCTGCATAAATAAACGTTTTTTAAAAGAAAATGCATTAGTTTTTATCTATTTGGTTCGATTTTACCACGTTATTGAAGTACTAATGATTGTTGTGTATTTGCTAAAATATATCCTCCGAACGCCCAGTGATCTATTTTTAGATCAGCATTTTTAAAAAAAAACTAAGGTACGTATTGATAAAATTCGATAATAATATTCATGTTGATGGTAAAAGACACCCAATTTATGAATTATATGTCAGTGCGTCAAAATAAAATAATTTGGGTTAATGGGTTAATATAAAATAACGTAAATAGAGAAATAAAATTTTTTTGTTGATGTTTGTCTTGTCCAGTTTATAAAAAATTAATGTAGTAATATCAGATTGAATAAAGATCCAGAATTTATCTATGTTAATAAAGAAAAAGTAAATATTGGTTGGACATATTGAGAATGACGTATTGTAAAATCATGGACAAAGATAGGAAATTATTGAATTGCGAAATTTAATGTCATATTGAAAGCAGAAGACTATAAATTTTTAAAAAACAATAAAAATAAAAAAAATAATTGAGTTACTGTGCTTTGTCCAGTAAGTTATACAATTAATGCTTCTTAATGTTACACGTAATCAGATTGAATTTACAGATCCAGAAGTTTTCCTGGTTGGTTAATAGGCACCCAGAAAGGACGCCCAAAACTCAGATGGTTGGACTATATGAGAATGACGTAAAGCTTTAAATATCCTGGCAAAAGATAGGAATGCCTGGTATTGAATTGCGAAAAGGCTACCCTCCACGGCTGTCATACAATTGAAAAAGCAGAAGACTATGTACGGATTTTTTTAAGAGAAACAAATAAAACATAAAATTTGTACTGTGCTTTGTCCCTGTTTTTATTCCTGCCTTCATACCCAAATTCAACCTGCTTCTTCAAATGTTACACGTAATCAGATTGAATGATTACAGATCCAGAAGTTTTTCTGGCTATTGGTTAATAGGCACCAGAAAAAAGGACGCCCAAAACTCAGATGGTTGGACTATATTGAGAATGATGTAAAGGCTTGAAAAATCCTGGGCAAAGATAGGACTGCCTAGTATTGAACTGCGAAAAAGGCCAGTGCCCCTGAACGGCTGTCATACAAATGAAAAAGCAGAAGACTATGTAAGGATTTTTTAAGAGAAAGAAATAAAAAATAGAATCTGTACTGGGATTTTTCACTGTTTCTTAATTCTTGCCTTCCATACCCAAATTCAACCTGTTTCTTCAAATATTACCAGAAATACCTTTTGTAAATATTTCTAGGGTGCACTTATGAATTAAACGAACAACCCTAAATGAAGAAGATATTTTAGAAAACAATGTGATTACACAAATACAGTTTTCTCTTTAGAATACCAAGATTTTTAAGCTAAAGAAAGTGATGAATTATTTATGATCATAGTCTTTAGGGAAGTCTCTCTCAAAAGGTACTTCCACCTTGACACCTTATCAGAAACTGAGATGACAGCTACCATGATTAATAAGTGTAAAGTTCTTTATTAGGTTATTTAGAAAATAATGGTCCAAAAATCTTACATCTTGACTGCTCCAATACAGTTTTTGCATTTATGGTCTGGAATTTTTTTTACAGTTATAGCAAAATAAAAAAAAGCACTAACAGTTTGAAGATAGACTCGACAGTTTGTGATGTCACTTCAATAAGTGCTTAGGCTTGGTATATAGGAACTACTTTTTATCTGTGAGAAAATTCGAGAACCTGCTGTAGTAACTGCTTTGATTTCAATATGCCTTTTGGAAGTTGCGATAAAGTTATATATGTACATGTAATGACATATATACATTTTTATAGAAGTATGTTCGTATAATGACAATACAGTTACATTTAAGAACCATGCGTTATGTTTTGCTTATTACTAAAAATGCTCATGTAATTAAAGTTCTATGCATGATTTCATAGCACAAGTCATCTATACTAAATAAAAACAAAGACTAAAATAAATTTAAAAAGCATTATTAATTGTACATTTAGAGCATTTAGTCCTGCTCTTACATGCATCTAATATTTGAAACATGTGCTCGTAACAAGAAAGAAGTAGTTCATAAGATACGAGAAATGTATAAAGAATTTGAGATAAAAATCTGCTAGATATATATGAAGCATGTATCAACAGTGTACAAAGTATAGACGTAGAATGTTCTGTGAAGAATCAGTCAACATTGCACAAGGGTTCTATGAAGAACTTAAGAAGAATTTTCTAAGATAACACTGTTCAGTGTATGAAGAATGTACAACAGTTTTGTTATACATGTTGAAACATGTGACAGGTGCAAAATTGTGCTCGCAACAAGAAAGAAATAGTACATAAGGTACGAGAAATGTATAAAGAATTTGAGAAAAAAGCTGCTAGATATATGTGAAGAAGGTATCAACAGTGTATTGTACACTGTTGATGCTCATATATATATAGCAATTTTTTCTCAATAAATGAAGAAGGTATCAACAGTGTACAAAGTACAAACGTAGCATGTTCTGTGAAGAATCAGTCAACATTGCACAAGGGTTCTATGAAGAACTTAAGAAGAATTTTCTAAGATAACACTGTTCAGTGTATGAAGAATGTACAACAGTTTTGTTATACATGTTGAAACATGTGACAGGTGCAAAAATTGTGCTCGCAACAAGAAAGAAATAGTACATAAGGTACGAGAAATGTATAAAGAATTTGAGAAAAAAGCTGCTAGATATATGTGAAGAAGGTATCAACAGTGTACAAAGTACAAACGTAGCATGTTCTGTGAAGAATCAGTGAACATTTCACAAGGGTTCTATGAAGACCTTAAGAAGAATTTACTAAGATAACTCTGTTCAGTGTATGAAGAATTTATAGCAGTTTTGTTATACATGTTGAAACATGTGACAGGTGCAAAAATTGTGCTCGCA
>CM063497.1:68590180-68595180 GCA_032207245.1 Pardosa pseudoannulata
ATATACATATCATTTAAGTTTGATAAAATGTATTTAAATAATGCAGAGGTTATTAAATAATTTAAAATAAGAAATGATTAAATTAGATGGTTAAAGAAATGACGTCATAATTTGTTTATATTCATACTCTTCTAAAGTCTCCCGGTATTGTTAATGCGGTTTAGAATCACGTTGAATTTATTTAGAAAGAAAATTCAAAGCTTTCTTTGCAATGTCGAAATTATCGTTCTTATCAATTTTTTGACACAGTAATTAATGAAGAAAGAAAATTCAAAGCTTTCTTTGCTATGTCGAAATTATCGTTCTTATCAATTTTTTGACACAGTAATTAATGAAGAAAGAAAATTCAAAGCTTTCTGTGCTATGTCGAAATTATCGTTCTTATCAATTTTTTTGACACAGTAATTAATGAAGAAAATTCAAAGCTTTCTGTGCTATGTCGAAATTATCGTTCTTATCAATTTTTTGACACAGTAATTAATGGAAGTAAAGGAATGAAACTATCACTTCTACTACACCTAGGAGGTAGATAGAATTTGTTGTTAATACCGGTGATTAATTTTAATTGCACCAAAAAATAATCGATGATTAAATTTAAAATTACCACATATATACCTAATCTATTATTTATTGTATTTTAGAATCACGTTGAATACATTTAGTCAAACCGTGAAGTTTGTAGAAAAAACAAACACTCAAACGAACAAATTTCTTGGTTTTCAATGGTATATAAAAAATTATCGATGATTAAATTTAAAATTATCATCACATATGTACCTAATCTATTATTTATGCCAAATATAAAAGAAAATTATATACGTATCATCTAAGTTTGATAAAACGTATGAAAATAATGCAGACGTTATTAAAGAATTTAAAATAACAAATGATTAAATTAGATGGTTAAAGAAATGTTGTCATAATTTGTTTATATTCATACTCTTTTAAAGTCTCCCAATACTTTGAATGCAAATTAGAATCACGTTGAATTTATTTAGAAAGAAAATTCAAAGCTTTCTTTGCAATGTCGAAATTATCGTTCTTATCAATTTTTTGACACAGTAATTAATGGAAGTAAAGGAATGAAACTATCACTTCCACTACACCTAGGAGGTAGATAGAATTTGTTGTTAATACCGGTGATTAATTTTCATTGCAACAAAAGTAATCGATGATTAAATTTAAAATCACCACATATATACCTAATCTATTATTTATTGTAGTTTAGAATTACGTTGAATTCATTTAGTCAAACCTTGGGTTTTCGTATAAAAACCAAACACTCAAACGAACAAACACTTGGTTTTCAAAGATAATTAACTTAAACGTTATATATTCAATAGTCTTTGAAAAAGACTCATAGGCTTTTATGAAAAGAATTTGTTGTTAATACCGGTGATAAAATTTTCGTTGCAATAAAAATAACTGATGATTAAATTTAAAATTATCACATAGGTACCTCATCTATTATTTATGCCAGATAGAAAAGAAAACTATATACGTATCATCTAAGTTTCATAAAACGTATGAAAATAATGCAGGCGTTATTAAATAATTTAAAATAACAAATGATTAAATTAGATGGTTAAAGAAATGACGTCATAATTTGTTTATATTCATACTCTTCTAAAGTCTCCCGGTATTGTTAATGCGGTTTAGAATCACGTTGAATTTATTTAGAAAGAAAATTCAAAGCTTTCTTTGCAATGTCGAAATTATCGTTCTTATCAATTTTTTGACACAGTAATTAATGGAAGTAAGAAAATTCAAAGCTTTCTGTGCTATGTCGAAATTATCGTTCTTATCAATTTTTTGACACAGTAATTAATGAAGAAAGAAAATTCAAAGCTTTCTTTGCAATGTCGAAATTATCGTTCTTATCAATTTTTTGACACAGTAATTAATGGAAGTAAAGGAATGAAACTATCACTTCCACTACACCTAGGAGGTAGATAGAATTTGTTGTTAATACCGGTGATTAATTTTCATTGCAACAAAAAATAATCGATGATTAAATTTAAAATTACCACATATATACCTAATCTATTATTTATTGTATTTTAGAATCACGTTGAATACATTTAGTCAAACCGTGAAGTTTGTAGAAAAAACAAACACTCAAACGAACAAATTTCTTGGTTTTCAATGGTATATAAAAAATTATCGATGATTAAATTTAAAATTATCACATAGGTACCTCATCTATTATTTATGCCAAATATAAAAGAAAATTATATACATATCATTTAAGTTTGATAAAATGTATTTAAATAATGCAGAGGTTATTAAATAATTTAAAATAAGAAATGATTAAATTAGATGGTTAAAGAAATGACGTCATAATTTGTTTATAATGGAATGAAACTATCTTTACCACACTACACCCTGGAGGTAGATAGAATTTGTTCTTAATACCAGTGATACATTTTTCATTGCAACAAAAAATATTCTATGATAAAATTTTAAACTAACGCATATGTACTTAATCTATTAATTAATCAAAATATGAAAACAAATAATTTACTTAATATCTAAGTTCAGTGATAAAAAGTATAAAAATAATACAGACTATATTTAAGTAATTTAAAATAAAAATTATAAATGAGATGGTTAAAGGAATGACTTCATAACGCTGGAAAAAATGATTTACTTTTGATGGGCTTGATGTCGAACGTATTAAAGACTAAAGCATTTTGGGCTGTGATATGAAGCATATTTATACTAATTTAGTTTAGAACCGGATCAATAGGAGAAGATAAACTGTACTCGCTTTGAAATTTGCTAATCCTACCTCATCAAGAATCCAATATTGATGCTTCTTTCCATTCCAGGTCCAACCGCTTCATAAACTCGATTACAGACGGACAGATAACTTAGGTTTTTATTATTTAGGGGATAAGGAACATAACTGTAAAAAATCAAATGTAACAACGGGACCTACAGCTTTAAGATGATTCCGAACACCTACGAATATCGATGCCATCAGGTGGATTCGAACCCACGAAGTCCAGTACTGCAAAGAAGCTTTCTATCATTCGGCCTTCATTCGGCATCCAGGGGTTCAACATTTCTTGTTATTTAAGTACCTTTAAATCCAATCTACGCTACAATGTTCATAACCCAAACCAATATTCCCAAACCAAAATAAACTTAACCCTCTAAGCGGTTCGCACGTACAATTTTCGACCTCCCAAACTTTCCAAAAATGGATGTAATGTACATTTCTGCCAGTGTTTTCCCCTATGGAGTTTTGAGGTAGGAGGGTCAGGTCGATTGTTTAGGAACTGCACACCTACTCTCTGAGGCACAAAGACGCTGATAGCTTTTCATGGCTTTGTAAATCTCTATTTCGAAGTATTTCGTTTGTGGTAACAGATGTGTCTCTAATTGCACCACTTAAATAGCTTGGATGACTTTCGTAAAAAAGATAGAAATCATTCTCTTAAAGAATATTTTTATTTGTACTTTTAGAACCCATTATTTCTTATGGGATGATCTTCGAGACTTGAAGAGCTTTATGTGCATTAAAAATTAACAATCTATAATGTCTATTTATATATCTATTTATAACCGGGAGTAAAGGGACAGTAACGAGGGTGGTTTCAAATATTCCAATCTAATCGACAAAGGGTGAAGTAAAAAATCATAGAACACTTTGGTCACTGACACAATGAAACTTCAGCGTATTTTTGGAGATTTTTTTCCTCGGTGTGTACCACTCGGAGGGTTTAACAAAGAGTAAAACCATGTAAAAAATAAACTTACGTATACAAGGTGTCCCAAAGGATCGTTTACAAAATTAACATGCTGGTCTGTCATATCATGATGAATAAGATTTACATAGGAACTTGTGTCCGAAAATGCAAACTGTGACCGCTAGATGTCAATAATTGCAGGAAAATCGCTACATCAGTAGTGGCGGACCGCTGTGATTCCCCAACCTGACTGACCTGGATTTCTACCTGTGGGGAAACATGAAGTCCATGGTGTACAAGACACCCTAACATCGGACATGGATCTTTTCGCAAGGATCGCGGAAGCGGCAGCACGTGTACGTGACACTCATGGCCAAATAGAACGGGTTTGTGAATCCATGCGCCGACGTTGTGAAACGTGCATTGTGGCGAAGGGAAACGATTTTGTGCATTTGTTGTGATGTAATCCTCATCTGTAGTAAAAATCATCGTAACACCGCTGTCGATATCATTTTTTTTTTTACCTGCTCCACACTCGTGATCACAGCACTCTAGCGGTAGCACTATGCATTTTCAGACACAAGTTCCTATGTAAATCTTGTTCATCGTGATATGACAGACCAGCATGTTAAGTTCGTAAACGACCTTTTGGGAAACCCTGTATATTATCAGAAATCTGTACTGTTTTAGAATATAAAATAAAATGTACAAGTTTGACTAAATATTTATAGCCTTGAGGTGCAAACATACCACGAATTCTATAAAATAATAAATGGTCCTTTGGCACTAAGTGTATCAAAGAAACTCTCTGAAATTACTGGTATTCAATTTCAATAAAATAAAAATGAACCTTGAACATTGCCTTCCAATACGTATACAATACAACCAACAATTGATTCCAAATGCACAATCAATCAGGACTATAAAACTGGGAATCCCATTTCCCCTGGCAACCGATTTAGTGTACCAGTTTCTCCAAGATTACTTAGCGGTCAGTAATCAAGATGTTTGTGCTTCGCGAATTCCTGATTCATGAAGCGCAGAATAAGATTCCAAAGTTATTACGGGAATTCAAATCCTTACTATTAATTCAGCATTTCAGGATTTCAAATTCCAGGATTTGGAATCTTTTAATAAATAATTCTAAAATGAATCAAGCTGTACGGGATAGGTGGGAATCATTGTAAATTACGCACTTAGCACAGAATTCAGAAACTGAAATAAAAATCGATTATTTGGTATGTTATGGTTTGAGCTATTTGTCGATAATAATCTTAAATTGTTTTAAATTGGGAAAATTTGGAT
>CM063497.1:68605180-68613058 GCA_032207245.1 Pardosa pseudoannulata
TATATATATATGTAAATGTATATAATATGATATGTATATATATTTGTATATCACATATATATGTATATGTATATAATAATATGTATATGTATATACAATGTACAGATATATATGTATATATACATATGTATATGTAGTATTTATATGTATATGTATATACAATACATATATTTTTTATGTATATATGTATATTATGTAACAACACACAACACATATACAACACACATATATACACACACACACACACACACACATTCATACACACACATATGTATATATGTATATACACAATGTATATTGTATATATATACATATATATATATACACATATGTATATATATACATTATATATATTATATATACACACACACACAACACACACACAGCATATATGACACACACACATATATATATATATAATACACATATATATATTTTTCAATATACACAACACACATACATTTTATATATATATATATACAAATATAACACATAACACACACAACACACAACACACAAACACACACACACACACATATACACACACACACACATATACAGTACACACACAATAATACACACATACACACACACAACACAATATATTTATATATTTATGTATACACACACATATACACATATTGTATACACAGAACACACAGTATATAGTATATTTTATACACACATATATTTTTTTTATATATACACATATTGTATATATGTATATACACATATATTTTATACAATTACATTTGTACACATACACAATTTAACACACACACACTATTTTTTATATATACAAAATGTACATATGTATATTTATATATGTTTTATGTACACACACATAGAGGAAACACACATTTTACATATACACACACACATGTACACAGTATATATACATATAGATAATGACACAATATGTTTATTGATATATATCTATATAGACAGTATATACCACATATATGATACACACACACATATACACACAACACACACAATTTTAACACAACACATAATATTTATACACATATATGTATATATATATGAACAATAACATATATACACATACAGATTTTACAACACACAAATATATATACACACACCACATAACACAATATTTAATTTGAAACAAACAATTGTAATAAATATACACACACATATATATACATGTATGTATATATATATATATAATTTTATAACACACACACATATAACATATATATATATATATATATATATATATATGTATACATATGTATAATACAACACACACACAAATATACATATATACACACACACATATATATATATTTATACAACACACATTATTATATATATATAACACACATATATACACACACACATACACACACATAATATAACACATATATACAATATAATACACATATATATATGATGTATAATATATATTTTATACAACATGATTATCATACATATGTATATATAATGTATACACAAAATATATATATGTATATATACACAACCACACAACACACAGATAAAACACATGTATACAACACACACACACAGTAAACATATAAATATTACAAAAATACACACACTATATATAAAATCACACAACAACAACACACAACACATGAAACACACACATCACACAACACAGCACACACACTCAATATGTATGAATATATATACAATATACAGTGTATATATATATAACATATGTATGCATATATACACACACAAACAACACAATAAACACATATTTGTATAAACACACATATAAATATGTTTACAACAATACAACAACACACACACACACACAATACACATACACATAACACACAACACACACACACATATTGTATAACACAATATTTACACACACACACAAACACACACACACAACAACACACACACACAACATATATATTATACAACACAGATACACAATGTATAACACACAATACATATATATACAAAAATACACACACAATATATATATATATGTATATATACACATATACACACACACATGTATATATATATATATATATAATATTAGCACAACACACATATATATATATATATATATGTATACATTACATATACACATATATATATATATTATACACACACATACACACATATGTATACAACACATAATATATATAACACACATGTATGAATATATATATACATGTATATATATATGTATATATATATACACATATATATATATATATATTTATACAATATATGTATATATTTATATACACACACATAAATATGAATGTATATATATATATATATATGTATACATACATGTATATTATATATATATAACACATATATATATACACACACAATATATATATATATTATAAATATCATATGTATATATATATATGTATATACACACAACACACACATACACACATATACAACATATGTTATATATATATATAAATATGTATGTATATATATATATACACATAATTATATATACATATATTATATAAATATGTAATTATATATATATATATATATATACACATATATAACAAATTTATATACACATATATACACACACACACGTATATTCACACAGTATGTATATATATATACACAAATATATATATACAACATTAAATATGTATTATATATATATATATACATGTATGTTTATATATAAATATGTATATATATATATATGTTTATATATATATATATACACACATTATATATATATATATATATATACACACACACACAATATATATATATATTTATATATATATACACAGTATATATATATATATATTTATATATATATACATATATATATTTATATATATATATTGACTGGTACTAGGTGGACGGTACTAGATTTGACTACAGCGCCATGGGGGCGACCGAAGACGAAGCAAATAATAAAAGTGCATAATTATAGTAAATAGGGATACTGATAAATTTTTCAATAATACCATTGTTATTATAATGGGTTGAAGAAATTAACCCCTTGCCTGTTTTGCACGTACATCGTACGGGCGTGGTTACTGTGTGTTTGATGATTTGCCCGTACGCTGTACGGGCAATCTGGTTTCTTTGTCGTTCTCACTGTTTTGTCGGTATCTTTTGTTTTTTAAGGTTGAATTAGTCGTACAGATGTCCACAAGATGTTAATTTTCGATGTGTATTCTGTTTCGTTTTAAAGCTCGGGGTTTCTGATAGGTTTTGCATTTCACCGCGAGTTTTTATCTGTGAGTTTTTGGCTTGATTTTGTCTTGAGGTTTTAGGAGACTGACTCAGAGGGGCGTTTTAGAGGTAATTCTACCTGCAGATAAAATACTAAGACCTTTTAGAGGTAAACTAAAACTTTTTACAGGTAAGTCTACCTACAGATAAAAAACTAAGACCTACAAACAAGTGCTATTCTACAAACAAGTGTGTTCATTAAAGAAAAATGACAGCAGAAAAAGAATTCGAAAAGAAAATAGGTATTTTTTTCCGGACTGAAACGTTCGACTCCGCTTCTTAAATTCAAGATTTATCACACTAAATCTGATCTTTGAAAAAAACCGGTTAAGTAAATGTATCTGTAGCACTTACATTCGAAAATAATTGTGTATTAATTGTAATCGAAAATATTTGTTATCTGCATACCTGTAAACGTCACTTCTCTTTCTAGTGTACATGAGTGCGAAAAGAAACTCTAATTTCCTGTAAATAAGTTGTTATAAATGCTCAAAATAATTATAAATATTACTTTTAATAACATTTTCCTGCTTACAAATGTAAAAGGAACAAAAGTATGCAATAAAAAAATGGGACATTTTTTGGATCGAATTCAGGTAGAAAATGAAACTCTTAATGGGTTAATGCAATACGGAACATACAAAAATAATTTTATCAGTGCATATTGCGATGAGTCAGATTGAAACATTCAAGGCAAAGAAAAAGTGAATCGACGCTATTGGATCAGTATGTCACCACATTTTTAGTCAAATTCTTTGCTGTAGTTCTTAACCACTTCCGGTAAAATGACGAGTCTCGCTCGTCATTAGTTTTTCATTCCATACCGCACAATGACGAGCTACACTCGTCATGCGATTAAAGTTACTGTTAAATATGATAATTAATTTAGTTTAAAATTTCTAGTGTACTGAATTTGGCAACACTTTTATCACTTGTGAAAATCACAAGTCACTATTGCATATTGTTTACTTAGAATTTCTTGGTACAAGTCATTGCCAAATTAATGAGTCAGAATAAAAGGAAACCTACTAAGAAATGCCGTGTGTGTTACAAGAATCAAATTAAAAGTGAGACTACTTGGCGGTGTAAACAATTAAGAATTCCTTTGCACTTTGTTTTGAAAAGTACCACTAGCTTGAAGACTATTATCTGTATATCTTATTAATGTTTTGCTTTGATATTTTCTTAATTTTACTGTTTCTGATATTATTTAACACTATTAAAAAGTGGATTTTAATTAAGAATATGTAAGAATTGTAAAATGAAACAAGTTTTTTAAATAAAAATTAAATGGTTATTTCATGCACAGTTTTTCATTATTAAATTATACCGAAAGGAGTTAATAGCTGCTTTCAATGCTGGCGAATGAGAGTAATCACTTAGCAGTCAAAGCACGATTGTTTAATAAAAGGATAATCGTAACAATTGTACCACGTGCTAGTGGTCAAACTAAAAAAACTACTTCAAGCATGACTTTATTAATCATTTTATATGCTGCAAATAGTACTTTAGTATATGCATCGTATAATGAAAAATTTACGTCGGTGCCTTGGGCAAACCATCAAAAATGCGTCTGGCATTCAATTTGTTAAAAAGAACTATATTTTTGAATCTTTGTTCGCCTATACTTTAGGGTAACAATAATTTAACCATATTAAAATTAGCTTTAAAAATAAGTTCAATGAAGTATATTTTAGAACATTTTTATGTATAAAATTTACTCACAATTTAAATTTTCAGATATTCTTACAAATATAGGCCAAAATTAATACTAATACGCATTAATATTACTAATATACATTTACATAAACCTGTAATCTAAATTGTAAATAGATTTACGTTTATGTTTAGAATATTAAAACAAATTTTAAATTCAGATTAAAAAGAACTATATTTTTGAATCTTTGTTCGCCTATACTTTAGGGTAACAATAATTTAATTAGTTTTAATTAAAATTAGTTTTAAAAATAGGTTTAAATGAAATATAAGTTAAACATTTTTTTATTTACAAAATATTTCTCACAATTTAAATTTTCAGATATTCTTACAAATATAGGCCAAAATTAAAATACTAATACGCATTAATATTACTAATATGCATTTACATAAAACTTTAATCTAAATTGTAAATAGATTTACGTTTATGTTTAGAATATTAAAACAAATTTTAAACTTAGAAAAGTTTAAATTTTTAGTGAAAATTCATCGTACATGTAAACAGGTGCTATTCACTGTTAATTATTTCCTGTCACTCATAACATAATTTACAAAACATAATTTACAAAACAAAAATAATAATTATGAAATAATTTAAAAATTTTAAATTTTAAATTATTTAATAATTATTATAATAACATAATTTACAAAACAAAAATAATAATTATGAAATAATTTAAAAATTTTAAATTTTAAATTATTTCATAATTATTATAATAACATAATTTACAAAACAAAAATAATAATTATGAAATAATTTAAAAATTTTAAATTTTAAATTATTTCATAATTATTATAAAAACATAATTTACAAAACAAAAATAATAATTATGAAATAATTTAAAATTTAAAATTTTAAATTATTTCATATTTATTATATAAACATAATTTACAAAACAAAAATAATAATTATGAAATAATTTAAAAAATTTTAAATTTTAAATTATTTCATAATTATTATAAAAACATAATTACAAAACAAAATAATAATTATGAAATAATTTAAAAATTTTAAATTTTAAATTATTTCATACTTATTATAAAAACATAATTTACAAAACAAAAATAATAATTATGAAATAATTTAAAAATTTTAAATTTTAAAAGTAATGTAATACGTTAGTTTGCATTCTCTTTATTATAATTTAGTTCCACATAGAAATAGTAATTTGGTATTTAGTAATTATATGTGATTTATAAGCTTCAAATCCTGTAGTTTGATTCCAGCTGCTTTAATCATCTCTGATGTTCAGTTCTGAACTGTTAGTCTAGTGTTCTCTGTGAAAATGGATCCAGTAATCAATGTATCCATTATATAACAAATGACAGTATAGAATGTACTAGAGTCCATTCTCTAGATCAGCCTTTGTTCGAAACAGGACATCGGTGTTTGTATAGCAACGTGCTTAAAAGAGAAGCGTGCTTTAAAGGATTCATTTGTCTAATCACTTATTTAAGGCTGAATTGTTTTATCGTGTTAGTACTTATCAATCTGTGTAACAGGGAAGGAGTTACTTTAAAAGGATCAAGTCGTTACTGCAAGTTGCTAAATAATAAATATCTTAGTGTTATTTACCTATACATCTTAAGAATGAAACGTGCATTGTAAACAAGAAAGATGAATTGCTTTAAAGCATTTCTAACTAATTTATGAGGGAGACCATAATAAAACTAAAGTGAAAAAACTATTTATTTTACTTATTAATTTTTTATTATCCCCTATATAATAAAATAATCTAAATTATCTGTTAGTCTATCCTCGAATTTGTGAAGCGGTTGTAAATGGAATAAATAGAGGCATCCATATTGGATTCTTGATTAGCAAAGTTTCAAATCCACCCCTTACCCCCTATTCTAGCACTTAATGTCATTATTTCAAGCCCTATTTTCCCCGGTTAAGAGCAGGCGATTAAATTTATGAATTTGTGACACAATAAATAAGTAAAAAAAATATCTAGCATTATGACGTCATTCCTTAACCATCTCATTAAATCATTTCTTATTTTAAATTACTTAAATATCGTCTGCATTATTTTCATTCGTTTTATCACTGGACTTAGATAGTACGTAAATAATTACCTTTTATATTTGGATTAAATGATAAGTTAGGTACGTATGTGATAATTTATAATTTAATCATCAAATGTTTTTGTTGTAATGAAAGTTTTATCACCGTTATTATATTCTATCTATAGGACGTAGTTTAAATAGTTCCATACCTTAATTCCATTATTAATCTATGTTTGCACGTACAATGATGTTCTTCAAAACGTACAATTTTATAAAAAATGTTCTACATGAAAACAGGTGCTATTACTATTAATTACCTGTACTCATAATTTACAAAACTAATAATTATGAAATAATTTAAAATTTTAAATCTATATTCATAATTATTATCATATTTACCACAAAAATAATAATTATGAAATAATTTAAAAATTTAAATTATTTTATAATAATTTTCGACCTCCAAAAATGCTCCGGAAATGGATGTAGTGTACATTTCTGCCAGTGCTTTCCCCCATAGAGTACTGCAGTAGGAGTGTCAGGTTAATTGTTTAGGGACTGCACCCCTCTTTTACTAACATTTATAGAGGGATGCACCTCTACCCCCTTAGGGACAAAGACGCTGATAGCTTTTCATAGCTTTGTAAATCGAAGTATTTCGTTTGGGGTATTTGATGTATCTCTAATTGCACCACTTAAATATCTTGGACGACTTCTGTAAAAAATATAAATAAGTCTCTCAAAGAATATTTTTATTTGTACTTTTAAAATCCATTATTTCTTATCGGATGATCTTTATGTGCATTAAAAATTAACAATCTATAATATCTATTTATATATCTATTTATAACCGGAAGTAAAGAGACAATAAAGAGGGTGAGTTTCTCGTACTAGTCGACTAAGTGTGAAGAA
>CM063497.1:68613158-68623158 GCA_032207245.1 Pardosa pseudoannulata
GAGTTATTTATTTTGGCTTGAGGTTTTAGGAGACTGACTCAGAGGGGCGTTTTTAGAGGTAATTCTACCTGCGATAAAATACTAAGACCTTTTAGAGGTAAATAACTTTTTTAGAGGTAATTCTACCTGCAGATAAAAAACTAAGACCTACAAACAAGTGCTATGTGTGTTCATTAAAGAAAAATGACAGCAGCAAAAGAATTCGAAAAGAAAATAGGTATTTTTTTCCGGACTGAAACGTTCGACTCCGCTTCTTAAATTCAAGATTTATCACACTAAATCTGATCTTTGAAAAAAACCGGTTAAGTAAATGTATCTGTAGCACTTACAGTCGAAAATAATTGTGTATTAATTGTAATCGAAAATATTTGTTATCTGCATACCTGTAAACGTCACTTCTCTTTCTAGTGTACATGAGTGCGAAAAGAAACTCTAATTTCCTGTAAATAAGTTGTTATAAATGCTCAAAATAATTATAAATATTACTTTTAATAACATTTTCCTGCTTACAAATGTAAAAGGAACAAAAGTATGCAATAAAAAAATGGGACATTTTTTGGATCGAATTCAGGTAGAAAATGAAACTCTTAAGGGGTTAATGCAATACGGAACATACAAAAATAATTTTATTAGTTCATGAAAAATATACATTTTATCAGTGCATATTGCGATGAGTCAGATTGAAACATTCAAGGCAAAGAAAAAGTGAATCGACACTATTGGATCAGTATGTCACCACATTTTTAGTCAAATTCTTTGCTGTAGTTCTTAACCACTTCCGGTAAAATGACGAGTCTCGCTCGTCATTAGTTTTTCATTCCATACCGCACAATGACTAGCTACACTCGTCACGCGATTAAAGTTACTGTTAAATATGATAATTAATTTAGTTTAAAATTTCTAGTGTACTGAATTTGGCAACACTTTTATCACTTGTGAAAATCACAAGTCACTATTGCATATTGTTTACTTAGAATTTCTTGGTACAAGTCATTGCCAAATTAATGAGTCAGAATAAAAGGAAACCTACTAAGAAATGCCGTGTGTGTTACAAGAATCAAATTAAAAGTGAGACTACTTGGCGGTGTAAACAATTAAGAATTCCTTTGCACTTTGTTTTGAAAAGTACCACTATCTTGAAGACTGTTATCTGTATACCTTATAAATGTTTTGCTTTGATATTTTCTTAACTTTAATGTTTTTGATATTATTTAACACTATGTAAAAAGTGGATTTTAATTAAGAATATGTAAGAATTGTAAAATGCACTAAGTTTTTTAATTAAAAATTAAATGGTTATTTCATGCACAGTTTTTCATTATTAAATCATACCATAAGCGGTTAATAGCTGCTTTCAATACTAGCGAATGAGAGCAATCCCTTAGCAGTCGAAGCACGATTGTTTAATAAAAAGGATAATCGTAACAATTGCCTACCACGCCGTGCTAGTCACCTGTCACTCCCCACCACGAAAACTACTTCAAGCATGACTTTATTTATCATTTTATATGCTGCAAATAATATTTTAGTATATGCATCGTATAATGAAAAATTTACGTCGGTGCCTTGGGCAAACTATCAAAAATGCGTCTGGCTGTCAATTTGTTAAAAGGTACTATATTTTTGAATCTTTGTTCGCCTATATATTAGGGTAACAATAATTTAATCATATTAAAGCTAGTTTTAAAAATAGGCTCTAATTTAGAACATATTTTACTTACAAAATATTTCTCACAATTTAAATTTTCAGATATTCTTACAAATATAGTCCAAAATTAAAATACTAATAAGCATTAATATTACTGATATACATTTACATAAACCTATAATCTAAATTGTAAATAGATTTACGTTTATGTTTAGAATATTAAAACAAATTTTAAACTTAGAAAAGTTTAAAAAGAACTATATTTTTGAATCTTTGTTCGCCTATACTTTAGGGTAACAATAATTTAATTAGTTTTAATTAAAATTAGTTTTAAAAATAGGTTTAAATGAAATATAAGTTAAACATTTTTTTATTTACAAAATATTTCTCACAATTTAAATTTTCAGATATTCTTACAAATATAGGCCAAAATTAAAATACTAATAAGCATTAATATTACTGATATACATTTACATAAACCTATAATCTAAATTGTAAATAGATTTACGTTTATGTTTAGAATATTAAAACAAATTTTAAACTTAGAAAAGTTTAAATTTTTAATGAAAATTCAACGTACATGAAAACAGGTGCTATTCACTGTTAATTATATCCTGTTAGTCATAACA
Organism: Pardosa pseudoannulata; assembly: GCA_032207245.1. Classification (NCBI taxonomy): domain Eukaryota; kingdom Metazoa; phylum Arthropoda; class Arachnida; order Araneae; family Lycosidae; genus Pardosa; species Pardosa pseudoannulata. The sequence continues at coordinate 68,615,436 of CM063497.1, forward strand.
TAATTTACAAAACATAATTTACAAAACAAAAATAATAATTATGAAATAATTTAAAAATTTTAAATTTTAAATTATTTCATAATTATTATAATAACATAATTTACAAAACAAAAATAATAATTATGAAATAATTTAAAAATTTTAAATTTTAAATTATTTCATAATTATTATAAAAACATAATTTACAAAACAAAAATAATAATTATGAAATAATTTAAAAATTTTAAATTTTAAATTATTTCATAATTATTATATAAACATAATTTACAAAACAAAAATAATAATTATGAAATAATTTAAAAATTTTAAATTTTAAATTATTTCATATTTATTATATAAACATAATTTACAAAACAAAAATAATAATTATGAAATAATTTAAAAATTTTAAATTTTAAATTATTTCATACTTATTATAAAAACATAATTTACAAAACAAAAATAATAATTATGAAATAATTTAAAAATTTTAAATTTTAAATTATTTCATACTTATTATAAAAACATAATTTACAAAACAAAAATAATAATTATGAAATAATTTAAAAATTTTAAATTTTGAAAGTAATATAATACATTAGTTTGCATTCTCTTTATTATAATTTAGTTCCACATAGAAATAGTAATTTGGTATTTAGTAATTATATGTGATTTATAAGCTTCAAATCCTGTAGTTTGATTCCAGCTGCTTTAATCATCTCTGATGTTCAGTCCTGAACTGTTAGTCTAGTGTTCTCTGTGAAAATGGATCCAGTAATCAATGTATCCATTATATAACAAATGACAGTATAGAATGTACTAGAGTCCATTCTCTAGATCAGCCTTTGTTCGAAACAGGACATCGGTGTTTGTATAGCAACGTGCTTAAAAGAGAAGCGTGCTTTAAAGGATTCATTTGTCTAATCACTTATTTAAGGCTGAATTGTTTTATCGTGTTACTACTTATCAATCTGTGTAACAGGGCAGGAGTTACTTTAAAAGGATCAAGTCGTTACTGCAAGTTGCTAAATAATAAATATCTTAGTGTTATTTACCTATACATCTTAAGAATGAAACGTGCATTGTAAACAAGAAAGATGAATTGCTTTAAAGCATTTCTAATTAATTTATGAGGGAGAGCATACTAAAAACTAAAATGAAAAAACTATTTATTTTACTTATTAATATTTAATTATCTCCTATATAATAAAATAATCTAAATTATCTATCCTCGAGTTTGTGAAGTGGTTGTAAATGGAATAAAAAGATGCATCCATATTAGATTCTTGATTAGCAAAGCTTGAAATCCACCCCTTACCCCCTTTTCTAGCTCTTAATGCCATTATTTCAAGCCCAATTTTCCCCGGTTAAGATCAGGTGATTAAATTTATGAATTTGGGACACAATAAATAGGTAATTATAAATTTTCTTCTAGCATTATGACGTCATTCCTTTAACCAACTCATTTAATTATTTTTTATTTTAAATTACTTAAATATCGTCTGCATTATTTTCATACGTTTTATCACTGGAATTAGATAGTACGTAAATAATTACCTTTTATATTTGGATTAAATGATAAGTTAGGTACGTATGTGATAATTTATAATTTAATCATCAAATGTTTTTGTTGTAATGAAAGTTTTATCACCTTATTATAAAAAAATTCTATCTACCTCCAGGACGTAGTTTAAATCATAGTTCCATACCTTTACTTCCATTATTATCCCTCTAAGTGGTTCGCACGTACAATTCCACCAAACCGATGATGTCTTCAAAACGTACAATTTTCGACCTCCAAAAATGCTCCGGAAATGGATGTAGTGTACATTTCTGCTAGTGCTTTCCCCCATAGAGTACTGCAGTAGGAGGGTCAGGTCAATTGTTTAGGAACTGCACCCCTCTTTGACTAACATTTATTGAGGGATACACCTCTACCCCCTTAGGGAAAAAGACGCTGATAGCTTTTTATAGCTTTGTAAATCGAAGTATTTAGTTTGGGGTATTTGATGTATCTCTAATTGCACCACTTATATATCTTGGGCGACTTCTGTAAAAAATATAAATAAGTCTCTCAAAGAATATTTTTATTTGTACTTTTAAAATCCATTATTTCTTATCGGATGATCTTTATATGCATTAAAAATTAACAATCTATAATATCTATTTATATATCTATTTATAACCGGAAGTAAGGAGACAATAACGAGGGCGAGTTTCTCGTACTAGTCGACTAAGTGTGAAGAAAAAAATCATAGAACGCTTTGGCCACTGACACAGTAAACTTTTAGCGTATTTTTTGGAGAATTTTTCCTCGATGTATTCCACTCGGAGGGTTAAAATGGCCGAAAATTTTAAAGTAATTAACTACAATTTCGACGTAGGTAGTAAAACTTTGAATTATCTTTCTACACGAATTCAACGTGATACTAAGCTTCTATCACAGAATCGGGAGACTTTAGAGGAGTATGAAGATAAACAAATTATTGAACGTATGCCAGAAACAGGGCTTTAAACAATGGCATTCATTGATAGAAAAGAGGGAAAGGGGTGGATTTCGAACGTTACTAGCCCTAACTTATCAAGAATCCAATATGGATTCCACTATCCATTCCAGATACAACCGCTTCCTAAATTTGAGGACAGACGGATAGATAACTTAGGCCAGGGTTAGGCAACGCTTCGCCCGCGGGGGCCATGGCGCCCCCGATCGATTTTTAATGCGCCCTTGCTGGACTAATGTAAATGTATGATAGCCAGAGCGATTTACTTACTCTTGTCAAACGGCGATATACAGTAAGTAGTCAGTTGAGTTTAGGATTGTGCATACATGAGCAGTTTGCTAACCTTGAGCGTTTCTAATAACACGCACGTATTTTTGTTAGTGTGTGATAGTATTTCGCATAGAACACGCGTAGACCGTGCATTTAAAACTACCAAGTAATCCGAAATAATTTTTTTTCTTTCAAAACCTTTCATTACAGCATACAATTGCGAGTCTTTGTTCTCAAATATGAAATATATTTGAAATCAAAATACCGAACAAAGCTTAATGACTCACATTTAGATAATTGTTTACGGACCGGAAACTCTAAATATATCCCCAATTATAAGAAATTAGGTGAAAATATGGACATCCAAGTTTCACACTGAATTATATGTATGATTATGTATGACACCAACAAAATAAAGTTATAAAAAATCTGTTATTTTTAATGCCTATTTATACCTGTTAATTATCTGTAAAATATGCGCCGTCGGTGATTTTCAAATTTAGTATTGCGCCCTTAAAGACAAACAGGTTGCCGACCCCTGACTTAGGCTATTATTATATAGGAGATTTTAACCGTCATTTTACGTTACGAGAAATATCAATATAAATGATATGTCTGTAGCCCTTAACTCGAATGCTATTAGCTATAGAAATCGAATATTTCCTACTAGTGTAACATCTAGTCGTGGATCTACATTTTTGATTACAATGTAACTTAATAGCTTGCTCTTAAAGAGGGAAAATAGGGCTTAAAATAAGGGCATTAAAAGCTCGAAAAAGCAGTGAAAGGGGGTTTCGAACGTTTTAAAACCTTCCTTTAAATTTTGCTAACCCTAACTCATCAAGAATCCAATATGGATGCTCCTATCTATTCCAGGTCCAACCGCTTCAGAAATTCGAGGACAGACGGACAGATAACATGGGCTATTATAGGCTATTATTATATAGGGGATGGCGCTTAAAATGAAGTTTTTAAGTATTAGAGTTTCAGTTTTCATGTACATAATTAGAGAACGAGAGAAAACTTGAAAAATGTATGAAGACATCGTCAAAATAAGTACTTTCTTAAAAACCTAAAAATGAAAAATTTTCATGGACACAATACATTCTTTAGTTTATAAACAGAAGTAAAATTAAACTATTCATTGATTTACTATTCATAAATTTTCTTATCACAGAAACGTCAAACCGTCACTAAGAAATATCAAACTAACATTAAATAACTTTTCGATCCATACTTCAATCTTTATGAAGTATAATGCGCTTGACGTCATACGCGAAAAATTTCAAATAACCTTCCAAACACTTCAGCTTTCACCCTAAAGTGTTTAGTTATCGATTACAACCCCTAACCCTCTATCTTCAGTTTAGTAAGTTTAAAGTTTAAATTAACACTTGTCATTGTCTGGCCTTTTGTGTCACAGAATTTCAAGGATGAATTTATGACAAAAGATTTTGAGTTCGAGTAATGTTTTTAATTAATGCATTCTTTGAAATAATCTTAAGAGAATCATAGATGATCATTACTAAGTGTTACAATTATTGTGATAAAGCGAGAAATATCTGTTTAATAAAGTTTTAATTTTATACAACAACTTACAATTTGTAATTTTATTTTTGGTTTTGTTTGGAACGCCACGGTGTACGGTTTTGCTACACAAGGGGGCGGGACATACTGCTTAACCGTTTGAGTGTGGCGAAGCGCTATGTGCCAAAAATGCGATGACGCTGCTGTTGGTTAGTATAATTTTCACATCTGTTGAGAGCAGTTGAATTCATATCAATCGCAGTTTGTAATCATTTTACTCAATTGGAATTTTTAACACTTAATTTGGCTTATTGTTTTAACCCTTATTTTCTTTAAAACATTCGAAATTCACCCTTTCCGCTTTTTCGAGTGTTTAACCCTTAATTTGGCTAAGTCTGGCAGCTACACCGGGCATGTATATTTATAACTACTATATAACATAATTGTCAGTGTTCGCCACAGAGGACATTAATTATCTCAAAAATGGAAAATGATATTTTTTTTTGTTTATTTTACAGAGATCCTAATGTCTATACAGACATGGGAAAATAACAGAAATTAAAAAATATTTGAAAAAACATCTTGTCAAATTAAAGGTTAATAATATAAAAATTAAAATAAAAAACAGTGGTAAGTAGTAATGCTGTAGAGCAGTGGATTGTGGTACGGTAGATAAAAAGAGCGTTTTTTATTTATTTATTTATTTGTGATGTCATACTGCATACCTGGAAGATGTTTTCCCTCCGGTTAAGAAACCACTCCCGGTAAAGATTACTTAGTGACGTCAAACCTCCACACCAGTTGAGATAATTCTTCTAATCCACTTCACCGGGCGGTATGTTAAACTTCCGATAGCACGTGGCTGTTATGTAGATTAGCAAGTGAAGACTGTATTTAAGCCGCCGGCAAATGCAAGCCGAGTTGCTCTTTCGTGGCTGCCCTGTAAGGGATGTCCGTTCTGTAAACCGTTTTATTTGTAGGTAGCAAGTTGCTACCAAGTAGTGTACAGTTCTTAATGTTTCATTTATAGTAATGTTATTTTTAATAAACGAGTCAGCCTCTGGCATTTCGAGTGTTTTTCTTCGAAAGAACTTCACATGTACTGCATACCTGCTATTGATATGGCGTAGTATTCTTACAATTTGTAGTAAAAAAACTTTTCGTTGTTGTATAGAAATCAGAAACTGTTTTCACTTTCTCAACAAGTGTTATAGGCCCTTACTCTGGGAGTTGCGGTTCGTACCGCAAGTGCGGTATGACGTAGTCGCGGAAACTTGGCCTAACGATACCTAGTTGCCGCAACTAAGCTCAAACCGTACTCCGGGAGCACGGAAACGAAGGTGCGGGAACTAGCTTACTATCGAGTTTGAGAAATAAATCCCGCCTTTGGGCTGGGCTTATTTTAGAGGCGGAGTTTAATGGGATCTTCTACTTTGCACCATTCAAACCAATCAGAAATTTAGAATTATAATTCTGATTTTCAGTTTCGGCAACAGAAATGTTTGTAAATATAAACAAATAAATAATTCGCATTTTTCTTTGCATGCGTACGGTATTGATAAAAGTGGCATCCAAATCTCAAGAGTTTAAATCGAAGAGATTGTCTCACGGAAACTTTTACCCATGATTAGTTTTATGCAGCATTATTATATACAGTATGGAATTTTATTAAGCATATAGAGGCGCTTTCCATAGGTTTGGTTTGGAGTGCTATTGTCTACTTTTTGCAACACGAGTGCTAATGAGACTTATGCAGCTTAATTGACCTGCAGTTGAATTTTCTGGATTTCTGCAAGTTACATTCTCTCACAGATATATTTTATACATTACAATTATGATGGAATGTATAAAAATGATGTAACTGATGAATATTATGATGTAAATATTACTGCATTGAGATCATTGATAAAAATCTTGATAAAAAGTTATATTTGTACTGAAAAAACTGTAAAATGATAGTTATTCCATCAAAATTTATCATATTACTACTATATATCAATACCTAAAATCTAAACATCAATGTTTTGTTTTGAACACAGTTATTAAAATATATAAAATGCAAGAAATTAAAATTTGAAAATCACAATATGAAAATTATGGTTATGATGAAAATAAAAGATATAAATATGATGAAAATTAAAGATAAATAATATTTAAATCATACTTTGATAGTATCTTAAAAACAGTTTTATTATATGTAAACACAAATTTTGGGTTCAGACTAACATCACATGTATCCATGAAGATTGTAAATTTTGTGCTTAAAATATGTAAAATAAAAGCCGAAAGTTATAAAGGCTTCGATCTTTTTATTACTTAGTATTGTTAACAAGATTTCTACTAGTATGAAAAACATAAAATATAAGATCAAAACTGAAGATACACAATATTTACATCATACTTTTATACTGCTCTAAATTCAGCATTAATATATTTAAAAACAACTTTTTAGTTCATACTTTTAATATCAGTGGTATCCGTGGAGATGGCATGGAATTTTCTACATTTTGGCAAAACAGGCATACTTTTCCTAACTGAGCTATATATTCGTAACTCAAATAAGCCGCCATGTTTTCTTACTATCGGGAAGTTCTCTCTACCAAATTTGCTGCCGGAAAGTTTCCGCAACCTGCAGCTATCGGTAACTTTCCGCATGTAACCCCAGAGTACCGAAGTATCGTTTGCTCTCAAAATTTCCGCGAGCTGACGTCAACGTGACGTCATACCGCACTTGCGGTACGCACCGCAACTCCCAGAGTAAGGCCCATACTGATCATTATTGATGCGATAGAGGAGGAATGGTTAGCAAGCAAAAATGCCACAGAAAGACTACCAATAAATACTAAGTTTTCTTTAGAAAAATTGCATGAAACTTGCGGCAATGTGATGTATGCAGTAACAAAATGGTAATGGAATTAGACGATCCAATTTAATTTCCGCTATATGTAAAAAAGGAATTCATGGAATTTATGCAGCAAAACATTCGTGTAATAAGTGAGAATAAAGAATAGTTTTGTTGGTGAAAATTACTTGTTACATAATAATTAGTGTTAATTATAATCATTACTACTGTTCTGCAAAAAGATTAATACGCATTTCATTCCGCAGTAATAGCATTTATATAAGAAAATTCTTCAGTTCTCAAAAGGTTAAACTTATTCTGTACAGCTAAAAACATCACGGCATCAGGGGGATTGGAACCTGCAAATTCCGGCACAAAACAGGAGCCGTCTACCATTCAGCCATCGTTCGGTGTTTTTGGATTAGAATAAAATATATAACAAGAAAGAATACACTAAATAAGAGGTTAGTGATAGGTAATCTAAGAGTATGAATATATATATATATATATATATATATATATATATATATATATATATATATATATATATATATATATATATATATATATATATATATATATATATATATATATATATATA
>CM063497.1:68633158-68650658 GCA_032207245.1 Pardosa pseudoannulata
TACGCTGATCTGCATTTGAAAGAATGTAAAACGGGAGTAAGTCACTGGACGTGGGTACCTATAATGTTTTAAAAATGTCTCCAAGTCATCAAATTTATCGATATGTTGTCACATTTGACAAAAATTGAACATTAAATTTGGTGTTTTTCAACCATACTGAGAGAGAGAATTTAGTATATGTAATAATGTAAAGGATAAGTTAATATTACGATTGTCGGAGAGACAATTTGCCTTACACAGATCTGTTATAATGAGACTTTTTATTGCAAACAAAAATATAGATCCACAACTGAATGTCAACACTAGTCCTAAGAATTAAATTTCAACTTTTAAGGCCAATCGATTTTTAGATATGGCCTATAAATTTATATTGAAATTTCTCCTTATATAAACTGTCGATTGCAATTAAAAAGGAATATAGGCAGCTACATCAATCCTTAATACAAAATTTCACCATTCTATGCATAATTTTGAGTTAAGTGAAATAAATTCGTCATCAAATTTATCGATATGTTGTCACATTTGACAAAAATTTAACATTAAATTAGGTGTTTTTCAACCATACTCAGAGAGAGAATTTAGTATATGTAATAATGTAAAGGATAAGTTAATATTACGATTGTCGGAGAGACAATTTGCCTTACACAGATCTGCTATAATGAGACTTTTTATTGCAAACAAAAATATAAATCCACAACTGAATGTCAACACTAGTCCTAATTAAATTAGAATTAAATTTCAACTTTTAAGGCCAATCGATTTTTAGATATGGCCTATAAATTTATATTGAAATTTCTCCTTATATAAACTGTCGATTGCAATTAAAAAGGAATTTAGGCAGCTACATCAATCCTTAATGGAAATTTCACCATTCTATCTATAATTTTGAGTTAAGTGAAATAAATTCGTACGTAGAAACATCATACTAGTTAAAAAATTCCCAGTGATAACAAAATGGATACTAAAAGTTTCAATATTTAAAGTGTCCTTCTACGTAATTACAAACGAAATTTTTAAATTTTTCAGTTATAAATAATTTAGTTACCCTATTTAATTTTTAAAATTTTTTAGTTAAGGTCAAAATAAATATTTCCTTAAAATACAAAAGACCAAAAATTTGCTATTATGACACTTCCTTTACTTCGAGTATAAAAGCAATTATAAACTCTTCTTTTGTTTACTATTCACAAATCTTCTTATCACATAAACGTCAAAACGTCACAAAGAAACATCAAAGCATTAAATAAATTTCCGATCCATAGTTCAATATCCATGAAGTATAATGCGCTCCAGAAGAATTTCAAATAACTTCCAAGCACTTCAGCTCTCACCCTAAAGCGTTTAGTTATTGATTACAACCCCTAACCCTCTATCTTCTCTGAAGTTAGCTTAAATTTTAAATTAACACTTGTCATTTTCTCGGCTTTTGTGTCACAGAATTCCAATTACGAATTTTTGACATGAATAGATTTTGAGAGCTAGTAATGTTTTTTTTTAAATTAAAGACAGTTTTTAACGAATAGTGTACGCTTATTGTGACAGTTATTTTTATGAACTTAGACATATTCATGATATTAATTTTTTACTTTTTATAGTAACGTATAGTAACATATAATTTGTTATTTATATTTCTGTATAAAGAAGACTAGAGAATAGTTTAATGAAGGAATATCTAATTTTTTGAACACATATATTAAAATGTGTTCAAATAGTAATATACAATCATCACTGTAATTTTTAAGCTGATCTGCATTTGAAAAAATGTAATCACTGGCTATGGGCGCCTATAATGTTTTAAGAATGTCGCCAAGTCATCAAATTTATCGATACGTTGTCATATTTAAAAAAAAAATGAACCTCAAATTTCATGTTTTTCCTCCATATTTAGAGAGAGACTTTAGTATATGAAATAATGTAAAGGAAAAGTTAATATTATGATTGTTGGAGAGACATTTTGTCGTACACAGATCTGTTATAATGAGACTATTTTGCATAAGTTGTTCATTGCAATCAAACTTGTAGGTCCACAACTAGATGTTGACACTAGTCTTAGAAACAAAATTTCAAAGTTTAAGGCCAATCGATTTTTAGATATGGCCTATAGAGTTATATTGAAATTTCTCCATATATAAACTGTCGATTGCAATTAAAAAGTAATGTAGGCAGCTACATCAAATCTTAATGCAAAATTTTCAATACTCTATGTCTAATTTTGAGTTAAGTGAATGAAATTCGTATGTAGAAACATCAGACTAGTTAAAAAATCCTTTTTTAGATATGTTCTATAGAGTTTTATGGAAAATGTATCCTTATATAAAGTGTTGATTGCAGTTAAAAACAATATAGGCAACGACATTAATCCTTAATGCGAAATTTCAACATTTTATGTCTAATTTTGAGTTATGTGGAATAAACTTGTACGTAGAAACATCCAACTAGTTAAAAAATGCTCAGCGATAACAAAATTTATATTAAAAGTTTCAATAATTAAAGTTTCCTTTTACTTAATTACAAACGAAATAATTAAACTCTTCATTTATAAATAATTCAGTTACCCTTATTAATTTTTAAAATTTTTTAGTTATGGTTGAAATAAATATATCCGTAAAACACAAAAAACAACAACAATGACCTATTATTATACTTCCTTTACTTCGAGTATAATAGTAAATATAAACGTTTTTCTGGTTTACTATTCACAAATTTTCTTATCACAGAAACGTCAAAACGTCACTAAGAAACATCAAAGCATTAAATAAGTTTTCTATCCATACTTCAATCTCCAAGTAGTATAATGTGCTTGACGTCATACCAGAAGAATTTCGAATAACTTCCAAACACTTCAGCTTTTACCTAAAGCTTTTAGTTATCGATTACAACCCCTAACCCTCTATCTTCTCTGAAGTTAGCTTAAATTTTAAATTAACACTTGTCATTTTCTCGGCTTTCGTGTCACAAATTTTCAAGGACGAATTTTTGACATGAATAGATTTTGAGAGCTAGTAATGTTTTTTAATTAAAGACAGTTTTTAGCGAATATGGGAAGCTTTCCTAATTGGGACAGTTATTTTCATGTACTTTGATATATTGATGATCTTCGTTTTTCTCTTTCTATATTGACGTATAGTAACATATAATTTGTAATTTATATTTCAGTATAAAATCAACTAGACAATAGTTTAATGAAAGAATATCTAATTATTTGAACGCATATATTAATCACTATGTTATTTTTACGCGGATCTGCATTTGAAAAAATGTAAAATGGGAGTAAGTCACTGGCCGTGGGTGCCTATAATATTTTAAGAATGTCTCCAAGCCATCAAATTTATCGATATGTCGTCATATTATAAAAAACGAACATCAAATTTAATGTTTTCCTCCATATTTAGAGAGAAAATTTAGTATATGTAATAATGTAAATTAAAAATTAATATTATTATCGGAGAGGCATTTTGTCGTACACAGATCTGTTATGATGAGACTTTTTTACGTACGTTGTCCATTGCAATCAAAAATATAGATCCACAACTAGATGTTAACACTAGTCCTAAGTACAAAATTTCAATTTTTAAGGCCAATCAGTTTTTAGCTATGGCCTACAAAGTTATATTGAAACATCTTTATATAAACTGTCGATTGCAGTTAAAAAGGAGATTATGCAACTATATTCTAAATCGAACCTTAATGCTAAATTTCAACATTCTATGTTTAACTTTTAATTATGTGAATTAAACTTGTACGTACAAACAACAGACTAGTTAAAAATCGGTCAGTGATAACCAAAGGGATATTGAAAGTTTAGATATTTTTAAAATTTCCTTCCACGTACTTACAAATGAAATTTTAAGACTATCCAATTAACAATAATTCAGTTAAGCTCTTCAGTTAGTAACAATTCAGTTAAACTATTCAATTAACAACAATTCAGTTAAATTATTCATTTAACATTAATTCAGTCAAACTATTCAATTAACAATAATTTAGTTAAACTATTCAGTTAACAATAATTAGTTAAACTATTCAATTAACAATAATTCAGCTAAACTCTTCAGTTAACAATAATTCAGTTAAACTTTTCAGTTAAAATTAATTCAGTTAAACTATTCAATTAACGAAAATTCAGTTAAACTATTCAACTATCAATAATTTAGTTAAACTATTCTGTTAAAAACAATTCAGTTAAACTATTCAATTAACAATGATTCAGTTAAACTATTTAATTAACAATACTTTAGTTAAATTACTCAGTTAACAACAATTTATTTAAACTATTCACTTAACAATCATTCAGATAAACTATTCAATCAACAACAATTCAGTTAAAATAATCAGTTATACCATTCAGTTAACAATAATTCAGATAAACTATTCAGTTAACAACAGTTCAATAAACAACAATTCAGTTAAAATATACAGTTAATAACAAATAAGTTAAACTATACAATTAACAATAATTCATTTAAACTGATCAGATAAAAATAATTCAGTTAAAATATTCAGTTAACAACAGTTCAGTTAAACTATTCAATTAACAATAATTCAGCTAATCTATTCAGTTAACAACAGTTCAATTAACAACAATTCAGTTAAAATATACGGTTAATAACAATTAAGTTAAACTAATCAATTAATAATAATTAATTTAAACTCATTAGTTAACAATAATTCAGTTAAACTATTCAATTAACAATAATTCAGTTAAAATATTCAGTTAACCACAATTCAGATAAACTATTTAATCAAAATAATTCAGCTAAATTATTCAGTTAACAACAATTCAATTAACAATTCAGTTAAAAAATACAGTTAATAACAATTAAGTTAAACTCTTCAATTAACAATAAATCTGTTAAACTATTCAGTTTTTTAACTATTTATGTATGGCCTATATAAACATTTAATTTAAAATCAATGGACTAAACATTTGCTATTACTATACTTCCTTTACTTCGAGCATAAAAGTAAATATACACGTTTCTCTGGTTTGCTATTCACACATTTTCTTATCCCAGATACGTCAAAATGTCACTAAGAAACATCAAAGTGACATAAAAGTTTTCGATCCATACTTCAATCTTAATATAATGCGCCTGACGTCATACCAGAAGAATTGAGTAACTTCCAAAACACTTCAGCTATCACCCTAAAGCGTTTAGTTATCGATTACAACTCCTAACCCTCTATCTTCACTGAAGTTAGCTTAAAATTCAAATTAACACTTGTCTTTGTCTGAGATTTCGTATCACAGAATTTCAAGTACTAAGTTTTGACAAATACGGATTACGACAGTGAGTAACGTTTTTAATTAATGGCAGTCTTTTATAGAATTCTAATCTCCAATGCTCATTACTAATTGTGACAGTTATTGTTGTGAACTTAGAAATATCAGTATTCTAATTACAAAGTTTTTCTTTTCTATATATATATATATATATATATATATATATATATATATATTAATTACAATAACTGTTTAAGTAAAGTGAGTGCACGTGACTTGGGTGCCAATAATATTGCTAAATATGTCGTCGTCGTCGAATTTACCAGTAGATTGTGAACTTTGACGACAAAAGTTTGCCGTCAAATTGGGTATTATAAGGTTAAGTTTTGAGACAAAACTTAATAAGAATATATAATAGTGCAAAGCATAATACAATATTACGGTTTTGGGAGAAACATTTTGTTATTAATCGGTCTATTGTATTTAGATATATTATATATTAATTGCGCATTTCATTGAAAACTATATATTATTCGAAAATAAGATTATATTTCACCAGCTCTTTCCTATATACAGACATATTTATTCAGCCTCTGCCTATAAAAAAAAACTTATGTGTCTACATACAAAAATCAGTTACATTAAATGAAAATTATATAAAGAAATTAATTACATTTATAAAATGTATTGAGATATTTTAATCATTTCTGTTCATAATGTTATTCATTATGAACTCAATTCTTATTCATTATTTAGCTCTGCAGAGTAAAAAAAAAATATAGAAAGTTCTTGAAAACTATCCTCTTTTTATGAAAATTACTTTAATAATGAACATTTATAACAGTCGAAAAAAAATAATACGTTCAGAAAATTGTCAACTAACTTGTCTGTATATACAAAATTCTTCTGTCCGTGTATTTGTACTAGAACTGATTTTGACGACATTTTGTTTATGTAATTATGTTGAATCGAGAATGGTTTAGATTCCCAATTTGATCCGATAGAAAATGTTTTTTTTTACTAAAAATACAGAATTGCGCGCTTGTTGAGATTATTATAATGCCTCTCAAAACCCTTCACTGTCCACGTATCTATGGCGCAGTGATCAAAGCAATTTGCTTCAGTGCAAGACGTCGTATGATCAAATCCCTTTACATGCTACGAGGGAACTTTAATTTAATTTAATAACGCCTCGGATGACTGTATACGTGGCAGCGTCAAGTGTATTTAAAATAACTTTTTTCCTTACCTTTCCATCAAAACGGTCCAATTTATAATTTATTTAAAAACATTTTACAATTTTAGGATTTACAGCGTTAAAACGGGACAACGTCTGTCGAAAAGTCTAGTATGTTATATAAAATCAAATGATTTTTAAACCTCTTGTTCATTTACAATCTGAAAGTAAGGACAATGTCATTCTGAGAAATGTAATTAATTGTTATATTTCTATATAAATTCATGTGATTTTATTAACTATTATATTTGTCTAAGCTTTCAGTTATAAACTGACACATTTTAAAAGAACGTTAGATGGTTCTGTTAATATTACAAGAGTAAATAATATTTAATAAAAGCAAAATATACTTCTTATGGATTAATGGACTTGTCTCTTTTAATAATAATTTTTATTATTCCTTGACGTTCATTCTTGTCAGATCAAAAAAGAAGTATTAATTTTTTCGGTTAAATATTTATGAAGCGACATCCCTATTAGAATTCAGTTAAAGTTTTGATGAACACCATCAAAGTCTGTTTATTTTTTTAATTGTGTGTTATCAAGTTATTGAGTTTATTTATATAAATGATATTCAAATATAGTGAGTTCATTAGGGTTGTACTCATACACATACAACTATAACATGCAAAATATAAACTAATGTTTTTTGAGTTATTATTTATTAATCAAGCTATTGAATTTATTTGCATTGATAAGCTCAAATTCAGCGAGTTGGTTAGGCGTGCACACACACACAGACATGTTTGCATGTGTATGTATATATACACATACACATGTAGCATCGTTGTTCTTAAATTAGTGCAAATTTTATAGTAACATACAGCAGCGTAGTCGTGTTGCTGTGAGTTTCTGATACAAGAAACAGAGAAGCAAAGTAGCAGTTCGAAGAACTTAAACGGTTGGATGTAGCTGTTATTTTGATTTGTACAATTTAAACCCTGGAGCTGCAACCCAGCATTGAAATCTGCAGTAATTTATAGTAACAAACAGCAAATCGTTCGTGCATTTGGGCGTTTTTGGTGCAATAGTACAAGAAAAGCAATAGCACTTCATGGAAATTAAATAGTTGCAGTTAGCTATTGTTTCGAGTTGTACAATTTGAACCCTGATGCTTGTTTAGAACCCAACATTGAAATGTAATTTATAGTAACAAGCAGCAACGCATTCGTGCAATTGCACATTTTCGAAGCAGCAATTATAGAGACGAAATAG
Organism: Pardosa pseudoannulata; assembly: GCA_032207245.1. NCBI lineage: Eukaryota > Metazoa > Arthropoda > Arachnida > Araneae > Lycosidae > Pardosa > Pardosa pseudoannulata. The sequence continues at coordinate 68,640,835 of CM063497.1, forward strand.
CACTTCGCCGAACTCTAGTGGTTAAAGTTGTCTATTATTTTGAGTTGTACAATTTGTACCCTCGGGCTTATTTTCAGCCCAATATTGAAATATTCAGTAGTTTATAGTAACAAACAGCAATGTGTCCCTGTAATTGCACATTTTTGATGTAACAATTAGAGAAGTGCAATAGCACTTCATTGAACTCAAAAGGGTGCAGTTGGCTATTGTTTTGAGTTGTACAATTTGAAACCTGGTACTTGTTTACAACCCAACCTTCAAATGTAATTTGTAGTAACAAACAACAACGAATTCATGCAATTGCGTATTTTTGAAGCAGCAATTAGAGAGACGCTATAGCACTTCGCAGCACTCAAATGGTTGAAATTGGCTATTGTTTTGAGTTATACCATTTCTACCCATTTGCTTATTTGCAACCCAACATTGAAATCTGCAGTAATTTATAGTAACAAACAGCAACGTGTCCGTGCAATTGCACATTTTTGATGCAACAATAAGAGAAGTGCAATAACCCTTCACGGAAATCATACGTTTGAAGTTGGCTGCTGTTTTGAGTTGTTGTACAATTTGCACCCTGAAACTCGTTTGCAAACCAACATTAAATTTTGCTCCAATTATAGGCAGTGTTGTATTTCTGCTGTTATGAGTGACCAAATTGACTGTAAACAAATGATTATATTTACCTGTAAATATTCCTATCTATTTAGTTTTTTAACTCGTACATATGTTGGGGTTTAATGCAATATCAGATATCATTTATACAAAAAGATATCTCTTGATTTAGACTTGGTAAAAAATGTAACTTTTTTTCTCTACCTCAAACGTAGTGGGCTATATTTCACGTCTTCTAGCTACTGAACAAGTTCAAAATCTTTTAACCCTGTGTACCGATGTACTTTCCTACAATGGTCAGCATGTGCATACTCAGCTGTGGACTGCATTTCCAATAAGAATTTAGGTGCAGCTGTTGACTTCGAGTTTTAGTGGGGACCCCTGCGGAGGAGTTATAGCTCACGGAGTGGCACAAGTGTAACTGTCAAGCCCAGGTAGGGATGTAGTCATGAGACATGAGGGCAAGGGCTAAGCAATAATGTCAACTTTCACCAAAAGGTCCATTTAAACCCTTTGACAGTTTCCTTTTTTGCAGAATTCGGTCCAAAAATGTCACATTTATTGCATTTTTTTTGTTCATTTTACATTTTTAAGTAAAGATATGTTATTAAAATTAACATTTATAATATTTTTAAGCAGTTATTACAATTTGTTTTCTTTCTATGGAAGCATCAAAAACTGAAGTTTACCTTTAGTCTCAAGAATATCAAAGTTAATTTTTGGAATTCCAGTGAAAGCGAAACTAGGAGGCAGATCCGAAGGATTATCACAATTAATTTAAAAAAATTGTCTTCCTTGACTGATTCCATATGTACTACTATCAGAGTCACTACTATCCAGGTCATCTAGTAAACTTTCGCTACTATCATTTACAAATAATTCAGTTTCTGATTCCGAGTCACAGTTCGAATCACGAGAAATAAGCTCCATACTCTCTGAATTATCCAATATTTAAAAGCAAATATATATTATTCAACTCTTACATCAATAAAATAATCAGGCAGTTAGTAAAATATAACTAGAAAGCTATACACTGAAAGATAACAATTCGTCTTTTGAACCAATCAGAGTAGAAAATACAATAAACTGCAAACTATCATTTACTGGACTATACGAATAATTTGTTACTAAAACTGGAAAAAAATACGGCCGAAACAGTGCAAGCGAAGTAAAAATCATATTGCCCGTACGCCGTACGGGGAAATCAGTAAAGGCCCGAAAGCTGTGTTTGTATGGTTTAAGGGCAAATCAGGGAAGGGGATAACGACCCCACCTTCACACCTAAAAGGGGGTGCAGATGTGGAAAAATTTCACCAACAAGTGTTTGGGAAAGAGAAAAAAAGGAGCTTTCAATCGAGGTGTAAAATTATGGAAGAAAAGTGGGAACAGGACGTGATGTCTAGATTCAAGAGTTGTTGGACATCGAGATCCACTGAGCAAGCCAGAAAGCTCTGGCCAGCAATCTATTCGAGAGCCCACATGCGCATGATCGGCACTCCACCATAGGCGTCCAGCAAAATAATGGCCGCACTTCCGAACCAACGTCCAGCCTGTTGAACATTTCCAGCCTGCACCCCTGTAATTATTGGAGGTAAACTTAATAATATTCATAATTATTACCTTTCTTTGATAAGGTTCTTTGATAAGTTCTTTGATAATCTTTTGATAAGGAATACTATTTCAAGAGTATTGATTAATAGTAAAACCAAGTAATTGCAGGTCATTAAATCCTAATCAAGTGATGTATTAATTTGTAAATATTGTACATAATAAATGTTTTAGTTTAAATATTAGGTATTTTCATTTAATTCCATAGCGTATATTTTACTGTGTTTCTCATTTGAGAACGAACACTGGTGTTTGCGCTTTAAGTACATTACAACACACTGATAACCTGCAAACGCTACAGTATAAACCGATTTAACAAATATTCCGAATGCCTATTACATATAAATCTTGCTGACTGAACTGAGAAGCAGTGTTGGTCTGCATATTTTCTTTATTTACATATATGCGTCTGAACCAGTTTTTTCAAGTACTTAACACACTTACACATATCGTATTTACTCCTATTTTACTACAAGATAAAATGTCGAAATATTATATCTTGTTTATGACACGCACCTGTTCTTTTACATTATGATTTTACTATAGAATGGTGAATTTAAAAAAAAGTAAATATAAAAGTTCCAACATAAATCACTTAAATTCTAAATGCAATGTTTCTAAAACTATTTACATTCACACAAAATCCAGCTATTTAATGAAATTACAATTCAAAGATGCTTTTAATTGAATGAATTATCCGGGAGAATAAATATGGAGGTACACTAACCAGTCTGAACCAGTTTTTTCAAGAGCTTAACACATATGTACATGTCATATTTATTACAAGAGGAAATGTCGAAATATTATACCTTGTTTATGAAACGGTTAAAAAACTTTTACAATATGATTTTAAAATAGAATAGTGAATTTAAAAAACGTAAATCTATAAGGTTCATTGTAAATCATTTAAATTCTACATGCAATATTTCTAAAACTATTTGCATTCACAAAAATTCGGCTATTTAATGAAATTACAAATCAAAGATATTATTAATTAAATGAATTATCCGGGAGAATAAATATGGAGGTACACTAACCAGTCTGAATCACTTTTTCAAGTACTTAACACACATGCACATATCGTATTTATTACAAGTGAAAATGTCGAAATATTATACCTTGTATATGACACGGTTAAAAAACTTTTACAATATGATTTTAAAATAGAATAGTGAATTTAAAAAACGTAAATCTATAAGGTTCATTGTAAATCATTTAAATTCTACATGCAATGTTTCTAAAACTATTTGCATTCACAAAAATTCGGCTATTTAATGAAATTACAAATCAAAGATATTATTAATTAAATGAATTATCCGGGAGAATAAATATAGAGGTACACTAACCAGTCTGAACCAGTTTTTTCAAGTACTTAACACGCATGCATATATCGTATTTACTGCAAGAGAATATGTCGAAATATTATACCTCGTTTATGACACGGACTAAAAACTTTTACATTATGTTTTTACGATAGAATAGTGAATTTAAAAAAAGTAAATCTATAAGGTCCAATGTAAATCATTTAAATTCTAAATGCAATCAATGTTTCTAAAACTATTTACATTCACAAAAATCCATGTGTTTAATGAAATTACAATTTAAAGATGTTGCTAATTAAATGAATTATCCGGGAGAAAAAATATGGAGGTACACTAACCAGTTTAAACCAGTTTTTTCAAGTACTTAACACACATGCACATATCGCATTTATTACAAGAGAAAATATCGAAATATTATACCTTGTTTATGACACGGATTAAAAACTTTTACATTGTGATTTTACGATAGAATAGTGAATTTAAAAAAAGGAAATCTAAAAGGTCCAACGTAAAACATTTCAATTCTAAAAGCAATGTTTCTAAAATTATTTACATTCACAAAAATCCGGCCATGTAATAAAATTACAAATCAAAGATGTTGTTAATTAAATGAATTATCCGGGAGAATAAATATGGAGGTACACTAACGAGTCTGAACCAGTGTTTTCAAGTACTTAACACACATACATATATCGTATTTATTCGTATTTTACTACAAGATAAAATGCCGAAATATTATATATTATTTATGTCACGCACCTGCACTTTTACATTATGATTTTACTATTGAATAGTGAATTAAAAAAGTAAATCTAAAAGGTCCAACGTAAATAATTTCAATTCTAAAAGCAATGTTTCTAAAACTATTTACATTCACAAAATTACAGCTATTTAATTAAATTGCAATTCAAAGATGTTTTTCATTAAATGAATTATCCGGGAGAGTAAATATAGAGGTACACTAACCAGTCTGAACCAGTGTTTTCAAGTACTTAACACACATGCACATATTGTATTTATTGCAACAAAAAATGTCGAAATGTTATACCTTGTTTATGACACGAATTAAAAACTTTTACATTATGATTTTACGATAGAATAATGAATTTAAAAAAAGTAAATCTAAAAGGTCCAACGTAAATCATTTCAGTTCTAAATGCAATGTTTCTAAAACTATTTACATTCACAAAAATCCAGCTATTTAATGAAATTTCAATTCAAAGATGCTGCTAAATAAATGAATTATCAGGGAGAATAAATATAGAGGTACACTAATCAGTCTGAACCAGTTTTTTCAAGTACTTAAAAAGCATGAACATATAGTATTTATTACAAGATAAAATGTCAAAATATTATACCTTGTTTATGACACGGATTAAAAACTTCTACATTATGATTTTAAGATGGAATAGTATATTTAAAAAATGTAAATCTAAAAGGTCCAACGTAAATCATTTAAAATCTAAATGAAATGTAACTAAAACTATTTACATTCACAAAAATCCAGCTATTTAATGAAATTTCAATTCAAAAATGCTGCTAAATAAATGAATTATCAGGGAGAATAAATATAGAGGTACACTAATCAGTCTGAACCAGTTTTTTCAAGTACTTAACAAGCATGCACATATAGTATTTATTACAAGATAAAATGTCGAAATATTATACCTTGTTTATGACATGGATTAAAAACTTCTACATTATGATTTTAAGATGGAATAGTAAATTTAAAAAACGTAAATCTAAAAGGTGCAACGTAAATCATTTAAATTCTAAATGCAATGTAACTAAAACTATTTACATTCACAAAAATCCGGCCATGTAATGAAATTACAAATCAAAGATGTTGTTATTTAAATGAATTATCAGGGAGAATAAATATAGATGTACACTAATCAGTCTGAACCAGTTTTTTCAAGTACTTAACAAGCATGCACATATCGTATTTATTACAAGAGAAAATGTCGAAATATTATACCTTTATTATGACACGGATTAAAAACTTTTTCATTATGATTTTACGATGGAATTGTCAATTTAAAAAAAGCTGACCTAAAAGGTCCAAAGTAAATCATTTAAATTCTCAGTGCAATATTTCTAAAACTATTTACATTCCCAAAAATCCAGCTATTTAATGAAATTACAATTCAGAGATATTGTTCATTAAATGAATTATCCGGGAGAGTAAATATAGAGGTATACTAACCAGTCTAAACCAGTTTTTTCAAGTACTTAACACACATGCACATATCGTATTTATTACAAGAGAAAATATCGAGATATTATACCTTGCTTATGACACGGATTAAAAACTTTTACATTGTGATTTTACGATAGAATAGTGAATTTAAAATAAGTAATTCTAAAAGGTTTAACGTAAATCATTTAAATTCTACATGCAAATCTTTCTAAATGCAAATGTTTCTACATGCAAATGTTTCTACATGCATGTTTCTAAAACTATTTACTTTTACAAAAATCCAGCTATTTAATGAAATTACAATTCAAAGATGCTTTTAATTGAATGAATTTTCCGGTAAAATAAATATGGAGGTACACTAACCTATCTAAACCAGTTTTTTCCAAGTACTTAACACATATGCACATATTGTATTTATTACAAGAGAAAGTGTCGAAATATTATACCTTGTTTATAACACGGATTAAAAACTTTTACAATATGATTTTGCGAATCATTTAATTTCTGCATGCAATGTTTCTAAAACTTTTTACAGTCACAAAAATCCGGCTGTTTAATGGAATTACAATTCAAAGATGTTTTTAATTCAATGAATTATCCGGTAGAATAAATATGGAGGTACACTATATGTGTTTATTAAGGAAATATTTACGTTTCATAACGTAAAAAGATATTAGAAAATTCAAAAAGCATCTAGAATAAACATAGTAAGATAATTTAGCAAATAAATACTGTATTACTATCATAACGTTTGAATAATTAATATAGTAACGTATATACGAATGTAAAACTCTAAAAAATATTTAATATGCACATCAGAGCAGATAATTTAGAAAATAAATCGTCTTACTTCATTTGCTAATTTATTAGAATATATGCAATAACGATGAATTAAATTAGTATTTAAATTAACGAACGTGAGCTAAGATGATTTAGTAAGTAAATACTGTTTGAATTTTATATGAGTTATTTAGATGGCATGAAATCAGCAAGAAATATTTATGAATAAATGGAGAAATGAGTAACGATATTATGTATAAATAGGGTTGCCAAATTTCGCGAGTTTGTAAAATTTTTGGTGGAATTATTCGCACTTACTTCTAGTTACGCTAGATTCACTTCCGTGACACATTTTTGTTAAGCAGTCTTCATAATGGAGTATAAAACTAAGAATGTTAGTTTCATTAGTATATGTATATATGTATATATATGTATATATATATATATATATATATGTGTATATATATATGTATATATATATGTATATATATATATATATATATATATATATGTATATATATATACATGTATATATGTATATATATATATATGTATATATATATGTATGTATATATGTATATATATATATATATATATATATATATATATATATATATATATATATGTATATATATATATATATATATATATATATATGTATATATATATATATATATATATATATATATATATATATATATATGTATATATATGTATATATGTGTATATATGTATATATATGTATATATACATATATATGTATATATATATATATATATATATATAATGTATACATATGTATACATATACATATGTATGTATATATATATATATATATATATATATATATATATATATATATATATATATATATATATATATATATATATATGTCTGTGTTTGTATATACATTCAAGAGCCAAAACATTATGACTACCACTTCATTTCGTGATGACCTCGACTGGATAACGTAGAAGGCACGTGATCAGGTAGAATTGGTATTTAACTGTTTATGGAGAGTCTAAAGAATCATTCGTTCACTTACATCTGTGTGTTATGGGAAAGGCTGCGAATCTGAGTGATTTTGATAGAAGGCAGATAGTAATGGCTCGAAGGCTCGGAGTAAGTATTTCCGAAACTGCACGACTCGTGGGTTGTTCGCGATCTACAGTTGTTAGTGCTTATGCAAAGGGGATGAATGACGGTGAAACCAGCCGTAGACGACATGGTGTTGGACGTCTATTAAAGTAAAAGATCGTAAGAGACTGTTTCGAATTGTGAAGCAAAACGGGAGCCAGACAGTGGCTCAGCTGACAACCCAATACAATGCAGAGCCAAGTAAAATAGTATCGGAGCACACTGTACAGCAGACATTGTTGGATATGGGGCTCCGTAGCAAACGTCCCACTCGTGTGCCTTTGCTGACCAAGCGTCATCGCTAACTGCGCCTACGCTGGGCCAGGGAATTTCGACTAATCCATGGATCAGTGAGAGAGAGTTGCCTGGTCAGATTAATCACTGCTTGACATTCATCACGCCGATGTACGCTTCATGATATGCCATTTTCCAGGCCAACAGTTGCTCCCTCAATGTATTGTAATTTATACACAGTCCGGTGGTGGCAGATTTTGCTTTGGGAGACGTTCTCTTGGGCGTCTCTGGGAGACGTGGTTGCGGTAGAGCAGACAATGAATGCTACAGGGTATCTGAATATCGTTGCTGACCAGTTGCACCCTTACATGGCCTCTGTTTTTTTAGCTGGAAATGGAATGTTCCAACGCGACAACGCCCCTTGTCACAAGGCTAAATTTGTGTTGGGGTAGTTCGAGGAACATGACGCTGAATTCCAGTTAATGTTCTGGCTGCCTGACTCACCGGATATCAATCCAATAGAACACATTTTGGATGTCATGGGATAGCAGCTGAGAGTTCAAAGACCACCAATTCGCAATATCTCGGTTTTGCGTAACCGTTGCTTAAACATCTGGTACAATCTGTCTCCGGCATCTACCAAGGACTTGAGGCATTCAATCCAAGGTGGGTTGAAGCTGTGTTTCTCACCAAAGGTGTGCCAACTCGTTGTTGACAGGTGATCATAATGTTTTGACTCTTGAGTGTATATATATACTTCTCTCTCTGTATGTGTAATTGGTTTTTTTTTATTTCTCCACTAAAATGTTAAACTGGTATCCATACCGGACGGTCATAGGCTATGAAGCAAAACAAGAACATCTGAAAATAAAATGTTAAGTTTGTTCAGCTAATTTATATTTCAAGCTTCTCTGACAAAACATTTCACATTAACGTATGTAGTGCTGTGAAGGCGCAGGTAAGACAGTAAACAGTGTGATATACATGCTGATTTTATACAAGGTGACGCTTGAAGTGAGACTAAGTTACATAAAATAGGAATAAAATAATTGATGAGCTAAGCATAAATTAATATGTTTACTATAGTATAAATAATAATATATTAACTTATTAAATGGAATGGGTTTCACAAATATCGAAACTTATCTGATTATATAAAATACACTGGGATTGTATTTCTTTACAGAAACTTCATTTACATCAGAACTCTTCAATTATCGATCCTAAGCGGAAAATCCACTTTCTGTAATTAAATTAGCTTAAAATTTAAACTAACTATTATTGTTTTCTAAGCGTTTGTCAATGATAGTTAGAGAACAAATTTTTGACAAGAATGAATTCTGAGAAGGCGTAAGGTTTCCAATTAATGAGCCTCTTCTTTGAAGTTCCATTTATTTGAAGTGCATATCAGTTTACGTTATTTGATATATTACTAATCGGATCACTGCTTTGCGATAATTTCTTGCTTCATTGCGAAACTGGCTCTATTATGATATCCATTTCACGATATTTTGATATAACTATGCTTAGAATTTTAATTTGTAATAAGCAGTTTAATAAGAAATATATTTCAATCTCCATAAAATAAGTGAAACCATTGATCTTTCGTCTGTCTTCTACATTGCATACGTGATGAGACGAAATTCGATGTGTTTGAGAAAAGTTATTTAGTTTGTCCCAGAGCCACAGTAGCTCAGTTGGCAACACTCTAGTAACTGGATGGTTGCGGGTTCAGAACCCGAGCCGGCCCAAGATCAGCTGTGTTCGTTAAAGGGCACTGGGGCACGTAAAATAGGTTCGTGGTCACAATGTCCACCATGTTCTGGAGGCTTTCCGGTTCTAAGACCGATCCTGCTTTAGATCCCCGTGTTCGTTAAAGGTTACTGAGGTGCATGAATAGATTCCTGGTCGCAATGTTCTCCAAGTTCTCC
>CM063497.1:68660658-68668158 GCA_032207245.1 Pardosa pseudoannulata
ACTTATTCTATACTAAATTCATTCTTGATATTAACCCATCCACCGACCACCCTCCCCACCTTTTTCCCGTTCAAAACAGTCACCCTTTTCGTAAATTCCAGAAGGAAATTACCGTATCATACTAGAGTTGCCGGTTTAAAAGTTGTCAGGCTACTTTTAAGTTATTTTCCCTGCAAGGTAAAGGAGTTCCGTTAAGCAAAATTAGTTTCTTTCATTTATTATCGCTTTGCAATATTTTTTCCCTCAAAAGTGTGTTATACGAGTGCGAACGAGAAAGGGTTGACAGGTCCGTTTTCGAACAGGAATTCGCTGTCGAACCCGCGTCGACGCGTCCGTTCAGTGGGTTAATTTAGTATAGAATAAGAGGGAGCAGCGAGGGCGGAGCGTAATATTTAAACTGGACTGTTTTTATTCGACCCTCATATACTCTAATCAGTTCCTTCGTCATGTATAGGCCTAGCACGTTCGTTAAGGTCTGTCAATTGGATCATGGTATTTCTCGTCTTGACGGTTCTGTCCCCGACGCAGCCAAATTTTTCTAAATGTCTAATTAATCTGATATTTTCTGCTTTTTCTTTTAAATTCTTATTCCTAAAGTTGTTTTATTATTTTCAAAATTATTTTATTATTTTTTAAATAAATGTTATTATTTTTTCAATTTTTTATGACTTAAACTTTCTTCTCGTAATGTAATAATAGCTTAAGTTATCTGTCTGTCTGTGATCGAATTTATGAAGCGTATGGACTTGGTATGGATAGAGCATCCATATTGGATTTTTGATGAGTAAGGGTTAGCAAAATTCACAGCGAGTCAAATTTATCTTTTCCTAAACTATCGATCGGATTCTAAAATAAATTGGTATGAATAAGCGTCATATCACAGTGAAAAATACTTTCATGCTTAAAACGTTCGAAATCCACCTCGTCCCCCTTTTCGAGCGTTTAATGTCATTATATCAAGCCCTATTTTAGGAGCAGGCTATAAAATTTATAAATTTATCATGTATTAAATAGGTAAAAATAACAATTTTTTCTAGCATTATGACGTCATTTCTTTAACTATCTCATTTAATAATTTATTTTAGATTATTTAAATATCTTCTCTATGATTTCCATACGTTTTATCCCTAAACTTGGATATTACCTAAATAATTTTCTTTTATATTTGGCTTAAATAATATATTAGGTACATATGTGATAATTTTAGTAGATTATTTGTGTAGAACGATAATTCTCAGCCAAAAAACAAACCATTTTTTTTTACCTGCCTCATAGGGTACCTTTACAATTCTGGAAAATTAAAAATTTTACTGATCCCGTCATTTGACGGGCTATATGCTAGTTTCAGAAGAATATTATTATTGAATTAAATATTTAACTGCAATTATCCATTACCCGTATTGTAAAATTATGTTCTTTGATGAATCTGGGAGTACATTAACCCATTAGCTCCCAGTGTCATCATTTGATGATGCTGTAAAAAACCGCATTTCCCTTTATTAAGTGAAAAATATTCTTTTATTTACCAATAGTTCTGATAAATGGAAGCAGTATACAGTATCAGATATGATATTTCTCTGGAATCAAGCAAAAAAAGTTCGAGAAAGATGCAGTAGGATTTCTTGCTTGTTTGATAATCACACCAGACATTTTGTATAGTGCGGTTTGGAAAAAACATTTATGAGGTAAGTTCTTTGAATTTGGTATAAATGTAATCTAGATAGCCCATTTGTGGCCATTAGAATATTTATTATTACTTAGAGTTTTTAATGTGTCAGTAATCAGGAAAATTTATCTGTCATCGTTTGAGGACGTTTGGCGTTTGGCTATAATTCGTATTCAGTATTCAGATTTTTTTCTTAAGTGTTTTTTACATTTTTTTGCTGATAATCTATGTAGAAAAACTAAACATTGAGTAGAAATAAATATTTAAAACCTTAGAAGATGCAGCTGCTTATCTTTTTTCTGAAGAAATAGATGTTGGCATTATAGCAATGCCTCCTGATGTCGATGATCTAACAGATGAAGAACAATTTGATGATGGTAATTTGGGTACTCCTGTTGCATCAGACGTTGCAGGTACATTAGAAAAATTCAATCTCGTGTCATAAGTTCCTATACCTCATTTATGGACCTTCATGATTGGATTCTTGAGAAATATCTTTTGCCATTATAGCAATGCCTCCTCATGTCGATGATCTAACAGATGAAGAACAATTTGATGATGATAATTTGGGTACTCCTGTTGTAACAGAAGTTGCAGGGACATTAGAAAATGTGAAAGTAATTCAACCTCGTGTCATAATTTCCTATACCTCATTTATGGGGATTGTCGACCTTCATGATTGGCTTCTTGAGAAACATTCTATTGCCATTATAGCAATGTCTCCTGATGTCGATGATCTAACAGATGAAGAACAATTTGATGATGGTAATTTGGGTACTCCTGTTGCATCAGACGTTGCAGGTACATTAGAAAAATTCAATCTCGTGTCATAAGTTCCTATACCTCATTTATGGCGGTGTCGACCTTTATGATTGGCTTCTTGAGAAACATTCTATTGCCATTATAGCAATGCCTCCTGATGTCGATGATCTAACAGATGAAGAACAATTTGATGATGGTAATTTGGGTACTCCTGTTGCATCAGACGTTGCAGGTACATTAGAAAAATTCAATCTCATGTCATAAGTTCCTATACCTCATTTATGGGGGTGTCGACCTTCATGATTGGCTTCTTGAGAAACATTCTATTGCCATTATAGCAATGCCTCCTGACGTCGATGATCTAACAGATGAAGAACAATTTGATGATGGTAATTTGGGTACTCGTGTTGCATCAGACGTTGCAGGTACATTAGAAAAATTCAATCTCGTGTCCTAAGTTCCTGTACCTCATTTATGAGGGTGTCGACCTTTGAGATTGACTTCTTGAGAAACATTCTATTGCCATTATAGCAATGTCTCCTGATGTCGATGATCTAACAGATGAAGAACAATTTGATGATGGTAATTTGGGTACTCCTGTTGCATCAGACGTTGCAGGTACATTAGAAAAATTCCATTTCGTATCATAAGTTCCTATACCTCATTTATGGTGGTGTCGACCTTCATGATTGGCTTCTTGAGAAACATTCTATTGCCATTATAGCAATGCCTCCTGACGTCGATGATCTAACAGATGAAGAACAATTTGAGGAGGGTAATTTGGGTATCCCTGTTGCATCAGACGTTGCAGGTACATTAGAAAAAAAATTCAATCTCGTGTCTTAAGTTGCTATACCTCATTTATGAGGGTGTCGACCTTTGAGATTGACTTCTTGAGAAACATTCTATTGCCATGCGAGGAAATAAACGTTAGTTTTGCCTTATTACCAGGAAGATATATATGGCTGTTGTAAATGGCTGTCATTTATAAATAGATCCATGGTTCTAAGTCGATGCCAATCAAAGATTTTAGAAGATATATTGCAGTGACCTATTTGAGAAAGGGAGACGATTCAAAAGCAATGCCAAGAAGACCAACACAAAGGCAGATAATATCCAGACACCATGTGCTTCCTGACGTAAAATTCGACAACATTCAACATGTTGTTGGCAAGACGGAGAAACAAAGGACGTTGCCAATATGATAACTGTTTTTCGAAACCTAGAACATATTGTATGAAATGCAATGCAACATTATGTATCCAATGGTTTCCTCTTTTTCATACAAAAATTCAGCCTTAAAAATGTAAAATAGAAAGTTTTCTTGCATGTATAAAAATTAATTTTAATTTTTAATTTTATTTTGCCTATTACTTGATTTATATATTAAAACTGTATAATTTTATGTAAAAAAATCATTTTTAAAATACTTGCATTTTTTACATGCAAGCGCCCAGCGTCATCAAATGAGGACTGCTTAAAAACATGGTTGTAGTTAAAAAATCTCAAAATGCTTTAAAAATACTCTTAATTTACGCATTTCTACCCATATCTATGAATTTCAAGGAAAAATTACAAAATTTGTTAATTTGGGCGTTAAAGAGTTAATTAAAGATAATAAAATGCAATAATGATTGATGCAGACGTTCACTTGCAAAAACAACTTTTATTTTGACGTTTCTCTGAGCATATATATAATGCTTAGTAAACCAATAAAAGTTTATTTTTACTCCTATGAATGAAGTAAATGAAGTACTGTAACATCGAATTTTTGGTGTATAATTTCTATAGAAATGATCATTTTGACCATATCCTATTACCTTTTAAATAGTACAAAGATTTCATTTCTAAGTACGTTTGAGGAAGGCTTAAAAATTCAAGTTTTAAATATCTATTTTATTCAACCCTGAAGATTTTTATTAGTCTGGAAAAGATGTCTATACGTAGGTTTTTATAGAATGTTGAAATTTTATTTTAAGGGTTGATGTAACATATAATTGCATAGCTCTCTTTGTGATTGCAATGGACACTTTATATAACGAGAAACTTCAATATAAAGTATATTACTGTGTAGGACAAAACTCAAAAGAGAATGGCTATAGAATGTGAAATTTTGATTTTAGGTCTTATGTTAACTTCCAATAGTGGATCTATATTTTTAATTACAATTCGTAATACTAAAAAATAAAACTCAATATAAAACACAAGTTTCCAACAAAATATCTCTGAAATAATTGTAATATTATCTATTTCTAAAATGAAATTTCTGAAATTCTAAATGTAATGTCTGAAATTCTAAATTGAGGAAGAATCACATCGAAACAAATGATTGCCTGTTTCTTCGGCATTAAAGCTCTGACTGCTCAATTTTTAGACCGAAATCGCTTTAAAAATGACATATTTGTTTTATTGCCTATTTGAAATCTATATATATTGGAGAATTGAAAAATGCATGTTTTCTTTCCAGGAAATATTTTTTATCTAGAATTTTAGCCTTAGAAACTAAGTTGTAAGTATCATTAGAAACTAATTTCTGATGATTTCACCAAAATAATTCTTTTTAAAATAAATTTCAATTGAATTACAGTTAGTTTCTATTTATTAAATAATATAAAAAATATACAAAATTTAAGAATATATAAAGGACTGACTAAAAATATCTTAAAAATGCAGTTTAGTGTGATAGGGTTTGAAGCAGGATTCAAGACAAAGTCCAACGTTCCAGTCTTTGCACCAGATTCGTGTTTCTTTGCAAATTTTTTTGCCATTTGCATCTTTTCTTGAACAGCATACACGACACTGTCTTCGATGTTCTCTTTTTTGGGTTTAGGTGGTATGTGACTTGGAAAATAACGAGGTATCGATATCAAAGGGTTCCAAGTAGAACTCGGTCTTCCAGGACAACCGCTTTTATTTGTATCCGAATATTTTTCGATACTTTCTTCAACAAATTTCAAACAAAATTCCAAAAGTTTTATGGTTTGTCTGGGGTTTTGCTTTTGTAAAGTACATAGGCATTCCACAATGATTGATCTAAGAACCGCCTGAAAATTTTAATATAATGCTTCGACTGTTGTTTTCGGAGCGTAGCGTTCCTATCAATTTTGCACCACTGCCTAACGTTTATTGAATTGCACGTTTATTGAATCATTATCAGATTCATCGCTATATGAGAAGCAGTCCAAAACTTTTATATCAATATCATTATCTCAACTAAAATCGCTTTCAGAATCTGAATCAGGAATATACACTCTGTCAATCTCTGAACGTTTTCTAGCAGCCATTTCTGATAAGAAAACAGCAAAAAGTTAGCGGTAATCCTACGCGCCTTCAAATACGGCAATTAAATTGATAACTAATGGTATCTGTTGGTCAAAACGTAAATTAAACGTCTAATACTGTATATGATTTATTTAAGAGCTTAAACGGGGAATAAACAGGATGCGCTCATCGATAAAGGAAGAAAAACACATGCCCGCGGAAATCGCGGGATGAGCAGAATTTGCTACATTTGAGTTGCCCGTGGAAATCGCGGGATGAGCAGGCAGAGGGTTAACGGTCATGTGGCAACAGTGGCGTTAGAGCAACGCAGGACGGTCAATTCTGAATGGTACACGACTGTTTGTTTGCCAGAAGTCATCGGACAAATTCGAGAAAAGCAGAAGAACAGGCGAATCATTCTTCATCATGACAATGCGAGCTCTCACACATCGACTCAAACAAAAGCATTTCTGACGGAGTGAAAGAACGAACTGATGGGTCATCTGCCGTACAGCCCTGATTTGGCACCCGATGACTTCTTCTTATTCCCACACATCAAAAATAAATTACGTGGACAACGATTTTCGACCCCCGAAGAAGCGGTTGATGCATTCAAAACGTATGTTTTGGAGTTACCTCAATCGGACTGGAAAAAGTGCTTTGAAAATTGGTTCAAACGCATGCAAAAGTGTATTGATCATCATGGAGAATATTTTGAAAAACAATAAAACTAATTTCGATCCTACATATTTGTTTTTTCATTATTAGGCCAGAAATATAAATAGCAACCCTCGTAGGTCTCATGTTAACTTCCAATTGTGAATCTATATTTTTAATTACAATGCGAAATCCTAAAAAATAACACTCAATATAAAACACATATTTATGACAAAATATCTCTTAAATAAATGTAATGTTGTCAATTTCTTTGCATTATAAAATTTGCTAAATATTGTGGCTAAACGTGGGTTCATAAAGTCGAACTTGATGATATAAATTTGTCTTCAAATTTGACGATGTATCGATAAAATCGATGGCTGGGAAAAATTATTTACCTTTATGTACCTACTTCCGACAGACAATTGCGGCTCTTTCATTTCACATTACAACAACAAATCCGATTAAAAAACTTTGTTATCACATTTTACAATATAACAATTAATTTGGCTGCTTGGTGACTTACTTTAAAATTTAACGGTATCCACGTCACATGACACTCATTTCTGTTACGCTTAATTCCGTTCTAATGTAGATTAGAGTAAAAATGATACTGATTAATATATGTTTATAATAACTTATAATAAGTCACATAATTTAAAAATACTGTAGATTGTAGCATCCGAGTTAATTGATGCAGACGTTCACTTACAAAAACATCTTTTAATAAGAACACTAGATAACACACAAATCCCCGTAGTGAAAAATAACACAAAACAAAGAAAATATTTGATAATATTGCCACATAATAAAGCTTAGCCATTGAGCTCAGTGGCCGAATGGTCAAAGCACGCGATCCATATCCGAAGATTATGGGTTCGATTCTTGCCACGGTGGTTTATCCGAAGTACGGATTTTTAATTTAAAACTGTTATTTATTGTTTCCATATGTTCTAGAACATTCTAGATCTTTCTTTAATATGTGAATTAGTTATGTCTCGAATTTTCTGTTAGGGTATAAAAGCTGATACCCACTAGCTGTAGGCAACTTCTCGATCTTGTAAAGTTGCGAGTTGTTACTTAGATTCAAGAAATTCGTTTGTTAACCCCTTCCGGTACGATTAAATAAAGAAAAACTGTGCGTGAAGTAACCA
>CM063497.1:68673158-68688158 GCA_032207245.1 Pardosa pseudoannulata
TCTAAACAAACCAAACCAAATTTTATTGAAAATTACTTTTGTAGATTTTATTTAGATTTATACAATGCATTATTTATGTTTATGCTTAAGATACAATTAAGAATTGAACATTTTAATTACGGAGATCAAATTCCTTTAAATCTATCTTCTCTATTTCCTTTAGGAAAGTAAAAATTATTAATAATGTTAAAACTTTCTGAATTAAATGTTAGAGCAAAATATAACCGAAGTGCTGTAAACTAAACCAAACGAAGTTTTAATGATTATTTGTTTTGTAGATTTTATTATTTTACAAACATTATTTTTGCTATGGTAGATTATTTGTCTATTAAGATACAATTAATTGAATTTTAAATATGGAGATAAATTCCCTTATCTTTTTAAATATTAGCTTCTGTTTTACTTTAGAGAAAGGTACAATTATTATAATGACAAACTTTCAGAAATTAAATAGCAAAACAAAAATAGTTTGTAATAAACCAAATTTTAATTGAAAATTATTTTGTTTTTGTAGATTTTATTATTTTACAAGATTATTTTTTGTTTGCTTGATACAATAAAGAATTGAACATTTAATAAGATCAAATTCTTATCTAAACTTATTCATCCTCTATTTCCTTTAGAGGAAGTTAGCGAATTATTTAAAAAATGACAAACTTTTCAAAATTCAAAAACAGAAAAAGTGCTCTAAACTAAACCTAACCAAATATTTATTGAAAATTACTTTTTATTTTTATTATTTTTACATCTTATTATTCAATTATTTGTTATGCTTAGATACAATAAAGAATTGAATACTGTCAATGCAAAGAACAAGTTTAACATGTTCTCCAAACTTTATAACATCCTCTGTTTTACCTTTGGGTAAAGGTAAACCAACTACTCTAATATACTGACAGACACATTTAGCTAATAGATTTAGCCCCTGTAGAGCAAACAATTAGAAATTAGTGTTGTAAAGCCAAAACGAAGCCAAATTTTAATTGAAAATTATTTGTTTTTGTAGATTTTAGTGTATGTTTCTACACAACAGCATTATTATGATCATGGTAAGATTATTTGTGCTAATCATAAGATACAATTGAGAATTGAACATTTTAAATATGAAGATCAAATTCCCTTATCTATATAAACTTTCATTTCCTCTATTTCCCCTTTAGAGAAAGATCAGTGAATTATTTTATAATACTGACGAACACTTTCAGCCAATAAATTTAGCAAAACAGTAAACTGAAGTGCTCTAAAACTAAACCTAGCGAAATATTTATTGAAAATTACTTTTAGCAGATTTTACAATCTTATTATTTTATTCAACAGCTTTATTTATGTTTATGCTTAGATACAATTAAAAATTGAATACTGTAAATGCGGAGAATAGGTTTACCATTTTACCCTAAGTCTATAGCTTCCTCTGTTTTACCTTTGGGGAAAGGTAAACAAATTAACTTAATATACTGATAAACACTTTCAGCTAGTAGATTTAGAATGTGTAGAGCAAAATATTAGACCGTAGTGCTGTAAAGCCTAAACCAAACGAAGTTTTAATTGAAAATTATTTGTTTTTGTAGATTTTAGTGTAAGTTTCTACAGAACAGAATTATTATGCTCATGGTAAGATTATTTGTGCTCATGATAAGATACAACTAAGAATTGAACATTTTAAATATGGAGATAAAATTCCCTTATCTATTTAAATATTCATCTTCTCTATTTTATCTTTAGAGAAAGGTAAGCGAATTATTTTAAAATATTGACGAACACTTTCAGCCAATTAATACAGCAAAACAGTAAATTGAAGTACTCTAAAACTAAACCTAACCAAATATTTATTGAAAAAACCTTTTTGTAAATTTTACTACTATATCATTTTGTGCAACAGCATTATTTATGCTTATGCTTAGATACAATTAATAATTGAAAACTTTAAATGCGAAGAAGAAGTTTATCATTTTCCCCGAAGTCTATACCTTCTTTTGTTTTACCTTTGGTGGAAGGTAAACATATTATTATTTTGCGTTCATGATTAGGTATAGATACAATTAAGAATTAAGTACTTTAAATACGGAGATCAAGTTCCCATGTCCCTTCAAGTATATACTTGTGTACTTCTGGGGTTTACTCTTGGGGACCTTTTTACCTTTGTTTTACCTTTAGGAGATGGTAAACATATTATTGTTATTTGTGCTCATGATAAGATATAGATACAATTAAGAATTAAATAATTTAAATAAGGAGATCAAGTTTCCATGTCCCCTGAAATATAGCCAAACGGTGGCCGATTGGTTAGATTGCTGTTCTTCGAAACCGGAGTTCGTGGGATCGGATCCCATTATGGCATCGATGTTCGTAGCCGTTCGGAATCGGCTTTAAGCAGTAGGTCCCGGTCTCAGTATCCCTCGTGTTTCAAAAAGTAGACCGTAGCTCTCCAAACCAAACCAAAATCCTTGAAGTATACACTTGTGTTGTTTACCTTTGGGGACCTTTTTGCCTTTTGGGGAAGGTAAACACATTATTATTATTTGAGCTCATGATTATATATCGATATAATTAAGAATTAAATAATTTAAATACGAAGATCATGTTCCTATGACCCTTGAAATATATGCTTGTGGGGTTTACCTTTGGGGACCTTTTTACCTTTGTTTTACCTTTGGGGGAAGTTAAACATATTATTATTATTTGCACTCATGATTAGATATAGATACAATTGAGAACTAAATGCTTTAAATACATAGATCAAGTTCCCATGTCTCTTGAAGTATATACTTGTGTGGTTTATGTTTTGGGACCTTTTTACCTTTGTTTTATCTTTGGGGGAAGTTAAACATATTATTATTATTTGCACTCATGATTAGATATAGATACAATTGAGAACTAAATGCTTTAAATACATAGATCAAGTTCCCATGTCTCTTGAAGTATATACTTGTGGGGTTTACCTTTGGAAAACTTTTTACCTTTGTTTTACCTTTGGGGGAAGGTAAACATATTAATATTATTTGTGCTCATGATTAGGTTTAGATATAAATTAAGAATTAATATTTTAAATACATAGATCAAGTTCCCATGTCTCTTGAAGTATATACTTGTGTGGTTTATGTTTTGGGACCTTTTTACCTTTGTTTTATCTTTGGGGGAAGGTAAACATATTATTATTATTTTGAGCTCATGCTTAGGTTTAGATATAATTAAGAATTAAATATTTTAAATACGGAGATCAAGTTCCATGTCCTTGAAGTATATACTTACGTGTGGCTTATCTTTTGGAATTTTTTACCTTTGTTATTTTGGGGGAAGGTAACATATTATTATTATTTTGAGCTCATGATTAGGTTTTAGATATAATTAAGAATTAAAATTTTAAATACGGAGATCAAAATTCCCAACCCTTGAAGTATACTTGTGTGGTTTATCTTTTGGACCTTTACCTTTGTTTTACCTTTGGGGGAAGGTAAACATATTATTATTGTTTGCGCTCATGAATAGATATAGATACAATTGAGAATTAAATAATTTAAATACGGAGATCAAGTTCCCATGTTCCATGAAGTATATACTTGTGGGGTTTACCTTTGGAAAACTTTTTACCTTTGTTTTACCTTTGGGGGAAGGTAAACATATTATTATTGTTTGCGCTCATGAATAGATATAGATACAATTGAGAATTAAATAATTTAAATACAGAGATGAAGTTCCCATGTCCCTTGAAGTATATACTTGTGTGGCATCTTTGACCTTTTTACCTTTCTTTTACCTTTGGGGGAAGGTAAACATATTATTATTTTTTTTTTTGAGCTCATGATTAGATATAGATAAAATTAATAATTAAATCATTTAAGTACGGAGATCAAGTTCCCATCTCCCTTGAAGTATATGCTTGTGGGGTTTACCTTTGGGTACCTTTTTACTTTTGTTTTACCTTTGGGGGAAGGTAAACATATTATTATTATTTGAGCTCATGATTAGATATAAATACAATTAAGAATTAAATAATTTAAATACGGAGATCAAGTTTCCATATCCCTTGAAGTATATACTTGTGAAGTTTACCTTTGGGGACCTTTTTACCTCTTTGTTTTACCTTTGGGGGAAGGTAAACATATTATTATTATTTGCGCTCATGATTAGATATAGATACAATTTAGAATTAAATACTTTAAATACGGAGATCAAGTTTCCATATCCCTTGAAGTATATACTTGTGAAGTTTACCTTTGGGGACCTTTTTACCTTTGTTTTACCTTTGGGGGAAGTTAAACATATTATTATTATTTGCGCTCATGATTAGGTATAGATACAATGAGGAATTTAATAATTTAAATATGGAGATCAAGTTCCCATGTCTCTTGAAGTATATACTTGTGTGGTTTATGTTTTGGGACCTTTTTACCTTTGTTTTACCTTTGGGGGAAGTTAAACATATTATTATTATTTGCACTCATGATTAGATATAGATACAATTGAGAACTAAATGCTTTAAATACATAGATCAAGTTCCCATGTCTCTTGAAGTATATACTTGTGTGGTTTATGTTTTGGGACCTTTTTACCTTTGTTTTATCTTTGGGGGAAGGTAAACATATTATTATTATTTTGAGCTCATGCTTAGGTTTAGATATAATTAAGAATTAAATCATTTAAATACGGAGATCAAGTTCCCATGTCTCTTGAAGTATATACTTGTGTGGTTTATGTTTTGGGACCTTTTTACCTTTGTTTTATCTTTGGGGGAAGGTAAACATATTATTATTATTTTGAGCTCATGCTTAGGTTTAGATATAATTAAGAATTAAATATTTTAAATACGGAGATCAAGTTCCCATGACCCTTGAAGTATATACTTGTGTAGTTTATCTTTTGGGACCTTTTTACTTTTGTTTTACCTTTGGCGGAAGTTAAACATATTATTATTATTTGAGCTCATGATTAGATATTGATGCAATTAAGAATTAACTATTTTAAATTCTGAAATCAAGTTCCCATATCCCTTGAAGTATATACTTGTGGGGGTTTTCTTCGGGGACATTTTGACCTATGTTTTACCTTTGGGGGAAGGTAAACATATTATTTGCGCTCATGATTAGATATAGATACAATTAAGAATTAAATAACTTAAATACGGAGATCAAGTTCCCATGTCCCTTGAAGTATAGCCGAACGATCGCCGATTGGGTAGAGTGTTCGCCTTCAGAACCGGAATTCGTGGGTTCGAATCTTACTCTGGCATGGGTGTTCGTCCCCTTTCGTAATCGGCTTTAAGCAGTAGGTCCCGATCTCATTAGCGCTCGTGTTGTGAAATTTCGACCGTAGACCTCCAAACCAAATCAAAACCGTTAAAGTATATACTTGTGGTGTTTACCTTTGGGGGAAGGTATACATATTATTATTATTTGCGCTCATGATTAGATATAGTTACAATTAAGAATTAAATACTTTAAATACGGAGGTCAAGTTCCCATGTTTCTTGAAGTATATACTTGTGGAGTTTACCTGTGGGGACCTTTTTACCTTTGTTTTGCCTTTGGGGGAATGTAAGCATATTATTATTATTATTTGCGCTCATGATTAGATTTAGATGCAATTAAGAATTCAATAATTTAAATACGGAGATCGAGTTCCCATGTTCCTTGAAGTATAAAATTGTGGGGCTTACCTTTGGGGAAAGGTAAATATAATATTATTGTTTGCGCTCATGATTAGTTATAGATACAATTAAGAATTAAATAAGAGTGCTGGCTTTTGGAACCGGAGTTCGTGGATTCGAATCCCACTACGGTGTGGATGTTAAGAGCTATTCGGAATCAGATTTAAGCAGTAGGTACCGGTTTCATTAGCCCTCGTGTTGCAAAACGTAGACCGTTGCGCTCCAAACCAAGCCAAAACCCTTGAAGTATATACTTGTGGTGTTTACCTTTGGGGGAAGGTAAACATATTATTATTATTTGCGCTCATGGTTAGGTATAGATACAATTTAGTATATGTTTCTACACAACAGCATTATTACGCACATGGTAAGATTATTTGGGCTCATGATAAGATACAATTAATAATTGAACATTTTAAATATGGAGATAAAATTCCCTTATCTTTTTAAATATTCATCTTCTCTATTTCACCTTTAGAGAAAGGTAAGCGAATTATTTAAAAATAATGACAAACTCCTTCAGAAATTAAATCAGCAAAACAGAAAACTGAAGTGCTCTGAAACTAAACCTAACCAAATATTTATTGAAAATTACTTTTAGCAGATTTTACAATCTTATTATTTTATTCAACAGCATTATTTATGTTTATGCTTAGATACAATAAAGAATTGAATACTGTAAATACGGAGAAGTTTACCATGTTCCCTTGTTGTCTATAGCTTCCCCTGTTTTACCTTTGGGAAAAGGTAGACAAATTATCCCAATATATATTGAAAATCAGTCTCAACTTGTAGATTTAATCCCTGTAGAGCAAAAAATTAGACCGTAGTTCTCTAAAACCAAAATCAAACCAAATTTTAATTGAAAATTATTTGTTTTTATGGATTTTAGCGTATGTTTCTATGCAACACCATTATTATGGTCAGGATAAGATTTATGCAACAGCATTATTATGCCTATTATAATATATTATTTATGTTTATGATAAGATGAAATTAAGATTTGAGCTTTAAGATACGAAGATCAAGCTCTCTTGTATCCTTAAATTTTTATCTCCCTCTATTTTACTTTTAGAGAAAGGTAGGCGAATTATTTTAAAATACTGACGAACACTTGCAGCCAATAAATTAAGTAAAATTGTAAACAGTAGTGCTCGAAAATTATACCTAACCAAATATTTACTGAAAAAACCTTTTTGTAAATTTTACTATTGTATCATTTCATGCAACAGCATTATTTATACTTATGCTTAGATACAATTAAGAATTGAAAACTTTAAATGCGGAGAACACGTTTACCATGTTCTCTGAAGTGTGGTCCCTCTTCTATTTTAGAAGGGGGAGGTAAACATATTATTATTTTGCCCTCATGGTTAGGTATAGATACAATTAAGAAATAAATAATTTAAATACGGAGATCAAGTTCCCATGTCCCCTGAAGCATAGCCTAACGATCGCCAATTGGTTAGAGTACTGGCCTTTGGAACCGGAGTTCGTATCCCACTATGGCATGGATGTCCGTAGCCGTTCGGTCGGAATCGGCTTTAAAATATAGGTTCCGGTCTCAGTAGCCCTCGTGTTGCAAAAATTAGACCGTAGCGCTCTAAACCAAACCAGAACCCTTAAAGTATACACTTGTGGTGTTAACCTTTAGGGACCTTTTTACCTTTGGGGGAAGGTAAACATATTATTATTATTTGTCCTCATGATTAGATATAGATAAAATTAATAATTAAATAATTTAAATTCGTAGATCAAGTTCCCCTGTCCCCTGAAGTATAGCCGAACGATCGCCGATTGATTAGAGTGCTGGCCTTTGGAACCAGAGTTCGTGGATTCGAATCCCACTACTGCGTGGATGTTAAGAGCCGTTCGGAATCAGATTTAAGCAGTAGATCCCGGTCTTATTAGCCCTCGTGTTTCAAAAATAGACCATAGCGCTCCAAACCAAACCAAAACCCTTGAAGTATACACTTGTGTTGTTCACCTTTGGGAACCTTTTTACCTTTGGGGGAAGGTAAACATATTATTATTATTATTTGAGCTCATGAGTAGATATAAATAAAATTAATTAAATAATTTAAATACAGATATCAACTTCCCATGTCCCTTGAAGTATGTAGTTTTGGGGTTTACCTTTGGGGACATTTTTACCTTTGTTTTACCTTTGGGGGAAGGTAAACATATTAATATTATTTGTGCTCATGATTACATTACAATTAAGAATTAAATACTTTAAATACAGAGATCAACTTCCCATGTTCCTTGAAGTATATACTTCTGGGGTTAACTTTTGGGGACCTTTTTACTTTTGTTTTACCTTTGGGGGAAGGTAAACATATTATTATTCTTTGCCCTCATGATTAGATATCGATACAATTGAGAATTAAATGTTTTAAATACGAAGATCAAGTTCCCATGTCCCTTGAAGTATATACTTGTGGGGTTTACCTTTGGTGACCTTTTTACTTTTGTTTTACCTTTGGGGAAGGTGAACATATTATTATTATTTGAGCTCATGATTAGATATAGATACAATTAAAAATTAAATAATTTAAATACGGAGATCAAGTTCCCATCTCCCTTGAATTGTGTACTTTTGGAGTGCTGGGCTTCGGAACCGGAGTTCGTGGGTTCGAATCCCACTATGGCATGGATGTTCGTAGCCGTTCGGAATCGGCTTTAAGCAGTAGGTCTCGGTCTCAGTAGCTCTCGTGTTGCAAAAATTAAACCGCAGCACTCCAAACCAAACCAAAATTCTTAAAGTATACACTGGTGTTTTTACCTTTGGGAAAGGTAAGCATATTATTATTTGAGCTGATGATTAGATAGAGATAAAATTAAGAATTAAATAATTTAAGTACAGAGATCAACTTCCCATGTCCTTTGAAGTATTTACTTGTGGGGTTTACCTTTGGGGACCTTTTACCTTTGTTTTATCTTTGGTGGAAGGTGTACATATTATTAATATTTTGCGGTCATGATTAGATATAGATACAATTAAGAATTAAATACTTTAAATACGGAAATCAAATTCCCATGTCCCTCAAAGTATATACCCCCTCAGTTTTACCTTTGGGGAAAGGTAAACAAATTGTCATAAAATACTAACGAACACTTTTCAGCCAAAAAGTTTCCCATTCTTTTCATACCGCAGTCCAGTCATGCCTGTGAATCAAATTTCCCCTCCATTTTCTTGTGACACTATCCTATGGACTTGTTGATTCAGCGATGGACTGCTGTTTGCACCTGGCGGACAGTTCCCGTGTTTGCCGAAAACGGTTTGTCCCGCACGAGATTAGCAGTTAACCCACACACATCCCCAAGCTTCATTTGTTTTGATAGGTTTGTTTGCACTGCTAGTTTACACACGGGGAATGCCGCTCGTTGGGATTGGTTGGTTGTTGACTTCTCAGCGGTGGCAGGTAATTGTCAGGAAAATGTTTGTGGGGATTAGAAGGGGTGACGCAGGAGATGGGAGCAAACATGAACAGTATCATTGCAGGGCCAGTTCTGGCAGTTTTGAAGCTCCGGAAAAGATATATATAACAACCCCCTTGCAATAAAAATTTATATCAGTTAATATTAACACTAGAAAGCTAATTAGAGTTACTCCAAGCCTCGTCTTTTATAAAATCAAGTAATATTTATCTAATTATCTAGCAATAGTTATCTCTATCTATCTATTTATCTATCATTCTATTTATCTATCTATCTATCATTCTATCTATCTATCTATCTATCTATCTATATATATATATATATATATATATATATATATATATATATATATATATATATATATCTATATTATATCAAAATCTATATCTATCTCTCTCTCTCTCTCTCTACATATATATATATACATATATATATATATCTATATATATATATATATATATATATATATATATATATGTATCTAATATACATATATAGATATATACATATATATATATTATACATTTTATAATATATATAATAATATATATAATATATATATATATATAAATATATATATATATATATATATATATATATATATGTATATAATATATATATAATATTTATTATATATTATAATTTATCTATCTCTTAATTATATTAAATATCTATTTATTATAATTTATATATATATATATATATATATATATATATACATATATATATATATATATATATATATGTATATATATATATATATATATATATATATATATATATATATATATATATATATATATATAATATTTTATATACATATATATATATTTATATATATTATATATAATATATATTTATATATATATGTATGTATGTATATGTGTATATACATATGAAATACTACCAATCTATACCTATCACTATCAATGTGTTTATCTATATATTATCAATTTATCTATCTATTCAATCTATCTATTAAATTATCTAAGTACTTAACTATCAATCTGCCTATATATATATATATATATATATATATATATATATATATATATTTATGTAATTAAGTAACTGATGAAATCTTCATACCAAGGTAAATCATTTTCTTTTACAGAAGCATTTTGAAAATTAAGCTAGAATATAAAATAAAAAATTATAAATAAGAATTTTTATATCGTAAGCTTTTCAAATCAATTTATAATCGTATTTAAAAATTATATATCGTAATTTTTGTTGTTGAAAATATCTTGAAAATTTGATTATCTTTATAAATTTTGATGTATTACATATATGTATGCATGAATGATTTATCACTAATTGAAAAGTTATACAATAATCGCATTAAGATGCTTTGGAAGTTCTCTACCTTTTTAAAATAATCATATTTCTATTGCTACTTTTAATCCTAAAACTAATTTCTAATGAATGTGTCACATTTATTTAATAAAGAAATACTTTTCTGTATTAAATAAATGTGTGTGAAAATTTTCAATAAAAAGATAACAATAAACAGTGAAAACATTTTCTGGAACAGATTTTAAATTAAATGTAAAAAATCTATGTAATAAAAAATTATATGAAATGAGGTAAACTGAAAGCCTTATAAAAATATCAAGAAAAACGATTCTTCCAGTCAATTAATTAACCTTTTTGAAAAGCTAAATAGCAATATATTCTTTGTTTTTATATGTACTTTAAACGTAGTTTTCAAAGCTTCTCGCGTTATAAAAAACTCTGCTAAATATAATAAATTAAACAAGTAGAGAGAAAAGTATGTATTTCACTTTTATTTTGAAGGTTAATGCCATAATAAAACCATTTCAAGAAATAACATAAGAAAACTACATCTAAAATGTTCCCCATGTTTCTGTTTCTAAACATTAAAAAATTAATATTTATGAAACATTTAAAAAAAAATTTCTTTAAGCAACATACAATTACAGTTTTTTTTATCTGTCTAAAATTTTTCTTCATCTTTCAAAGCTCGTTTGAATGTTTCAAAAACAGATATTTAAATAATTTCTTTTAAACATCACAAGTACACATTATTTAATTTAAAATAGCTTCGAATTTTAAGGGTTTGGTAAGAGTGAATGAAAAAAAAACAATGCTGTTGCCAAAACGTACGAGTATAATTAATGCGAAAATCTACGAATCAGACTATCCATTACAAATGTCAAAAGAATTCGAATTATTTTATTTTTCTGAATATACTTTCGTGGCAATTTGCTTTTTTAGCCCTTTCTTTTGTGAAAATCTCGTCTGCATACAAAAAAAGTGATATCTCAATATGATTCAATGATTTCTATAGAAAGTGAAGATTGCAAAAATTCTTAATTTTCATTTCCAAGGGAACAGAGAAGCTTGCAAAAAAATAATGTCTTTGTAAACCGAAATAGTCAGATCTCTAGTGAACAATGAACATTTTTATAGTTTTTTTTGTGATTTTTAAGAAAGCTTAGTTAGCAAGAAATTAGAAAAGAAATGGGGACTTCAAGATTTATACAGATATAATTTTGTCTTTCATTGCTGTTTTTGTAGCCTTTGTTTCGATAATGCTACATACGTTTGCAAGTCATGAAAAATGAAATAGAAGAAATATGTTTGACATTGTATCTGGGTATAGACAAGGAATAGCAAATATTTTTCCTTGCCACTTAAAATAAGGTTTATTATTTAAACCTTAATTAATTTATTTATTTAATTTGATACTTGTTATATTATTTTTAAAAATCCTCTTCAAACACTATAATCTACATAAAATTTTTAATTTTTAAAAACGTTCTTTGTGTTCTTGTTAAAAAATGAGAATCAATTCTTAAGAGACATTTGTTTAAAAAATCATTTTTTATACTGTATAACAGTCTTTAACCTTGTCATTTTTATAGTCTCATATTTAGAAAATCCTATTGCTTGATTTAATAAAGCAAATTATGTCTTTTTTCTATCCTCTTATTCTCACAAGATCATTCTCACATATCTTGAAACATTCGTTTTATTGCATACTAACTTCCTTTTCAAATATAACAAACCAAAACACAAACTATACAATAATTACCAATTTAGATTTATCTCTTTATATCTTATCCCACTCGTGTCTTTTTATCAGAAAAAGTCAGTGTCCCCCATAGTGATTTACATGGTGGAAAAAGGTACTCCTTAACCCAGTGATTCTCAACCTGTGGGGCGCGAGCACACTAATGGGGGGCGCGAGCATATCCAAGAGAAAATGTTATTTAAAAAAATTGATTAAGTGACTGAAAGGAAAGAACACACACACACATACAAAACAAAATACATTTCGACATATTTAATAATTAACTTATTAAATTAAAACAACTTACTAAATTAAAAACAAATTTAATAATTATTAGTGACTTCCTTGGGCCTGTCTTTCAGAGCAAAGTTTTTCGAAGGAGGGTTTAATATTAGAAATAGACACTCTCAGTTCTTTTTCTATATTTAGCTGAGATCTATATTTTGTCTTCAAAGAAGCCACCGCAGAAAATCCAGTTTCACAAAGGTAAGATGTTGAAAATGGTAGTAGAATGCGAAATGCCCTTGTTTTTAGTGCAGAAAACTCATCATCCACTCCTGCCCAAAATTCAAAGAGTGATTTATTACTAAATTGTCTTTTGGTTTCGCCGCTTGCCGTGAAGTCTATGAAGGTTTCTTCCTCTTCAATTGAGAGTCCTTCGGGAGTATTTTGAAATGGATCCCTCACCCACTTGTAACTTGATATCAGTTTGTCGTCAGCAAGAAAGTACTTTTTAAAATTCTTTGCTAGCATTGCTAAATGATTTTCAATGGTTGCAAAAACAACTTTTACATGTTGTTCTTCAGCCTTGTAAGTTTTAATACAATCATTCAAATTTGCAAACATTGTTAAGTTTTCTTGCTTTAAATTTCTGCTCCACAATTCCAATTTCCTACAAAAAGCATTAACTTTATCACTCGTATCCAATATATGTGTATTTGCTCCTTGCAGATGAAGATTCAAGTTATTTAATTTCTCGAATATGTCGACCATGTAGCTCAATTTCATCACAAATAAACTATCGCGAAAATTCTCAGCTTCCGGTCTGTTTTCCTCTTCTAGGAAAACGGCGATTTCTTCTTTTAATTCATAAACACGTTGCAAAAATTTCCCTCGTGATAACCATCTTGCCTCGCAATAAAATAGTAACGCTGAATGTACTGCACCCATGTCTTTACAAAGTGCGGAAAAGATTCTTGATTTCAGGGGTCTCATTTTTATATAATTTACTACGGTTACAACCGTAGTTAACACAATATTCAAACCAGGACTCATTTCTTTGGAAGCCAAAGCTTCTCTGTGGATCATGCAATGTGTCCAGACGCACTGTGGCGATTTTTGTTTCACAAGTGCTTGAATACTTTGGAATCTTCCGGACATAGAACGAGCACCATCGGTGCATATTCCGACGCAATTTTTCCATTCTATGTTTGCCTCGTTCATAAAATCATTTAAGATAGCAAATAATGCGAGTGCTGTTGCTTTGAGTTCTATTGGTTTGCAGAAAAGTAATTCTTCTACTACTGACAAATCATCACAAAATCTAACATAGGCAATGAAATGAGCATCTTTATTACTATCTGTTGCCTCATCGAGTTGTATTGAAAACAATTTGTCACGCAACTTCGACAAAAGCTGACACTCTACATCTTCAGCTATATCAGCAATTCGACGGGCAACAGTATCATTTGAAACAGGTATAGACTGCAATTGTTTTGCAAAATTATCTCCAAACATAATTTCTACAATCTCAATTGCGGCTGGCAAAATAAGCTCTTCACCAATGGTGTGAGGCTTTTTACATCTGGCTATTTTATATGAAAGTTTGTAAGAGGCAATTAAAGCTTTTTCATTCACAGACAAAGTTTTTTTAAACAATGATTTTTGCTTTTCATATGATTTTAATTTTAATTCGAAGAATTCTCTGGGTTTGTTTACGTACTCACTATGAAGCGTTTCCAAATGTCGTTTAAGTTTATTAGGTTTCATGCTGTCTGCCGCCAACATTTTTGAGCAAATGATACACAGGGGCCTTTCTTCTTCATTTACTTCAGTACTAGTGAACCCAAAATTTAAGTATTCTTGAGAATATTTTCTTGATTTTATTTTCGGAACCACGCTCGTCTGTGTACTTGTTGATGCTTGTCTATCGTCTAATGCTCGCTTACGCCCGCTTAAAAATTTATCCATGATTCTGCATAAGTCTGCTGCCGTGAATATTTAATACCGTGAATTGCAATTACACGAAAATATATATAACATACACATTAAGAATAGATTCAATAGCGATAAGAAGGATCGACTCGAATGAGATTGTCTGGAATTGAAATTGGCGTCATAGAACTTTCTCCTTCTCCCTATGAGAAAACATTTGTTCACATCTGCGCACGCTCCTAACTTAACTTTTAAGCTGACCAGACAAATTCCAGACAAATCGAAACTTCTCGCGAAACCGTGAGAATGCCCGACATGGCGGGACGCAAGAGCAATAAAAAGGCATAGGATTATTGTTTTTTCAATGCTGAGTATCAGTGTTGCAAAATGTCAATAAATTTCCGTATTCTTGGTAATTTGCAAAGTTTAAAATTAAGGTTGTAGTGCAGTGCAGGTTTAGCGCCATAATGCTCAAAATACATTATTATTGTATACATTTTATTGTACGCGGTGGGGAGGGGGGCGCGATGAAAATTATGATTGAAAATTGGGCCGTGAATACTAAAAGGTTGAGAAACACTGCCTTAACCCTCTGTCTTACTAAATATCACGTGTTCATGCTCGTACTTGTTTTTGAATCTGCCTTTGATGGTTGCTAATTTTTGAGATAGATATTTTATATTGTTTCAGTAAAGGATTTACATGGTGGAAGGAGCTTTAGCCA
>CM063497.1:68693158-68700658 GCA_032207245.1 Pardosa pseudoannulata
TGTTATTTATACATTAGCTGAATCCAGGCACAATAACTCATTGCATTTATTTTCTTTTTACAAACGATTTAATTAGTTTCATTGCCTTAACCAAATGTGTGTTTTACAAGTCTAACATTAAGTAAGACTCATTTTTAGTGAAGGATTTTATGGCAGTATAATAAACAGATACATGTTATTTTTACATAAGCACAAGTCAGGCCCAGTAATTCATTGCATTTATTTTCTTTTTTACAAAAGATTTTATTAATTTCATTACCTTAATCCAAATGTGTGTTTAGCATTAAGTAAGACTCAATTTTTTAGTGAAGGATTTTGTGCAGTACAATAACCTTGTTATTTACAAATTAACTCCAGCCAGGCACAATAATTCATTGCATTTATTTTCTTTTTACAAACTATTTGATTAATTTCAGTTCCTTAATCCAAATGTGTGTTTTACAAGTCTAACATTAAGTAAGGCTCAATTTTTTAGTGAAGGATTTTGTCACAGTGTAATAAATAGACACCCTGTTATTTTTACATTAGCTCAAGTCAGTCACAATAATTCATTGCACTTATTTTCTTTTTTACAAAAGATTTTATTAATTTTATTACCTTAATCCAAATGAGTGTTTAGCATAAAGTAAGACTCAATTTTTTAGTGAAGGATTTTATGGCAGTATAATAAACAAATACCTGTTATTTATACATTAGCACAAGCCAAGCACAATAATTCATTGCATTTATTTTCTTTTTACAAACGATTTAATTAATTTCATTACCTTAATCCAAATGTGTGTTTTACATGTCTAACATTAAGCAAGACTCACATAAGAGCTCATTTTTCTTCGAATTTCTTCACCCTTCAGCATTCGAAAAGATGTTCCCCTCCCTTCCACTTCGCATTCGAGTGAACAAAAGGTTTTAAATTCTATCTCTCAAGTGCATTTTAAATAGGAGAAACTTAGTATATATGTATTCCATCAGACGAAAAAGGAGCCTGAGGAATTATTAATAACTTCCCCGTTGCTAGGAGACGAGGAATAAAAATCGTTTGATGCAAACAGTTATATGATGAATCCGAGAATAAAAACAGAAACGAAATAAAAATCATATTAAGGTGAATACTTCTACAAACAGATCTCGTAAAGATAATATAATGGGACGGAAGACAACTTTAATATTCCGTAAAAATCAAGATTAATAATCTAATCACATATAATGAATGTTTTTATTGCTTTCTACTCATTATAGTATTTAGCGCCGTCAAACATCCAGTTATACGTGAGAAGTGTTTTGTATGAATGATTTAAAATGCAAGCTTGTTAAGAAATTGCTTGCGCACGTGTAATTTTCTTTTATTTTGGTTTGAAACGTGTACAGGTTTCTGAGTGGCAAGACATTTATCATAGAATTAATAAATGAAAAGATTTTAAGGATGCAACCCAGACTCAACGTTGTCAAAAAGTTGACAGATACATGCACTTACCATTGATGTTTATATCTGAACACTGCGGAAACGTTTCTCCAGAACTATAAATAGAACCTTATATGGAATAACCTTACCGCAATGATCAAGCGGTATTTCATTTTCATTGAAAAGAAACACATTCTGATATTGCGACAAATTTTATACAATGTTAAATAAATAAACTTTTTTTTACAATTCATTGTTGTGAAAAGGTTATATAATCCTTTTCATTAAAAGGTTTTATCGAGCTTTTAATTCCAACCTTTTAACAAGGTCAGCAGAGATGAAGCTACAGAAGCTTTTAGTTATATAGTTTACAGAAGCTTTTTGCTAGTAAAATCTTTTATCAAGCTTTTAATTCCAACCATTTAATAAGTGTTGTAATGTACTTATAACACTAACATCAGTGTTCCTTTACAAAGTGGAAACATAGTAAAAATATAATATCTTATATTTGGACTAAAACATTTATTATGTAAGCTATTTACAAATTAATACATTACTTGATTAACATGTGACATAACCAGCAATTATTTGGATTTTATATTCATCAATACACAATAATTATT
This sequence comes from Pardosa pseudoannulata, assembly GCA_032207245.1. Lineage (NCBI taxonomy): Eukaryota > Metazoa > Arthropoda > Arachnida > Araneae > Lycosidae > Pardosa > Pardosa pseudoannulata. The sequence goes on from CM063497.1 coordinate 68,695,181, forward strand.
ACAATTCTCTTTTGTTATGCGTAATTCCTTAATCAAAATATGGAATTACTATTGAGGCCTAAATAACCGTCATTAATTTGTTAAATCTGGTTACCTTCAGTTATTACAGGGCATCAATCAACGGCTTTCATCAGGATGTATGTCGGTTCGGGCGTACAGGACGTCGGTGCTGGCGTGCAGGCACAGGATTTCGATGCCCAACTACTCTTGAATCTCGACTTCGTATCCTCTTTCTTCACTCTTTTTCCCAACTCATTATCTCAGTTTTAACGCCCCATTTTCTTTCTTTGGTAATTACTTATTGATGAAATTTCCTCACCTCTGCACCCCCTTCGGGCGTGAAGGTGGACTCATTAAAATAGCCCCTTTTATGAAAGCTGACATTATTTTTTAGCCCCTGTCCTCATAACTCACGTTACATCCCCATGAGAGCTTGCCCGTTACGCTTGTGCCATTCCGTGATCTATAACTCCTCCGCAGGGGTCCCTTAAACTCGAAGTCAACAGCTGCACCTAAATTCTTTTTCGAAATTTCTTCTACAGCTGTGCATGCACGTGCTCACTGCCATGAAAAAGTACCTCGGTACAATAAGATTGTCAGAGAAGAAGCTACGCAACCGTTTAGTTATAGAGCTTAAAGAAGCATTTTGATAGTACCTTTTTAACAAAATTGCCATGAAAGTGCTGATGCGACCTTATCATAAAACCGGTTTGGTAAGTTTTTCATTGCAACGTTTTGAAAAAATTTGTAAAGAACAGATTGTGAAATCATAGGGCGGGTGCAGCTAAAAATTGACATGAAGGTATTGAGGGGGCTTATTTTCATAAAGCCGATTTTATTAAGGTATCCGTCCATGTTAAAAACGTCATTTTTTGCCAAAAATCATAATTTATTTTATTTCTCTGTTGAAAAATTTCAAATTTTAAGCTAATAAATCTGTTTTTGTTTTGTCTCTACGGCATTTTAAAGAAAAGTTACAGCTGTTTAGACATCAGTGACAGCTGTCAAAACAAAACGGAAGTATCGTCTTCGGAACCGGAAGTTATGAACTTAAAGACTTTTAAAGAGCATTTTTTTTGGACAAAACTTCTTAAAATTTCATGAAGATTAGTTTAAACATTTTCCTAGTATTTTTAATAATTAGAAACTTGGCAATTAGAAAGTTTTGAAGCAAGAAAGTGTGGGGAATTTTAAACATGTATTTTAATTTTTTAATAGTTAAAGTTGCTTTCATAAACTTCAAATGCGTTTTTCTCAGAACAGTATTTTTAATAAAATGTTGAAACTTGAAATGTGATTTCTCAAAAACTTCTAAAAATACTTTGTTGAAAATGTTTATGAATGATTTTGGTAGTATTTACTAGTGAATGACCTAAAAGCCTCAAAAATGGATCATTTTGGATGGTATTACTTTCATAGTTAGATATAAAGGTAATGAAAATTCGTTAAAAATTCAATGTGTATGATTTTGAGGGACCAAAATTTTTTACCAAATGTAATTTAAGCAAAGAATTTATGTGATTCATTTACTTCAGTGTATAAGAAATGTGTTGCAAAAAAAAATATTGAAATAAATTAATTTATTAAAAAATTAGACCTTTGAAATAAAGATTTTTTTTAACTAAATTTTTTTCATTTATTAGAAATTTTATAAAAACTTCTCCAGGAATAAATTTTTTAAGTTGAGTTATCTATGATAATATAAAAAAATAAATCTAAAAATGTAAAAACATGAACTAGTTTCTACGTTTAAAGAAAAAAGTTCTCCGACCGTAGACGGATACCTTAAGCTTTTGATTACAACAATTTAATAAGGTTGCCGAAAACAGAGGCGGATTTTGATGCGGCCACAAAGTATTCTCTCTGGCTTCATGTAGTCCACAAAACTCGCATCAGATGATATTTGTATTTAAATGACAGTACAATTCTGCTGTCAGATTTAAGTCCAATAAGTGAATGAATTAACTCTTTATGAGCCGGTGTCACCAAAGTCGTTTAACGGCTGACCAAGATTAACTTATGATGCCAGTCAATGTTGGAACACAATTCTCGGTTTAAATAGAGATTAATCGCGGTTAGCTGTTTAACGATATTGGTGATTGGTTGGTTGATTGATTGAAGTTTAATGGCGCTAAATCCTCTAGGGATGCGTCAAACAAGAACGACATTGGTGAGACCGTATATATATATATATATTATATATTATATTATATATATATTTATATTATATATATATAATTTTATAAATATATATATATATATATTCTACATTATATATGTATGTATATATATATAATATATATATATATATATATATATATTATATATATTATGTATATATATGTATTTTAATTGTATTTATATAATTTTTATTATATATATTATATATATATATATGTATATACATACAATGTATTTTATATATATGAATATTTATATATATATAATATATATATTTATATATTATATATATGTTTATATGTATATGTATGTATATATATATATATATATTATATATTAAATATATATGGATATATATATATGTATTTATATTTTTATGTAATATATAGTATATATATATATATGTATTTTATGTATATATAATGTATATATATATATATGTATGTATATATATAAGTATATATATATAGTATATATATGTATTATATATATGTATATATATGTATATCTCAATGTGTAATATATATATTTATGTATATATGTGTATGATATATTGTATCAATATATATATATATGTATATATATATATTTTATATATATATGCATATATATATATATATATAATATATAATATATATATATTTATATATATATTTATAAATTATATATATAATATATATGTATATATATACATATATATACACACACACATATATATATATGTATAAATTTATATAGGTATATATATATATATATATATGTGTGTGTGTGTGTATATATATATATATATATATATATATATAAATTATATATATATATATATATATATATATATAATATACAACAATTACATATTTATATAAATATATATTTATATATATAAATATATATATATATTTACTTATACATATTATAGTAGAAGTATATATAAAATATATATAAATATTTTATATAATTTATATATATATATTTATATATATGATATATTGTATATATAGTAGTATATATATGTGATTTATATAAATGTATTATATATAAAATATATTTATATAAAGATATATATAGTATACATATATATGTATATATGTATATGTTATATATAAATTATATATATACTATATATATTATATATGTATATATAGTAAATAAATGATTTTATATATATATGTATATATAATAATATTTAATATTTGTATAATATATATTATATGTATATTTTATATGTATTTATATATATACTATATATGTATATATGTATATATATGTATATATAATATATTTATGTATATTTTGTGATAATATATTATATAATATGTGTATGTATATATTGTATATATATTATATATATGTATATATATATGTATATTATATGCATATATATATAATATATATATATAATCATATATATATATTATTTATATATAATATATATATTATATATATTTATACACACACACATAATATATATATGTATTATATATATATATATAATATATATATATATATATATATATAATTATATATATTTATATATATAAATACATATATACATTATATATATAGATATATATATATATACTTTATAACATACATATATATATATATATATATTTATATATATATGTATATGTATTTGTATATGTATATTATATATATATATATATATATATATATATATATATATATATATATATAATATATATATATATATATATATGTAATATATCAAAATTATTTAACTTTAATATTTCTTCAAAAGCCTCCTATCTCCAATTTTAATTCATACAATTCTCTTTCCCAGCCTCTAAATGGTTTAATCAACGAAGTATTTTCCACTTAACATTCCTTTCTGTCATAAAACTGTAAACTTTCTGTCTATACAGCAATTTCCCAGGTGTTGGCGGAACATGTTTTCGCGTTTTGCTGATATTGCAGTCAATTCGCTTATTAAGTGTTTTTGTTGTGGGAAAAATCTTGTTGTCAGCGCTCTTGGATGTACTTGTGTGAGAACAGGGTGAACTCTGTGGCTTTTGATTATATAGTGTCCAGAAGGACAGATGTGCGATGTTGCCGCTCTGAAATAAAGTTTTAAATTAGACTTCTGAGTTCTCTTGAATATGAGACCCGACTGCATCTTTGTACTTTATGAATGCTAGCTGTTGAACTTTCTCCTTGTGAAGGAGTTTTATAAAAAATGGATTACATATATATATATATATATGTATATATATGTACTAGCATATAGCTCATATGACGGAAACGTATTTTTAATTTTTGAATTGTAAACTACCCTATGAGGCAGGTAAAAAAAATTAATTTTTCATATCTTGCAGCAAAAAATAATCGTTGATTGAATTTTAATTATCACCTACCTAATCTATCCCCTATATAATAATAGCCTAAGGTGTCTGTCGGCAAATTTTTGAAGCGGTTGTACCTGGAACGGATACAGGCATCCATATTGAATTTTTTATGAGTTAGGGTTAGCAAAATTCAAAGCGAGTTCAAAATCTAAGCCATCCCCCCTTTTTTAGCGTTTAATGCTATTATTTCAAGCCTTATTCTCCCCCCCGGCTATTATTTCAAGCCTTATTCTCCCCCCGTTAAAAGCAGGCGATTAAATTTATCATTTTCGATACCATTCATATATACCACCAAATAATCACTGTCCCGTTTGGGTTTCGAAATCAGAAGTGTGATACTGAAGAATGTTCTCAATGGCGTTAATTAATTGCTCAAAACAGACGCCCTTTTAATATAAAACACTTTTTATTATATTTACGTATGCGAGATCTTTAAATGCACAGAAAATGTCACATAGAAGAATTTATGGCGTAAATAATATTAACATATTAAAGCACAAAAGCAACTCAAGAGCCATTTTTCTCGCATACGAAAGAACAGCCATGTTTTCACTAAACAAAATCGTTCGTTGCCACTCGCAACTTACAGAGAAAAAATAAAATAAAAAAGATAATATGTGGGTAGAACATCAATTTTAACAGACGATTTGACATTCTCCCACCTAAGTTAACTTTTATCTTAAAATTTAACTTACAACTAACTACACAACAATAACAATAACATAATAGTAACAGTTCACAAGTCTAGTCCCCTATATAATAATAGCCTAAGTTATCTGTCCGTCTGTCCACGAATTTTTGAAGCGGTTGGACCTGGAATGGAAATAGGCTCCATATTGAATTCTTAATGAGTTAGGGTTAGCAAAATTTAAAGCGAGTAAAGTTTATTTTCTCCTTAACTATCGATCTGATTCTAAAATAAATTGGTATAAAT
>CM063497.1:68713158-68843158 GCA_032207245.1 Pardosa pseudoannulata
ATTTTATTAAGAGCAGTCTTTTACAGCATTATGTAAATAAGGATTAATTAATATGTTGTATAACGTTTAACCGGATGTATTAGGTACTCATTCACTGTACTTGGAGCTCTTTTAAGCTACATTTTCTCCAAACTACACAAAATTTCATTAAGAGCAGTCTTTTACAGCATTATGTAAATAATAATTAATTAATAGGCTGCATAACTTTTAATTGGATATATGAGGTACTCATTCACCGTACTGGGAGTTCCTTTAATCTACTAATTCCTGAATCTACACAAAATTATATTAATATTTGTCTCTTACAGCATCATGTCAAGATATGCATATAAGGATTAATTAATATGCAATATAACTTTTAAACAGATATATGAAGTACTGAGTCTCCATACTGGGGTTCCCTTAATCTACGTCTCCCTGAAACTGCACAAAATTTCATTAATAGGTGTTTTTACAGCATTATGTAAATAAGGATTAATTAATATGTTGTATAACTTATAAACATATGTATGAGGTACTCATTCAGCATACTGGGAGTTCGTTTAATCTATATATTTCTGATCCTACACAAAACTACATTACTAGATGTCTTTTACAGCATTACTTAAATAAGGATTAATTAATATGCTGTATAACTCTTAATGTGATGTATGAGGTACTCATTCACCGTACTGGGATCTCTTTTAATCTTCCTCTTTTAGGAAATACATAATTTTATTATGAGCAGTCTTTTACAGGATTATGTAAATACAGATTAATTAATATGCTGTATTACTCTTAACCAGTTGAGTGAACCAGTTGTATGAGGTACTCATTCACCGTACAGAAAACTCCTTCAATGTACATCTTCCTAGAACTTCCAAAAAATTTCATTAAGAGCAGTCTTTTACAGCATTATGTAAATAAGGATTAATTAATATGCTGTATAACTCATAACCAGATGTATGAGATAATCATTCACTGTACCAGGAGCTCATTTAATCTAAGTCTTCACAACACTACACAAAATTTCATTCTTTTACACAATTATGTAAATAAGGATTAATTAATATATTATATAACTTTTAACCTGTTGTAATTGGTACTCATTAACCAAACTGGGATCTTCTTCAATCTACATCTTCCTGGAACTACATAAAATTTCCTTAATATCAGTCTTTTACAGCATTATGTAAACAAGGATTGATTAATATGCTGTATAACTCTTAAAGTGATGTATGAGGTACTCATTCACCGTACTTTGAGCTCTTTTGATCTACCTCTTCCTGGAACTAAATAATTTTATTAAGAGCAGTCTTTTACAGGATTATGTAAATAAAGATTAATTAATATGCTGTATGGCTTTTAATTGGATATATGAAGTACTCTTTTACACTGCTGGGAGTTCCTTTAATCTACTAATTCCTGAATCTACACAAAATTTCATTAATAGGTGTTTTTACAGCATTATGTAAATAAGGATTAATTAATATGTTGTATAACTAACTTATAAACATATGAGAGGTACTCATTCACCATACTGGGAGTTATTTTAATCTATATCTTTCTGATCCTACACAAAACTACATTAATAGATGTCTTTTACAGGATTATGTAAATAAAGATTAATTAATATGCTGTATAACTATTAACCAGTTGTATGAGGTGCTCATTCACCGTACAGAAAACTCCTTCAATGTACATCTTCCTAGAACTTCCAAAAAATTTCATTAAGAGCAGTCTTTTACAGCATTATGTAAATAAGGATTAATTAATTTGCTGTATAACTTTTAATTGGATATATGAGGCACTCATTCACCTTACTGGGAGTTGCTTTAATCTACTAATCCCTGAATCTACACAAAAGTATATTAAAAGATGTCTCTTACAGCATCATGTAAGGATATGTAAATAAGGATTAATTAATATGCAGTATAACATTAACCAGATATATGAAATACTCAGTCCCCATACTGGGGGTTCTCTTAATCTACATCTCCCTGAAACTGCACAAAATTTCATTAATAGGTGTTTTTACAGCATTATGTAAATAAGGATTAATTAATATGTTGTATAACTCTTATCCAGATGTATGTTGTACCCATTCACCGTACTGGGAGTTTCTTCAATCTACATCTTCCTGAAACAACACATAATTACATTAAGAGCAGGTTTTTACAGCCTTATTTAAATAAGGATTATTTAATATGCTGTATGGTTCTTAAACAGATGTATGAGGTACTCATTCACCATACTGGGAGTTTCCTCAATATACATCTTCCTGGAACTACATGAAATTACATTAAGAGCAATCTTTTGCAGCATTATGTAAATAAGGATTACTAAATATGCTGTATAATTCTTAATCAGATGTATGTGATATCTACTCACCGTACAGGAAGCTCCTTCAATCTACATCTTCCTCTAACGACACAAAATTTTATTAAGAGCAGTCTTTTACATCATTATATAAATACGGAATAATTAATATGCTGTATAACTCATAACCAGATGTATGAGATAATCATTCACTGTACCAGGAGCTCCTTTAATGTACGTCTTCCTGAAACTACAAAAAATTAAATTAATAGCTGTCTTTTAAAGCATTTTGTAAATAAGGAATAATAAATATGCAGTACAACTTTTAACCAGATATCTGAGTTACTCAGTCGGGTTTGAATATAATTGGTAATTGAAATTCTGGTGGATTCTGCTCTCTGCTTTATATGAGAGTATAAAAAGGATGAAATCTTTATTATTTCATCTAGATTGTAAACTTTCGATGACTAAAAATTTAGTAGGGGTTTTTACTAATCTTAAATGTCTTTTTGAAGATTTTCTTGTATTTTAATATATGAAGCACCTAACTTTTCCGTATGGCAAGTTCTTTTATTCTACATCTTCATGAAACCAAAAAATAATTACATTAATTGCTGTATTTTACAGTATTATGGACATAAGAATTCATTAATATGAATAATAATTTTTTACAAGATATATAAGGCACTTCGCTGGGTTCAATCATAATTAATAATTTAATCGTATAGAATTCTGTTTCATATGATGGTAGAAGAATGGAAGAATCTATATTGTTTCATCTTGGTTCCAAATTTTTATGTTTTGTGGTAGTTTTACAGCTAGCCTCTATTTCTCTATGTTGTGGGTTTCTCCAATATGATTCCACCTGAAGCCAACCAAATTTACATTATCGTCCGTCTTTTACAGTACTATATACACATGATTAAATGAATGCGGAGAAAAATTTTAGCCACGCGTATAGGGTATTCTTAGTAAAACTTTAAACATTGTGGTAGTTCTACCGCTTGCCTCGATCTTCTCTATGTCGCGGGTTTCTCCAATATGATTCCACCTGAAACCAACCAAACTTACATTATCGTCTGCCTTTAACAGTATTATATACATATTATTAAATAAATGCAAAGAATAATTTTAATCAGGTATATAAAGTATTTTTAGTAAAACTTTAAACTTTGTGGTATTTCTACCGCTTGCCTCTATCTTCTCTACGTTGTGGGTTTCTTCAATATGCCTCCTCCTGAAACCAAACAAATTTACATTATCGTCTGTCTTTTACAGTATTATGTACATATGGTTAAATCAATGCGCAGAATAATTTTAACCAGACATATAAGCTACTTTTTGGAAAAACTATAACTTTATGGTATTTCCATGGCTAGCCTCTATCTTTTCTATGTTGTGGGTTACTTCAGACTGCGTCTTCCTGTAATTAAACAAATCAACATCAGTACCTGTAACTTATAAAATTATAGACATGAAAATAAATAAATGTCCGGAATAAATACTGAAATTATCCTTAGGATAAATAAATAGTTTTTCACTTTAATATTTGCTCTTTTATACTGCTCAAAATCAAGGAGTAAATTGGGTACCAGGTAAAAGTCAAAACTAAATTTCAGCCATTTAACCATATAAGTTACTCATTCGTAAAAATTTTAGTTTTTACAAAGGAGTACCAAAAAATATATGAATTCCATTGCTATCCTCTATCTTCTCTATGTTGTGGGTTACTTTAATCATCTGCGTCTTCCTGGAACCAAACAAATCAACATCAGTACAAGTAGTTTATAACATTATTTGCGTATAGATAAATGAATCTACAAAATACTAAAAAATAGCTTCTCTCTAGCATATGGATTGTAATAGTTTCACAATTTGCTTTATTAAACTACGTAAAATTGATGAGTTAATTAGTGGCTGGGTAAAAGTGGAAACTAAACTTCACCTATTGAAACAGATAAGTTATGCCTTAATAAAAATTAAAATGTATGGTCATTCCATTTCTAGCCCCTATCCTATGTTTAGGGTAACTTCAGACTGCATCCCACAGGCAAGCACCGAGCAGTGGCCGAACGGTTAAGGCGCTGATCTTCTCACCGGACTTAGTGGGTTCGAATCCCACTATGGCATGAATGATCATAGGCATTTGGAATCTGCTTTAAGCAGTAGATACCGGTCTCATTATTCCTCTTGTTGCAAAAACGCAGACCGTAGCACTACAAACTAAATTCTGTATCTAAACAATTCAACCTCAGTTCCTGCAGTTGATAACATTATACACATGTAGGTAAATTAATATGCAGAATAAATACTGAAATTATGCCTGGGATTAATAAAGATTTTCTGACTATTACAGTAATATTTGCACGATACGCTTTTACACTAAGCAAATTGAGTTAATTGGTGACCGGGTAAAATTAAACTTCACCCGTTCTTTAAATATTAGCTGTTCACTTAAAATATACCCATTAACTAACGTGACTTTGTTCTTAACGTATTACTCAAAATTCTTTTTATTCATTCTCCCCGTAAAACTAAAAGAAATGTACCACTTTAGACGCTACACTTATTTTCCATCTTTGCTTTAAATAGGGATGAATATATTTTATTTAAAACTGCTATTTATTCTGTAAAATAATTTTCTTAATCCCAAGAAAATTCTTCCCCCTCTTAAAAATTCAGGACAGAATTCAAATACTAGTCTTATTAGGAGAAAGCGTTCTGTGGATCTCGATTGTGAGCAAATATTTATAATGAAGTATTCGCAGTTACAAAATAAAAGGCAACTTTGAGATTAGGTAATTTAAAATAATCCCAAATAAGCTTGAATAATATCTAATAGCAAATGATTCTCCTTAGGGAAAGACCATCCTCTGGGAGATCTATACACAGAAGCTGAGCCATTTTAATAATGAAAATACTTTCTTCGCCTTTAAAATTTCTCTATGATGAGTTTGAAAACGAATTAAAATAACTTTCTTTTAAGCATTTTGAAGTTTTATTAACGATCGTAGTTATTAGGAAAACATTTCAGTGTTGCCACAGACGAATTCAGTTTTTCTGGGAGAAAAAAAATAAAAATAAAAAAAAGAATTTAATTAGGAAAGAAATTTCTGGGTAGCAGACGATTCATTAACTACTTTTCCAGAAAAGCGTAATTTTTATTCATTTTGGTTTTCTTCTAAAATAAATTTTTCGGAGTTCCCTGTAACCGCAGACGACGATGAAAAATCGTCAGTATGATTAATTGACTGCCGGTGAGTAAAAAAGAAAACTGAATAAATATTATAAATTTGTTTAAATTCGTGTTTCCCCCTTCCATGTCGAAGTTCGGGCATATTTGTGAAAGCATATGGATATATCCTAATTAAATATCCTAACGCAACATTTCGAAAGTGGAAAAATAAATGTAAGAAATAAAATTCTCGAAGTATTTTAAGTAAATAAATCAAGTATTTTTTTTCTCTTTAAACAGAAAATGATATTTAGCAATTAAAACTTTATATTCTAATAGTTTGAAATGAGCAATATGAAAGATTTTAATAAAGAATATAAAAGTTAAAATATCAAGATAGTTTATTGTTAATTTAAAGAGAAACGAACGTGTCATAGTTAACAGAAAGTGTCATAGTTTAAACAGAAAACGATATTCAGCAATTAAAACTTTATATTCTAATAGTTTGAAGTGAGCAATATGCACGATTTTAATCAATCATTATTATACAGAGATATATAGAGAAAAATAAATTGGTGAAAGTTAACATATCAAGATAGTTTACTGTTAATTTAAAGAGAAACTAAAGTGTCATAGTTAACAGAAAGTATCATAGTTTAAATAGAAAACGATATTCAGCAATTAAAACTTTATATTCTAATAGTTTGAAATGAGTAATATCCATGATTTTAATCAAGGATAATTATACAGAGATAATGTAGAGAAAACTAAACAGGTAAAAGTTAAAATGTCAAGATAGTTTATTGTTAATTTAAAGAGAAACGAAAGTGTCATAGTTAACAGAAAGTGTCATATTTTAAACAGAAAACGATATTCAGCAATTAAAACTTTATATTCTAATAGTTTGAAATGAGCAATATTCATGATTTTAATCAAGGATAATTATACAGAGATAACATAGAGAAAAATAAATAGGTAAAATTTAAAATATCAAGATATTTTATTGTTAATTTAAAGAGAAACGAAAGTGTCATAGTTTGAACAGAAAACGATATTCACCAATTAAAACTTTATATTCTAATACTTTGAAATGAGCAATGTGCACGATTTTAATCAAGGATAATTATACAAAGATAATATAGAGAAAAATAAATAGGTAAAAGTTAAAATATCAAGATAGTTTATTGTTAATTTAAAGAGAAACGAAAGTGTCATAGTTAAGTGTAAAAAGCAGAATCCCAATGGCTGTGTTGAATGACGATATTATGCAGGCATATTACAACTATGCTTGAGTAATACGATATTGTGTTATAATAGTTCTTGGTGTGTTTTAAAAGTATATTATCAAATAATTGAAGTAAAACATTTCTAATAACAGCCTTAACTTTTAATAGAGATATTAATTTCAAAACTCTTTAAATAGAAAAAAATCATTAATAATATTGATCTAATTATGAGTTTGTAGAAGCATATCTTCTAAAATTTAAAAGTTTTTCGGTCCAAATAGTGTGGCTCGTTAGAGAAACGAATATTAATGACGATTTTTCTCTCATTTGGCCACTTTGGTGTCATTTAACGGTAAATTTGGTAACTTCGGGAAACAAAGTTATATTATATAAAAAAATTCTTCAAAGTCATAGAATAGTACTACCCAAAGTGCACTAAACCTGTCTGAAATTATAAATAGACCATTTTGAAGCCAGCATGATGGTTTGCAAACAAAATGTCCGCAAGCTGACTTCAAAGTCATGTCACAACGAACGTTCGAACCGAACCGCACCTTCCATAGTAAGACCCTAATTCCATATGTTAACACATGCTCTAAAAACTATTAATATATGAAGCTTAATCTGTGTCAATTATGTCAACGTACGGAAAAAGAAATAATTGCGAAATTAAGAAATGTGTAATTACTTTAAATAAGTAGTCTCCATGTAGTTTGAGAGAGTTTAGAAATCCACTTCCCTTATATCTCTTCTCATTTCAGCGTTAAAAAATAGAGATTAATGACAATCTTATTCGTTTGTGTTTAACCAAGGATTAGCTTAAACCAACCGTGGTTAGACACGGGCTAAAAGTTGTAAACCAAGGATCTCGTATTTTTAAACCCATGTACATTTTTTTAAGTCGTCCATGTGCTACCCTATGACTGTCAACATATGTCACTGGTGACTTCTACGTCATAATGACTTCAGAAATTGCCAGAGATGGGAATTTGATACCATAAATTTCCTTCTCTGTGGTCATTATGACGCAGTAGTCACCAGGGACATATGTAGACTGTAATATCTTAGCACCCTTTGGCGTCATATAGAATAAGAATTTTTTTCTGTGTGTTCGGGATAGGGAATTTTTAAAAAGTATATTTCAGAAATCCACTTCCCTTATATCTCTTTTCATTTCAGCGTTAAAAAATAGAGATTAATGACAATCTTATTCGTTTGTGATTAACCAATGATTAGCTTAAACGAACCATGGTTAGACTCGGGATAAAAGTTGTAAACCAAGGAGTTCTCGTATTTTTAAACCCATGTACATTTTTATGTCGTCCATGTGCTACCATATTACTATTGACATATGTCATTGGTGACTTCTGCGTCATAATGACGTCAGAAATTGCCAGAAATGGGAATTTGGTACCATAAATTTCTCTCACTGAGGTAATTATGACGCAGAAATCATATGTCGACTGTAATATTGTAGCACCCTTCGGCGTCATATAGAATAAGAAAGCTTTTCTGTGTGTTTGGGATAAGGAATTTTAAAAAAGTAGATGGCATTTTTCTGTACATTTTTGTGAACTGAAGTGCATTTGAATGCTATGTTTTATTTTAAGTATGTGTGTTAGTGACTCATATGTATGAAAATTGTGTGTATTTTTCTACCTGTATCGGGACCTTTTTTCTAAACAATGCCTTTCTTGACATTTAAAAGTGTACTTGTTGTGAGTCTTGAAATTTAAAATTATAAATGACATTTACATGAACGAACTCAAGAAGTTGAAGTGTTTTACAGTGATACGCAAGTGTGAACTTCATGCCAAGTTTGCTTTTTCTCAACATAGTGTACTGCATTCTTAAAACATTTGTGACCTTATAAACATAAGATGAACTTGCAAACAAGTATCCTCACGGATAAGCAGCTATTGGAAAAAGAACACTCAGGTAAATCTTTTTAAAACTTCCATTTAAAGAGTTTATAAATAAAACAGAAGTAAGTAGCATAACAAACTTTTAACATGGTTTTGGTAAATAAGAATTTCTTAAAATTTTGCCTTCCTGAGTACAAGTAAATAGCATTCGATGTAAAACGTTGTTAGTATTAAAGTGGTTTAAGTCCACTGCTGATTATAAAGTAATACTAATTCTTTAGTCATCTCATAAAGTAAGTTGTTAAATTATATTAATGAGGAAGCACGGTAAAATTGTGAAATTGTGCATTAGTTTGTCCAATATATAAGAATTGTTAATAATTTAAAGATATATTTCATAGTTTTCAAATATATATATTCAAATATATATATTTTATATATATATATATATATATATATATATATATATATATATATATATATATATATATATATATATATATATATATATATATATATATATATATATATATATATATATAATAGTAGAAGTAAGTAGCATAACAAACATTTAACATGGTTTTGGTAAATAAGAATTTCTTAAAATTTTGCGTTCCTAAGTACAATTAAATAGCATTCTATGTAAAACCTTGATAGTATTAAAGTGATTTAAGTACACTGCTGATTATAAACTAGTCCTAATTCTTTAGTTATCTCATAAAGTAAATTGTTAAATTATATTAATGAGCAAGCACAGAAAAATTGTGGAATTCTGTATTAGTTTGTCAAATATATAAGAATTGTTAATAATTTAAAGATATATTTCATAGTTTTCAAATATTTATATTCAAATATATATAAATATATAATACCTTTTATATATCAAAAAATTATTTTCTTGCTTTTATATATCTCTTTTGACTTCAGGTACTCGCTTTTGAAAAAAAAATAGTTTTAAATAGGTAGAAGCTGTTACAAAGAATCTTGGGGAAACTTAAGTTTATAAAACTTTGTATATATATACATTAAAGTACATCTAAATCAATGCTACTAAAGATTTTGATACTCGATTTTTTTTAAATTAAGTTTTTGGGAACTTTCTTATTTTTTAAGTTTTTTGTGCATTGTTTTTTACTTTATTTTATATCTGATCTATTATTACTTACGAGTGTTAAACCTATTTTATGTATTTTGTCAATAGATAGATTAGTTAATATTTAGTAAATATTTTTGTCTTTTAGATGAACTTTCGTGGTAAAAAACTTTTCACTTTTAAACAGTTCAATCAAAATATCTGAAATACATAGGACTGTTTGTATAATTATGAGAATTCTTTGATAATTAGTTTGTAGGAATCTGAAACAAATTAAGTAGCAAAGAGCTTTAAAACTGGTAGTTTTCTAAAAATATTATTCTTTAGTATCTCATAAAATAAGTTAAATTATACTTAATGAGCAAACACGGAAAAACTGTGAAATTGTGTATTCAAGTCAAATATAAGAATAGTTGTTATTTTAAAGATATATTTTATAGAGGTTTCAAATATATATAAGATTAACCCTTATATAAGTCAAAAAACTCATTTTCTTGCATTTTTTTTTTATCTCTTAATGACTTGGGATACAGATTTTTGAAAAATATCTATAGTTTTATAGGGACAGAGGCTGTTACAAAGAATCTTGGGGAAAATATTAACTTAAACTTATAAAACTTCGTATATATATACACACATTAAAGTACAACTAAAACAATGCTACATAAGATTTTGATATTCTAACATTTTTTTTAAATTTAGTTTTTGCGGACTATGTTATTTTTAAAAATGTTTCTTGTGCATTGATTTTTACGTTATTCTATATTAGGTCTATTATTAAGAGCTTTAAAACTTTTTATGTATTTTGTCAATACAGGTTTCAAATATACATAAGGTTAACCCTTGTATAAGTCACAAAACTTATTTTCTTGGTTTTGTTCATATCTCTCAATGTTTTTAAGTACACTTTTGAAAAAAGAATTTAGTTTTAAAAGGGCAAAGGCTGTTACAAAGAATCTTGGTGAAATTATTAACTTAAACTTATAAAACTTTGTATATATATACATTAAATTACATCTAAATCAATGCTACTTAAGATTTTGATACTCTATTTTTTTAAACTAAATTTTTGGAAACTTTCTTATTTTTTAAAATGTTTCTTATGCATTGATTTTTACGTTATTTTATATTTGGTCTGTTATTAAGAGCTTTAAACCTTTTTATGTATATTATAGATAGAATAATTAATATTTAGGAAATATTTTTGTTTTTGAGATTAATTTTCGTGGTAGATACTTGTCACTTTTAAATTGAATTCAATCAAAATATCTAAAAGACATAGAATTGTTTGTATAATTATGAGAATTCCTTGATAATTAGTTTGTGGGAATCTGAAACAAATTAAGTATCAAAGAGCTTTAAAACTTACCGAATGATGGGTAGTTTTTTAAAAATATTACTTGAATTTTGAAATTTTTAATGATAACTTGTATACCGTAGTACTTATACCGTAGTACTTATACCGTAGTACTTATACCGTAGTACTTATACCGTAGTACTTATACCGTAGTACTTATACCGTAGTACTTATACCGTAGTACTTAGACCGTAGTACTTAGACCGTTGTACTTAGACCGTTGTACTTAGACCGTTGTACTTAGACCGTTGTACTTAGACCGTTGTACTTAGACCGTTGTACTTAGACCGTAGTACTTAGACCGTAAGACATAATTTTACCGTTTCTGATACTTAACACTATGTAAAAAGTGGATTTTAATTAAGAATATGTAAGAATTGTAAAATAAAACAAGTTTTTTAAATAAAAAATAAATGGTTACTTCACACACAGTTTTTCATTATTAAATCGTACTGGAAGGGGTTAAAATGAGTACTTAAAATATTTCTAGTTTTATCGATTATTTTTCAGTTTCAAAATTAAGTTTAAGCAATTAAAAATATAAAGTCGGTTCCTGCTAAGGTCAACAAAGATTTTTTTTTTTACTTTTTATTTCATAATATGCTCACATGTGAAATAAGAAAATTTAAAATCTTGTGTAATCATTTCAAATCCCGATTCTTAGGTGTACTGTAAACTGAACATCGATACATTGGCAAAACTAGAATACTCGCCCAGCGCGGGTCTTCTGATAAAACTAAAATCAATTCAATTTAACTAATGAATTAATATTTGAAAATCGGTATTAACACCAAGTATCACCCATTAAATATATTTGAACTTGAGTGGATAAAAGTACTTTATTAACTATTTAAAATTTGAACAAAATGAATATATATGTATACCAGCGAAATAACTGCCAGACAGAATAATTATGTAGCCCCTATTGTTTTCACTTGCCCGGACTGAGTAAGGAGGGTGTAGCATATTCAACTCTAAATGAGGTAGAAAAAGGATAGCGGAGGCCTACGTACAGACTAAGGATCTTTTTCAGTTTGACTTTGTTATACGCCTCTAATTTATACTACACGTTTTTGAATTAAGAAGTGGAATTTCCTCCCACTTGAACGACAGTAATTTTTTCAAAAATCTAAGGCTTTTCCAACTTTTTTTTTTCTTTTTTTTCTGCCGAATCGGCTTTAAGCAGTAGGTCCCAGTCTCATTAGCCCTCGTGTTGCAAAAAGTAGACCGTAGCACTCCAAAACCAAACCAAACCAACTTTTTTCTATTTTTGATTCCTTTTGTCCTTATCCAGTGCTGAGAATAAATTGAGTAACTTAAATATTAATGTACTTAGTCAGAAGTTAAGTGTGAACAGAAATTTAGCTTTTTGCTTTTTAGCTTTTATATTAACCCTTTAATGCAGTTTTTAAGACAAAGGTAGGACAAACAAAATTATTTTTTTAATGTAAAAACACAATTTAGAACGTTGTCAAAAAATGACGAAAATACGAAAATAATCAAAAATTTTATTGCAATTTTGGATTCTCATAACATTGCATAAAATAGTCGAATATTGTAATATTACACGCACATCAAATTTTTTTCGAATTCCCTTTTCAAAATAAACA
Source organism: Pardosa pseudoannulata (assembly GCA_032207245.1). NCBI lineage: Eukaryota > Metazoa > Arthropoda > Arachnida > Araneae > Lycosidae > Pardosa > Pardosa pseudoannulata. The sequence continues at coordinate 68,725,783 of CM063497.1, forward strand.
TATCAGCAAAAATACTTATACTTTTAAAACATAAATAACAATACTAGTAATTTTAAAATTAATCAGTTTTATTTTGTGATTATATTTTGAAACAAATGCAGCCCATAGCCCAACATTGCAACTATTACACATGTAATGACTCCTTTTCCTTTTTTCTTTGCTATCTCTTTTAGCACAACACACAGCACAATATCTACAAAAGTACAACGCCGCTCTAATTATCTCGAGGGTGCACAGTTTGGCCAGTTTAGCGCTCTCGAGTTGACTAGAGCGTTCACGTTAAGGGGTTAATGTATATATATTTAAAACTAGTGCAATACGCTATTTATAATTTTAACAACTGTTATATTTTTCACAGCTCTAAAATACTTTTAAAAATGTTATGCTGTTTTTATGTGGAAATCTTATGCATCATATAGCCCTACTGTAGATATGAGATTAAAGAAATTTTATGTTCATTTTTTCTGTTAGTACATTTGCTATCATGTGTTGAAGTCAAATATAAATGAAAGCATTTCTACGTGTCATAAGTAACAAAATTTAAGAAAAGTAGATGGCGTTTATGCATGGCTTTGTTATGCTTTTTTTAAATTAAGAAAGGAAATTTTTTTTGAACTACTTTGTCAAACGAACCAAGTTGCTTTCGGGAGTTTTCCGGTTTTGTCAGTTATTTATAATTATTTCTTTGTATATTCATTACTGAAATTAAATGGATGAATACAGATATTACTGTACTTGTCAAAAAATCTATGAGGTAGATAGGTAATTTAGTCTTTTGAATGTCTGTTTTTATTGATATATTATATACTTAACCCCTTCCGGTAAAATGACGAGTCTAGCTCGTCATTGTTTTTTCATTCCATGCCGCACAATGACGAGCTACACTCGTCATGCGACTAAAGTTACTGATAAATATGATAATTTAGTTTAAAATTTCTAGTGAACTGAATTTAGCAACACTTTTGTTACTTGTGGAAATCCCAGGTAACTATTTCATATTGTTTATTTAAAGTTTCTTGGTACAAGTCACTGCCAAATTGATGAGTCAGAATAAAAGGAAACCTACTAAGAAATGCCGTGTGTGTTACAAGAATCAAATTAGCAGTGAGACTCAATGGCGATGTAAACAATTCAGAATCCCTTTGCACTTTGTTTTGAAAAGTACCACTAGCTTGAAGACTATTATCTTAATTTTACCGTTTCTGATACTTAACACTATGTAAAAAGTGGATTTTAATTAAGAATATGTAAGAATTGTAAAATAAAACAAGTTTTTTAAATAAAAAATAAATGGTTACTTCACGCACAGTTTTTCATTATTAAATCGTACTGGAAGGGGTTAAAATGAGTACTTAAAATATTTCTACTTTTATCGATTATTTTTCAGTTTCAAAATTAAGTTTAAGCAATTAAAAAAATAATTAAAGTCAGTTCCTGCTAAGGTCAACAAAGAATTTTTTTTTTTACTTTTTATTTCATAATATGCTCACATGTGAAATAAGAAAATTTAAAATCTTGTGTAATCATTTCAAATCCCGATTCTTAGGTGTACTGTAAACTGAACATCGATACATTGGCAAAACTAGAATACTCGCCCAGCGCGGGTCTTCTGATAAAACTAAAATCAATTCAATTTAACTAATGAATTAATATTTGAAAATCGGTATTAACACCAAGTATCACACATTAAATATATTTGAACTTGAGTGGATAAAAGTACTTTATTAACTATTTAAAATTTGAACAAAATGAATATATATGTATACCAGCGAAATAACTGCCAGACAGAATAATTATGTAGCCCCTATTGTTTTCACTTGCCCGGACTGAGTAAGGAGGGTGTAGCATATTCAACTCTAAATGAGGTAGAAAAAGGATAGCGGAGGCCTACGTACAGACTAAAGATCTTTATTTAGAAACACAATGTTGAAGTTATGATGAAGACATGAAGAAAACGATGAATATCTACAAATGAAATAATGATCCTTGCAGGAATCAGCTTCCTAAGAGAAGAGGGAGGGGGGAGGACACTCTCAGTCACTCCTCTCGACATTACCGGTCGATAAGTTCACAGGAGACTCGATCGGTCAAAAATTCTCTGTGAGCCTCAAACTCTGGTCTTTTTATATCTCCGTCTGACCGCAAATTTTCATCTCAGCTGATCGGACAGCTGGTTGATGACATGGTGAGGAAACCGCTTGTTGAACTAGCCTGACAGATGCAAGTGAAGTTTGCAGTAATCGGGAGCAATCTCGCAGATAATTAATCGATGCCTCTGGACAAACCGTTGGAGAACAATGCAAGAAAGTATTGCTGCTTCTCTTACAATGTAGAGTATTTCTGTCGTGTGAGACTCTTTCTTCGGGATGCCATTGAAAAGAACACTGGAAACACTTCGCCAGCATCGTAACGAATTTCTCAGACAGAATGATTGAGATGGTCCTCGGTGTTAAAAATCCTCTATTCGGCATCCAGTTCTGCGTAAAACAACGTCCTTTCACTAGGTAAAGAGGAGCTCAGTTCAAATACTCCCCAAACGCGCGTTTGCCATTCTTACCTTATGCCGTTTTTTCTTACGGTCGTAAATAAGTCTGTATCGGGAAATTTAATGTAAAGAGAATTCATTACAAGGAACCTAATCAGCTTATCAAGTAATAATGTAAGATGCGGTCTGGGCACATTGAAGAAAAATACACACAAGTCCAAGTCTAATTGAGATTTTATTTAGGAGCTGCTAGAAAAAAGCATCTTTCATAGTCAGAGGCAGACGAGAGAATATACACAAACTCGTGCAGGAATAGAATTGGACCCCATAGCTAGACAAAGACGAAATATTTTCCAGAGAAATTTATAATTAGCTAATTTAACTGTTAGATCAGGGGAAAATTGAACAATTTGCTGACTACAGTTGGAAAATGCGGTGAGCAAACAGAATTTGCATCTATTGCAGAGACTGCTTTGGGAAATAGGTTGGAAGAATTTTTAGTTGAGACGAAATATATACATACATACATACATACATACATACATACATACATACATACATACATATATATATATATATATATATATATATATATATATATATATATATATATATATACGAAATTATCGTTAAATTCTTCCCAATCTTTTTTATTTTTTTTTTTGCTACAGTAATTAATGGAATTACAGGAATGAAGCTATCCTTTTCACTACAACCTGGAGGTAGATAATATTTGTTAATACCTGCGATAAAATTTTCATTGCAACCAAAAAATAATCTATGATGAAATTTAAAATTATCACAAATGTACCTAATCTATTTAAGCCAAATATAAATAAAATTACTTGCTTAATATCTAAGTTCAGTCATAAAAAAAAGTATGAAAATAATGCTGACTATAAGTAATTTAGAACAAGAAATGATTAAATGAGATGGTTAGAGGAATGACGTCATAATGCGAGAAATGTTATTTTAGCCTTATTATGTGGTAAATTGATGAACTTAGTTTCCTGCTTTTAACCGGGAAAAATAGGGCTTGAAATAATGGCTTTAAAAACTCGAATAGGGAGAAGGGATGGATTTTGAACGTTGATAACATTAACGGATCAAGAATCCAATATGAATGCCTCTATCCAGGTCCAATCGCTTCATATATTCCAGGAGAGATAGATAGATAATATACCCTATTATTATATAGGGGATATACATATATATTTCACGTAATATCTCTTAATATTTCTATTATATAGGGATAGTGTGAACTAATAGTAGGAATTGGAATAGTCTATGCTTGTTTAACATATGACATATAGCTCTGCTATAGATTTAATGAGATTAAAGGTACTTCACGTACTTTTGATAAGTATGCTATTAGCACATTTGTTATTGTATGAAATCAAACTTTAAACTTTTTTGTGCGATAAGAAAACAATTACAGAATATGTGGTGTTTATTTGTACATATTTGAATTGAAGTATGAATGTTAAGTTTAATTTAAATTGGCATGTTTTAGTGACTCATATGCATGGATTTTTATATTAGTTTGTTTCCACACGTAATATGCTCTTTTTGCAGATTTAGTAATTTTTTTTTATATTTGAAAGAATTTAAGTTTTCTAATCTATAAATGTAAATATGATTTACCAGTACGAATTCAAACTCAAGTATGAGTGTTACAATTGATTTGGTGTGTTTTGAGGATACAAAGGTTTGATATGTGCCATTAAAACACACGATTGTTAAAACAGATCAGAGGTCTTTAACCTGAGTTACACGGAACACTGGAACATCGTAGAACTTTCACAGGGGTTACGAAAGTAGTTCTTATTTGCTTAGTCAGAGAGCTAAAATTTAAGTAAAATTTATATTTTTATAACAATATAATTAAAAGTATTTTGCTTGTCAAATTATATTTCATGGATAAAATCTTAAATTTTGTAAATCAAGTGCTTCAAATTCATTCTTATTGCTCTCCTTAGTCTTCATTATACTTGCCTCTCCTTGAGTATTTCCGAAGATACATCAGTATCTGGATTATCTGGGATAGAACCAGGACTTCGAACCAGAGCTGAACCAAAACCAGAAAAAACTGTTATTTGGGTCGAAACGAAAACCGGAACTGAACCAACAATTTTTACCCGACGTTTAAACAAGTCGAACGCGTTAACTAGTTAATATTGAGTAGGGTTATGATTAGTGGAGGGGTTGAAGGTATGAAGTTGAGAGTTTGAAGGGTTGAAAAGGGAATTAACCGAGATTTCTTCTCGGTTAATTGAAGAAAATTACTTAAACAGTTTGCCTTTTATAATTAAGTATTTTTCCGACGCTACTCTTTAAATTACGAGATTTTTACAAGGTCTTAGAGCAAATTTCGGTGCCGTAGGGGGACGGTAGCTTAAAGGTTGAGAATCGCACATTTATAGCATTAATACTGAGTTTTATCGTAAAACATTGAAAACCGGATATGTTATACAGGAATAAATAAGGTACAATAAATAAGGTAGATAGAAGTATAGGAATCTGTAGTTAAGTATCTATAAAGAATAGCTTTATTTTCGAAATATTTATGTACCATTCAGGAATAATTCTGTGTGTCATATCTCCTCATATCTTTACAAACGAACCCATTTCGGTGCCAGGAATACGGTCCGCCATATTTCACCGGCTAGTAAGTTAACCGGGAGGATGCCCTCTTTAATTGTGGCGTTAAATGCCGCCAAACGGCCGTGTCTCTGGCATCGAATTAATGAACAAATGAAGTGATTTCCGGGAGAGAGCGTCGATTTATTTCCGAAACGTTAGGGCGGCTTGGAATTGCTTCCGACTGCCTCTTGCTGTTTACGGGAAGAGATCTTTCACATCTAAATAACTTCCTGGGCCCTCGAGCGTTTCGTTACAAAATAAAAGCTTGCAGTCGAATGGATAATTTGTATGTTTCCTTTCCTAGAAAATAGAAAGAAGTTAAGTACGGGAATGAAGAGTAGTATGTAGGCAGACGACATAACACAATCGAGAAATGGAAGCTTAACACTAGAGTTGAAAAATTTCGTACAGTTAAAGAACCAAATTTATTTAACCATCGAAGGCTGAAAGTAGCTATCTTTCAGCCTACTTTCAGGACCTTTGAGGAATAAACATCCCTTAAATAAAGCTGAAGAAGTTAAAAGTGCAAAATAGTGCGTGCACATGCATATACAGAAAAAAAAATTCGGCTCGGTTAATTGAAGCTAGTATAATCGAAGTTCTACTGTACTAAGTGACATTTGTATTTTATCCTACTGAAGCTTTAAGCACTTGTATCTAAAGGTAATTTTTTACTCGACGTGTATACACGTTGAACTCAATTAACTGGTTAATATTGAGAAGTGTTAAGAAGCCTCGGTTAATCGAAGCTTGGATAATAGAGGCCTTTCTGTATTAAATTATACTTATATTATATCTGAGACTGTAAGATTGATTTCTGATCGTAATTTTTTACATGACATGTATACCCGTCAAATTCAGTTTACTGGATAACATTATGGAGGGTTTAAGAAACCTCGGTCAATTGAACATCTTGTATTATGTCCTGCTGAAGGTTTAGGTTTATTCTTACGAAAGTCGTTTAAGGGCTAACCGCGATTAATCTCTGTTTAAACGGAGAGATGCGTCCTACCATTGATTTGCGCCATAGGTTAATCGCAGTTAGCTATTAAACGACTTTGGAGAGACCGTCCTTAAGCACTTGTATTGGTAATTTTTCACGACATGTATACAGTTGAACTCAGGAAGCCCCCTCCAGTAAAATGACGAGTCCAGCTCTTCATCGGTTTTTCCTGCTGTACCTCACAATGACGAGTTACACTCGCCATGCGATAAAACTTACTGTTGAATAGGATAATTTAGTTTAAAATTCTAGTGTACTGAATTTAGCAAAACTTTTGCTACTTGTGGAAATATCACTGTTGCTATCATAGTTTACCGTTAGAAATTCTTGGTACAAGTCACGGCCAAATTGTTAGTGAGATTGTTAGTTTGCAATATAATAAAGTTACATGACTGGGTTAAAAATTCTTGAGCGTCCTTCATATAGTGACACTCTAGCTAGGTTGCAGGCTAAAAGAGGGAGACATTTTCCAAAATACCTTAGATTCAGAATAAGAGAAAGGCACCTAATAAGAGATGCCGTGTGTGTTACAAGAATAAAATAGAGGCGAGACTCCCTATCAATGTAAACAAGGCAGGATTCCTTTGCATTGGCCGGGGTGTTTTGAAAATTACCATATGTTTGAAGACTATGAACTATATACATTGATTTTTTGCTTTGATTTCTTTTTAAATTTACTGTTTTTGATATTTAACAATATGTAAAAATGGATATTAAAAATATGTAAGAATTATAAAATGAAGCAATTTTTTTAAATGTTATTTCAAGCAGTTCTTCATTAATATTGTAATGTATTTATCACCTAGACCAAAGTGCACAAGGGTTTAGGGAGACTACACAAGACAACCAGTAGACTTAAATTTCCTTTATTAAAGAATCTTTTATGAAACGGGTGTAAACAAAGAATATATACAATAATCCCCAGAACGGAGATCCTCTACTGCCGGTTATAGGTGAAGACCCGTTCTACTTCCTCTGCTTCTCGTCTCTATGAAGCTAATCACTCCCTAAATATTTTTTCTGGCCAGTTGGCCGCAAAAAAAGAAGAGAAACCTTCTCTCCTTAGACTCCAGTAGTCTGTCAATCAGGACTTGGCTGAGATTCCAAACTCCGCAAAATAAATTCACCTCGCGACTCACCAATACTTTCCTTTCTCTAGAGGGGTGGACACGACGCTCTGCAAATGACGCCCGCTTCAAAACACCCAAGAAGCCTCGATGCAAGGCACAGGAGGTTTGATTCTGATCTACATAGGCCTAGTCCTCCAGAGTTATTCTTAATGCATGAGGAATATTAGGTATTATGCACGATGACTCAGACTTAGTAAATTAAGGTAAATTAGGCTTCGAATGAAATGAATAATATACACTATTTCGGGGAGGGGTAGTACAGGCTATATTAGATTACTAGCATATGGCCCGTCATATGACGTGATCAGTTAAATTTTTAATTTTCCAGAATTGTAAAGTACCTTGTAAGGCATGGAAAAAATGGTTTGTTTTTTTGGCTGACAACTAACACAAATACGCTCAATAATTTGTTTATCTTTACTGACCGCATGTTAGTTGCCAACTTTAATTTGTCATACTACGTGATAGGGTGGACAGCATGGGTTTTCATATTGAGTGATTATTTGGCGGTATATATATATATATGTATATATATATATATATATATATATATATATATATATATATATATATATATATATATATATATATATATGTAATCCATTTTTTTATAAAACTCCTTCACAAGGAGAAAGTTCACCAGCTATAAGTCATGAGAATGCAGTCGGGCTTCATATTCAAGAGAACTCAGAAGTCTAATTTAAAACTTTATTTCAGAGCGGCAACACGGACATCTGTCCTGCTTTACAATACAGAATCAAAAGCCACAGAGTTCACGCTGTTCTCACACAAGTACACCCAAGAACGCTGACAACAAGACTTTTTCCACAACAAAAACAACTTACTAAGCGAATTGACTGCAATATCAGCAAAACACGAACACATGTTCCGCCAACACCTGGAACTGCTGTATAGACAGAAACTTCACAGCTTTAGGACAGAAAGGAATGTTAAGTGGAAAATACTTCGTTGATTATACCATTTAGAGGCTGATAATGATATTTGGATGAATTAAAATTGGAGAGATTAGACTTTTGAAGAAATATTAAAGTTAAATAATTTTGATATATTACATATATATATATATATATATATATATATATATATATATATATATATATATATATATATATGATGTCCAAAAATTATCAAATCGATTGCAAACCGTGTGGTTATGTATAAAAAACAAACGCACAAACTGCTTAATTTTCAAAGATATATAACTTAAACGCTAGATATTTATTAGTCCTCGAAATACACTTCTAGACTTTTATGAAAATAATTTGTTGTTAATACCAATGATAGAATTTTCATTCCAACAAAAATAATCTGATTAAATTAAAAATTATCACTTATGTACCTAATCTATTATTTAAGAAAAATATAAACGAAAATTATTTACGTAATATCTAAGTTCGGTGATAAAACGTATGAAAATAATGCAGAAGATATTTAAATAAATTAAAATAAGATAAGATTAAATGACATGGTCAAAGGGCGTCTTAACCCTCCAAGTGGAACATACCGGGGGAAAAAGTCTCCAAAAAATATGCTAAAGCTTTATTGTGTCAGTCACCAAAGTGTTCTATGATTTTTTACTTCACCCTTTGCCCCACCCTCGTCATTGTTCCTTTACTTCCGGTTATAAATAGATATATAACTAGACATTATAACTGTTAATTTTTAATACACATAACATAAGAAATAATGTATCCTAAAAGTACGAATAAAAACAAATTTTTTTCAGAATTATTTATATTTTTTTTCTAAAGTCATCTAAGATGTTTCAGTGGTGCAGTTAGCGATATATATGTTACCGCAAACGAAATACTTCGAAATAGAGATTGACAAACTCATGAGAAGCTATCAGCGTCTTTGTTCCTCAGAGAGTAGGGGAGCATCCCTCAATAAATATCAGTCAAAGAGAGGTGAAGTTCCTAATCAATCGACCTGACTCTCCTACGTCATAATTTCATGGGGGAAAGCACTGTCAGAAATGTACAATTCATCTATTTTTGGAACGTTTTTGGAGGTCGAAAATTGTCTGTGACAGCTGGCGGTATTGTACGTGCAAACCGCTTAGAGGGTTAAAGGTAGAAAAAGTTATTTTCATTTACTTTTAATGTGATAAATTGATGAATTTAATTGCCATCCCTAAATCCGGGAAAATAGGACTTGAAATAATGATATTAAATGCTTGAGAAGGGGGAAGATGTGAATTTCGAACGTTTTCGAACCCGCTTTGAATTTTGCTAACCTTAACACATCAAGATTATAATATTGACTATGCATTCCAGGTCCAACCGCTTCACAAGTTCGAGGACAAAGGGACAGATAACTTAGGCTATTATTATATAGGGAATAAAACGAAATGTCAAGTTACACTATGGAAGCAAAATTAAACTATTAAATTTCAGTTACAGTATATAATAGGTTATTTTCATGAAATTTAAGTTAAGGCTAACTCAAATCTAAACAGTAGGAGCATTCTTAATGACTGAGAATTACTGTGGAAAAATTGAAGCTCCGAGAGCTGGCTCGCTCCCGTTTTTAAAGCTCGCCAAAGGGACGTCGGATCAGCATATCATTCATATACCAAGGACCTCACAAGTTAGGGAGGTTAGGTACATTATAGATATGTCTTGATAGTAATTGCTATCCGTCTGCAATCAGATGCGTGACCGCTAATATGCTATAGTGTCACAACCGTAGATTTCATGGTTCCTCTCCATTGTAACGCCGTCCTCATCTGCTTGAGAATAAAGTCCGAAAGCAGTTGATCTTTTCGCAAGTAACATAAGGCCGATTGGTTAGGGTGCTGAGCTTCGGTACCGGAGTTCGTGGGTTCGAATCCCACTGTGATATGCATGCTCGTAGTCGTTCGGAATTGGCTTTAGGCTGTAGGTCCCGGTCTTATTAGCCCTCATGTTGCAAAAGAGTAGACCGTAGCACTCTAAACCAAACCAAACCAAACTTCGCCAGTAACAAGTCGGCCATTGTATGTCGAGGCATGATTCTAGGGTCTTTTGCGTTTCTGTGGGAATTTTGTAAATGGCAACCCCCTCCGAGAACTTTCATATGTTGGTTTTTAAGATTTCTTTCACAAACAGGTGTTTATTTAAGATCCGAGAAATAGCTAAATCGTAAGTGAAATAAGGTTAAATGTGGATTTCGTAATCAAAAAATAAAGCTGTATTTAATAAAAGATTAAACTTGGTTGGTTGTAGTAGAATTTATAATAGAATGTATATGAAGGGTATACTTTCGCCATATCTACTTGAACAAATTTTATTAATGAATTATGTATTTCTTGCAGGGGTGCAAGTTCTTAGGTTTAATCTTTTATTTATTTATACTAGTATATACTAGTCAGGTTACTTTGCTGACAAATTGTAACTTTCTTAAGTATCACATTTAAAATGCTCTTAATCAAGTAAAATTAAAAAAAACTATGAAATTTTGTAATTTTCTTTGCTATGTAATTATATATATGTAATAATAAGAAAATTCATTTTTCCCGCCCATTGTGACTTACTGTAACTTCTAGAATAAACTAGAAGTAATTAAACTAATTGGTTACAGGAATGATATCATTCCTGGAGCCACGTCCCTGAATAAAGACTAGCTCACAGATTTCGAGACTTTTCCTTTGAGAACGCGATATATCATCAAATATTTTCTGTATTGTGTTCTTTTCCCCTGCAGGGATTTGTGTGTTATCTGGTTTTCTAAATAAAAGATGTTTTAGTAAGTCTGCATCAATCAACTTGGCTACATTATTCTACAGTATTCTTAAATTAGGATTTTTTATTAAGATATATATATACACATATCGCTACAAAACCTTTACATGGCCGAACGATGACAAAATGATTTGGTCTTTGATCTTTACCTGAGTTTATGGGTTCGAATCCCACTGCACCATAGATGTTCGTAGTTGTTTCAAATCGGCTTTAAGCAGTAGTTCCCCATCTCATAAGTCGTCGTAATGCAAAAGAGTAGATGTAGCTTTCCAAATCAAACGATTCCTTTGGCAACTTAAATTATTAATGAATTTTTGCATGTATTACTAACAGGGGTGGCCATTCTTTGTTTTATTTTATTTATTTATACTAGTAAGTAAAACAGTGGACCATAACAAAAAATTTATATAAAATGCAAATTAACAGTCGGGAAAATTTGCAGACACATAAATTACACTTTTCTTAATTATCACTTTTAAATTTCTCTTAATCGGGAAAAATTTTAAAAAATTATAAATTATTCTAAATTTTTTTTTTAAATTTTATAAATATCGATACAAAACCTTTACAATGCCTTTAAACTTTTAACAAACTGCTCTTTTCACGAAGAACTTTATCATGTTAGAGGTACAACTGATTGTGTTCTGATTATTTACCAAATAGACTGTTCAAACAATATTAATCTAACCTAAATAGTAATCGAAGCTAAATAGAACTATTTATACCGACTGTCGTTCACTTTAGATCATTAAACTTTGAAATATCCGCATTCTTTATTTTGATAGGGGATGGTGTAAATTGACATTGGTTTTTCTGATTATGGAAATTAAAGTGGGAATGTGGAAACTAAGAATATTTATTGTTATAATTCATTAAACGTCTCGTCATAAAATTCTAGAACAAAATATAAATTATATAAAACTATTAAACATAAAATTTGAAAACCGTCAGATCGACGGTCTTGTAGCTCTAATGCTAAGCAGTAGGCCACGGTCTCATTAGCCGTCGTGAAGAAAAGTAAATAGTAGAGCTGCAAAGCAAACCATTGTTGAATATAATTATAATAGGCAGATATAATGTATTGTATAAATTATAGCGAATATTTAAGCATAAAATTTAAAAACCTCACAAAATCACGGTTTTTGTAGTAATGGTGTTAAGCAGTTGGTTCCGGTCTCATTAGCCTTCATGTAGGAAAAAAAGTAAACCGTAGAGCTTCAAACCAAACCATTGCTGAATAAAATTATAACTATGTATAGCGAATATTTAAGCATGAAATTTGAAAACCGTCAAAATGACGGTCTTGCTAGTTCTGGTGTTAAACAGTTGGTCCTGGTCTAATTAGCCGTCTTGTAGGGAAGAGTAGGCCATAGAGCTGCAAACCGAACGACTGTTGAATAAAATTATACCTGTATAAACTAGTGAATCTTTAAGCATGAAATTTAAAAACCTCACAAAATCTTCTCTGTAGTGCTGGTGTTAAGCAGTTGATCCTGGTCTTCTTTTCCTTCATGTAGGAAAAGTAGACCGTAGAGCTACAAACCAAACCATTGCTGAATAAAATTATAATCGGTAAATATAATGTATTGTATAAATTATAGCGAACATTTAAGCATGAAATTTGAAAACCGTCAAAATGATGGCCTTGGTAGTTCTAGTGTTAAGCAGTTGGTTCCGGTCTCATTAACCGTCGCGTACTAAAAATAGTAGACATAGTAGACCGTAGAGTTGCAAATCAAACCATTGTTGAATAAAATTGTAATCGGCAAATATAATGTATTGTATAAATTATAGCGAATATTTAAGCATGAAATTTGAAAATCTCCAAAATGACGGTCTTTGTAGTTCTGGTGTTAAGCAGTTAATCCCGGTCTACTTAGCCTTCATGTAGGAAAAGTAGACAGTAGAGCTACAAACCAAACCATTGCTGAATAAAATTATAATAGGAAAATATAATGTATTGTATAAATTATAGCGAACATTTAAGCATGAAATTTGAAAACCGTCAAAATGATGGCCTTGGTAGTTCTGGTTTGAAGAAGGTGGTCCCGGTCTCATCAGCCCTCGTGTAGGAAAAAAGTAAACTGTAGAGCTGCAAACCAAACCACTGTTAAATAAAATTATAATCGGCAAATATAATGAATGTATTGTGTAAATTATAGGGAATATTTAAGTAGGAAATTTGAAAACCGTCAAAATGACGGACTCATTAGCCGTCGTGTAGGAAAAAAAGTGGACAGTAGAGTTTCAAAACAAACCATTGTTGAATGAAGTTATAATCGACATATAATGTATTGTATAAATTATAGCGAATATTTAAGCTTGAAATTTGAAAACCGTCAAAATGATGGTCTTGGTAGTTCTAGTGTTAAGCAGTTGGTCCCGGCCTCATTATCCTTCGTGTAGGAAAAAAAGTAGACTGTAGAGCTGCAAACCAAACGATTGTTGATTAAATTATAACTGTCTAAACTATAGTGAATCTTTAAGCATGAAATTTAAAAACCTCACAAAATGACGGTCTTTGTAGTGCTGGTGTTAAGCATTTGATCCCGGTCTCCTTAGCCTTCATGTAGGAAAAGTAGACCGTAGAGCTACAAACCAAACCATTGCTGAATAAAATTATAACTGTATATATAGCGAATATTTAAGCATGAAATTTGAAAACTGTCAAAATGACGGTCTTTCTAGTTCTGGTATTAAGCAGTTGGTCCTGGTCTTATTAACCGTCGTGTAGGAAAAAAATTAAATCGTAGAGCTGCAAACCAAACGATTGTTGAATAAAATTATAACTGTATAAAGTATAGCTAATATTTAAGCATGAAATTCGAAAACCTCCAAAATGACGGTTTTTGTAGTTCGGGTGTTAAGCAGTTGGTCCTGGTCTCCTTAGTCTTCATGTAGGAAAAGTAGACCGTAGAGCTACAAACCAAACCATCGTTCAATAAAATTATAATCTGCAAATGCAATGTATCGTATCAATTATAACGAATATTTAAGCATGAGATTTGAAAACAGACAAAATGATGGTCTTGGTAGTTCTATTGTTAAGCAGCAGGTCCCGGTCTCATTAACCGTCGTGTTGGGAAAAAAAAGTAAACCGTCTAGCTGCATTTTAAACTATTATTGTATAGAATTATAATCGGCAAATATAATGTATTGTATAAATTATAGCGAATATTTAAGCATGAAAATTGAAAACGTCAAAATGACGATCTAGGTAGTTTTGGTGTTAAGCAGTTAGTCCCGGTCTCATTATCCGTCGTGTAGGAAAAAAAAGTAAGCCGTAGAGCTGTAAACCAAACCATTGTGGAATCAAATTATAATCGGCAAATCTAATGTATTGTATAAATTATAGCGAATATTTAAGCATAAAATTTGAAAACTGTCAAAACGTCTTCGTAATTCTACTGTTAAGCAGTTGGCCCCGGGTCACATTCAAAAAACTAAACCGTAGAGCTGCAAACCAAACCATTGCTGAATAAAATTATAATCGACAAATATAATGCATTGTATAAATTAGAGAGAACATTTAAGCATAAAATTTGAAAACCATCAAAATGACGGTCTTGGTAGTTCTGGTGTAAAATAGTAAGTCCCGGTCTCATTAGCCGTCGTGTAGGAAAAAAAAAGTAAACCATAGAGCTACAAACCAAACTATTGCTGAATAAAATTAGAATCAATGTGTTATTACATAAATTTTTGATGTTAATACGTTGACTGCCATGGGGGTGACAGTCGACTTAGCAAATAATAAAAGTACATAAATATAGTAAATATGGATACTGATAAATTTTCAATAATATCGTTGTTATTATAATGGTTTGAAGAAATTAATGCAATACAGAACATACAAAAATAATTTTATTAGTATACGGAAAATATATATGTGCATATTGCGATGAGTCAGACTGGAACATTGAAGACAAAGAAAATGTAAAACAAAGCAATCGGAACAATATGTCGTCACTTTTTTAGTCAAATTCTTTACTCTAGTTCTTCCTAGCTGCTTTGAATGCTAAAGAATGAGAGTAATCGAAGCCCTTAACAATCGAAGCACGATTATTTGAGAAAAAGCAATCGTAATAATTTCCTACCTCTCCGTAGGAGTCACAAATGACTCCCACCACGAAAACTGCTTGCATGATTTTATAACTCATTATCTGCTGCAAATATTTTCAATATATGCATCGCATAATGAAAAATGCACGTCGGCGCCTTGGGCAAACAATCGGAAATGCGTCTGCCAGTCCACGTGTTAATTGAAAGTAATTTTGGAGTGTTTATGTACCTATTTCATTAGCAGATTGAAGAACCATACCTCAAATAAAATTAGTTAAATGAAGTGCATCAGAAAATGGATAACTTAATTGCACTATATTCAAGTCGTGTATCGTCTATATTACATTTTTTATTCCAAATTTAGTATTAAAAACGTAATTTATAATCTTTCCACAGTTACGAACATGTGACATGTCATATGTAATTAAGAATTTTATTTCAGGAATTGAAATTTACAAGAACAGATCGTTAAATATTTGTCTTTTGGAGAGTAAATAAGATTATAGTGGTTAATTAAATATTCACTAACTGATGCTAAGATAATTAAATATACTGTGTCGAATGCTGAATTTAAATTTTAGATTCACAAAATCTCTAAAAAAAATACCTTTACTTTTTTTTCAAATTAAAAACTTACATCAAAGCCAATAATCACAAATTTAGATTTTCGAATTTATAATTCATCAACACCACGCAGTGATTCAAAAATACTTCTTCAGGTTGCTACTTAATTATCACTTTTATCAAATTACCGTCTTCTTAATTAAATTAACAAGTAGCTGTAATAAACCAATGGGATTCAGTTTTTATTTTTTCTAAAAAAGGAAATTTACATTCAGCTTCTAAAAGAGATTTTTCTCGCGTATGATTCCTTCCTTTTAGAATTCCCTTTTGTCGCAAGGCGTACACATACATATCGCAATCTTTTACTCCACGAATATGCTCCATGTCTTTCGAAAAATCAATTATCACCGAATTAAAACGGGGGCGTGTGCTTTTCTACCCCCTTACTTGTTTTCTCTGCCGACAGATGGCGCCTCCTCCGCGTTCGCTGGAGTTTTCATGTCGGCTGGCAATCGTTCCACATATCGCTTCCTTATCCCAACGAAACGTACTGCGGTGTTTTTCCTCTCGTTTCCGCGGATCTTCGGGGGAAGTTCTCAAAAAGGAACAGGAATTTTCGTTCGATATTTCACTCCCCTTCGACGCCCCCCCCCGTTCTCTTGGACCAAGCGTGGATATACCGTACTCTCCTCTCCCCCTCTTACCAACAAAGTGTTGTTAAAATAACGTTGTGTCATCAGATTCGTGTCTCGGTTTATATAAAAGTAACAAATAACCCTTTTTTGTTCTTTTCACTGGCGCTTGCCTCATTCAACAGGTAATCGAACATTTTCCACGTTCGCTGTTTTGTATGGATTAACCGTGTTCCGAACTATCTCTGGATGTTTACATCTGGACCGGATGGACAGTGATTAATGTTAACTCTCTTCGCCACTTCGTCTGTGCGTGTGGAAACATTCTTTTAAGGTATGTGCAACCTCAGAGAAAGACTTTGTAGTAGAACGCTTGCACCCTTCCCTCTTTTCTCCCACCTGTTTGATTTGTTGCACCTCCTTCCCCGCCTTTTCTTTCCCCACGCCTCCCCAACTTTTCGAAACGGTCGTAGTTAGTAAAAGTGTAAGTTATAGATGACGTCTCTTGTTGAATTTGAAGAGGAAATTTGTCACGTTTTTTATGGAAAAAAGGCGATGATATTTTGTAACGTCACATTGACTTGCTAATTAAGATGCTGACGTCACGTTTATTTAATTGCATATCTAGACGTCATCTATTGCGTTACTCTTTGTATTAGTGACAAACGTCACATTTCATTTAAATAAATTTACATGATATTCTTTCTTTAGTAGCCTCAAACTGGATTAGATTTCACTGTTTGTAAATATCGTAATATGACTGTTTTTACTTACTGATACATTCATTGCTATCTTGTTATCTAGACGTTAATAATTGTAATAATTATTGATTTTAACGTTATTCTACGGCTTCTGTTTATATTTTTTAAATTTAACAGCACGATTTATTTATAAAATACATGTATTACGTTTACAAAATAAAGCATTTATTGCGTCACCATTTGGAGTCTTTCACGGGGAGTAAGTCACTTTACGGTGCCATAGTGGAATAATTATGTATAAGTAATGTGTGGTATCCATAAAAAATCGACAGGGGCACAAATTACAAAATACATGTATTGTAAAACATTTACTATTATTAAACTACGTTTAAAATTTTATTGTAGTATAAAGGAGACGAATGATGGCCGAATAGTTAGAGCGCTGATCTTCGGCATCGGAAATCGTGGGTTTGAATTCCGTTGCTGCCATGGATGTTCGAAGCCTTTCAGAATCGGATTCAAGCAGTAGGTACCCGTCTCATTAGCCCTCCTGTTGTAAAAAGTGAACCTTAGCTCTCCAAACTACACCTAGTCCAACTGAACGATGGCCGATTGGTTAGGGTGCTGGCCTTCGGTACCGGAGTTCGTGGGTTCAAATCTCACAGTGACATGGATGTTCGTAGCGGTTTGGAATCGGCTTTAAGCTGTAGGTCCCGCTCTCATTAGGCCTCGTGTTTCAAAATGTAGACCGTAGCACTCCAAACTAAACCAAGCTAAACCTAGTTAAAAGAAATATGGAATTTTGTATTCTAAAAGATTATATTGATTGGACACTCAGTTTGGTTGTTACTTCGAGAACAGGTAGGTTTTATCTGCCCGTAAAATTACGAAAGCAGAAAGTGCTGGGCTGGTGCCTTCCCTCTTGTCTTCTTTCTAGATCATCTATGCAAGTCGGATTCTTTTTGTCGTATTAGAATTCTTAAGTTGGTTTGCAGGGTTGCGGTCAGGCTAATGAGACCGGAAGATATTCCTTAAATCAGATTCCAAAGGGTTCCAATTATTATATGCAATCAATGGTAATTAAACACACGAATTCTGGTATTGAAAGTAGAGCCTTAACCATTTGGTCATCTTAAGATACTTTTAAATGTTTAATGTGATGAATTATTTCAAATTGTGAGAATAGATATATCCGGTGTAAACAAGTTTTTAAGATTTTCTGTATATTTACAAGTGTTATGGGAATTTCTGGAAAATGATAACTAGTGAATTTCCTAGATAGTTGTCTAGATTAAAAAGCGAATGGAGGGAATATTTTCAAGTTTAAAGATATAAAGATGCTAATTTGGACTATGTGCAGATTTCAGTTGATGACTGGATAGGCAACTTGCAGCCTATTGGAACAGAAATTCGTAAGGTGAAACCACTGCTAATATAACTATTCTAAATCTTCCAAAATCAGCTTTAAGCAGTATATTCCGGTCTAATTAGCACCAGTAAATACCCCCTCCCCCCAAAAAAAACACCATTGGAACTGCTTCAAACCAAATCATAAACGTATCATTCGCAAAGTTTAAACTCTAATCATCTTTAGTTTTATATATGGTGATCTTCATAATTCCCTCCGGAGTTTCAAAAGGATCCAATTTTGAGAATTCTTAGTGAAATACAGCTGTGAAAGGAACATTGTACTAAATGCAGGAACAATTAGTTTTAATTACTTACAGCTCTAGTGATCTAGATATCCAATCATTTCTGGTAGTCTCGAGGTTACCTTTGTAGATTTTGTTCCTTACAGGGTTTGACAATTGATATCGGACCATGATGGAACTGTTGTAGGTCAGCAGCAGCTTTATAGCTGTTGTGGTTGTTGTCGTGGCGTAATGGTCTTCAGTTTGTACGTTGCTGTATGTCTTTGGATAGGTCAGCGTAAGAATTGACTTAACCCTTGCAAATGTTCTATGCGTGATACTTTGGTCACGTGACATACATCAGTGGGATAGTCCAGTTCCTGCCAGATTATCTAACATACTATCAAAGGTATACACAGTACTAGGGACCTAATTATACAGTTATTATTAATCATGGGAAAATGGGGTAATTAAAACAAGGTCTCTTACAAAACCTCGCAAGTTATGCGGTGTAATATCGGGTAAGAGAGGGGGGGGGGGCAATTACGAAAGAGGCAAGTCATCTTCGGAAGCTTTCCCAATCCAGTTATTCCTGGTAGTCTCGAGTTGACCTTTTTACGTTTTACTCCTTACCGGGTTCGACAATTAAAATCAGACCATGTCGGAATTCTTGTACGTCAGCAGCAGCTTTATTGCTGCTGTGGTTGCTGACGAGGCATACTGGTCTTCAGTTTCTATGCTACCTTATGTCTTCGGTATGTCATCGTAAGAACTGACTTACAATCCTTGCAGATGTTTCATGTGGGATCCTTTGGTCAAGTGGCATACAACAGTGGGATAGTCCGGTTCCTACCAGACTAGTCAACATACTATCGAAGGTATCCACAGTATTAGGGATCTAATTATGCAGTTATTCTTCATCACAGGGAAATAGGGTAAGGAAAACAAAGTATCTTAACAAAACCTCGCAAGTGTAAAAGTCGTGCGGTGTGATATAGGGTAAATGTAGTTGACAGTTACGAAAGAGGCAAGGCATCTTCGGAAGCTTTCCCAATCCAAATCGAAAATATGAAAACTTGAATTTAAAACACTTGCCCTGTAGTGCCAGCTGCTACAATAAAAAACTTATTGTTTCTGTTTTTAAGATTAGTTTTTGCTATATTTGATTCTTTTTAACTGTATCGTTTGGAAATCCTGGAGGAATTATGAATAGTCCAAAATAGTGTATAAAAACATTTGTTAACAAATATTGTTAAAGAGGAACTTTTTCAAACAATTTGATGAAGTTTGATTGTATAACAACTAACGAGGATAGAACAGATGGTGGGGGGTCTCTTGATTTTGAATATCCCTGATGGTAATGTTGAGACTTGGTCTTTAACAACTTTAACTGTTTGATTCGTAAAAGTTCTTTGGTTAGATGACAGTTATAGGCAGTTTTACATAAAATGAAAAAACTTCCGATAAATTAAGGAACATAGTAAGAAATTAGAATTTCTTTGAATAAAATTGAGGTTTAAATTTCGGTGTGCTATGCAAATTGCAGGGTTCTATTTTACAAATAGGGTATCTTGCACATAAAATGTTTAGAAGGGGATTACGGAAAACCGATGCCATCTACATGTATGAAATTTAGTACAGCAATTCTTCTGTGCATAAAAATTTGATACTCTATCATGGAAACTCTAATTAAGGTCATTTCTTAACAATTTAATCCATTTTCTCTTGTTTCCCCGCACATCTTTCTCAATAGATATAAACAAGTATATTGCCGTTGTAACTCTTATTTGTTTTAAACCCTTGAACACTTTCTTAGATAAACGTTTGTAAAACATCTCCGAAATTTAGTAAGATATCCAAATAGTTATACATATTTTTTTTTCGGAAAACAAATTCATTTTCAAACTGTGACACAAAACTCTCAGTAATGTTTTGAAATTCAAAATTTCTCCCTCTTCTAAAAAAGAATTAAAAAAAAATTACAGTATTTTTTCTTGTATTGAATTTTAACTATAAAATATATTTCCGATTTGGCTTTCTCGGTAGTGTTCAAAGAATCTAGATCAGTGACTTCATATAGAGGAAGCTATTGTAGTTAGAATATATTTTTAGTTTATTGCAAATTTTTCCCTTTTGTTAAGGTGAAATTGTATGATACATTTTGAAAGTTATAGCTTTAAAGTGAGCGTATATTATATTTATACTCAATAATTTTTATATTTCTGAGCATGAAGAACAGTTTTACCCATGTTCATATATGGGAACATGGGTAACCCAGTACGTACTCCCATTGGGAACTGTTTCTTCAACAACTGCAAATTGCCCTGTACTTTGTATTTCTTATACCATTTTAAGGCAAGTGAAACACAATTTTTAATATTATGATCTAATAAAGTGTTGCATTAATTTTTCACGTTCTGGAAACTTTTTTACTGACGCAGCTGGCAATACAGGCAATATATGCCTTTATGCCAATTCAAGGCTGCAAAGCTTTTACCTATTTAGCACCCCCTGGTGAGCACATGTAGCTTAACACATTGTTTGCATATATATTTCGCAGTGGAATTGTACCGGAAGCGGGAGTTTTGCTCTTAAGTTTTGTTATTCAGTTAAATCTCAATAGATTGAAAATTATTTAATTTTTAGCCAACTTCTCGTATTTTATATTGAAATATATAAACAAATATATAGACATAAGTATATA
Source organism: Pardosa pseudoannulata (assembly GCA_032207245.1). Lineage (NCBI taxonomy): Eukaryota > Metazoa > Arthropoda > Arachnida > Araneae > Lycosidae > Pardosa > Pardosa pseudoannulata. Next base: position 68,747,078 of record CM063497.1, read on the forward strand.
AATGCATACATATGTATATAAATATACATGTATATAAAATATAATTTTCGCAAGGATAAATAAAAAGTTAATTTTAAATCTAAATTGATTTTTTAATCAACCTTCCTGTTCTGTGGTTCCGCATCGACTGATGTAAAAACTAGTTTTTATTTGTCTAAATCTTTCCAGAATCTATGTAGTAGACAAGAACATTCGGTTTCGTTTTCATGTCTATACCGTTATTTTTGTACCCACAAACAAACCATGTTGTTACACTAACCCGTACTAGTACGTGTCCAGCATACAATGTGTTAAGGTATGCTACGGACGCTTGTAACATTACTCCCGCTGGGTCCTCGCAATTTAGAAGCAGGGACCAATCGGACGACCCCCAGGCTTGGTCTGCCACCTCCCAAAGATATCATTTGAGAATTTGGAGGATATTGGGACCACGAACCTATCTTACGTGCCCCAGTCACCCTTAACGAACACGGCTGATCTTAGGCCGCTTGAGCCCCAAACCCTCAACCTTTTCAAATACGAGTTCTGTGCCTTGAGTTCTGGAAGCTGGAGTTATTTAGAAATTCTTCATCTTTGCACTTCGTTAAGACGCAGAGCAATCGCTGGGGAAGGGACTCCAAGCTATTCTTTGCAAACGCAAACCTTGCATCCGTTAATTAGGAATATTCGGTATTAAAGATTTCAATATTTTAATATATACACACACAACTGTACATACATTTACGCGCTTGTGTACATATTAATCTTTTGCAGTCTATGTGTATGTATACATGTTCATATACATAAGCAAACATTTCAGTGTAAGTATGTAATATATATATACACAAACCCACAAATTTAAACCCATTTAATTTTATCAAATACCGGTGTATACTCATCTATACATTTACTCATATGTGAGTCACTGGAATATAAAAACGCTTCTACATATCTATGTACGGTCATATCTGCATAAATGTTTGTAATGTAGTGTTATACAAATAGTTCGTATACGTGTACTCATGTGTATTAAGGATATTTTGTGTAGATTAACTAAGTATTTGAATGTTTGCAAATGTTTAAGATTATGCACAATAATATAGTATGTTTATTTATATTTTACACATACGAATGTTTGCATCTACCAGGATTGTATATGTGCAACTTTCAGAATTGTATATGCATGTGTAGTGACTAAATGTATAGTGTATAATAATGTGTTAGTGTATGTACTGTGATCTAATTATTTAGTACCTATACATATTTGCAGTGTACATCTTTTACTGTGTATGTATAGTAGGTAGATAGGTAGACTTAGATAGGTAGACGGAGAGAGGGGGTGGAGAGGTAGGCGTAGAGAGGGGGGTGGAGTGGTAAAAATGGATGGATAGATGTATAAATATACATATATAGATAGGTAATAGATAGGTGGATGCAGAGGGAGGGATAGATAGGTGGAGAGGTAGATATAGAGAGAGGGGGTGGGTGGAGTGGTAGAGATGGATGGATGGATGGATAGATGTATAAATATACATATATAGATAGATGATAGATATATAGATATATATATATATATATATATATATATATATATATATATATATATATATAAAATTTAATACATGCGGAGAAAAGTATCTATACAAAGTTTTGTCTGTCTAGGTGTGTATACCTATAAATGTATGCATACTGATATATAGGTGGGTATGTGTATGGATGTGTATTAGATATAACATTCTTTTCATAAATGCTGAAACTGGTCAGCAGGTGAAGAAGTTTCAAAGTTTTCGTCCAGTTCATTAACGTGGATTTAATAGCGTTGGCAGCGAGATTAAGTCGTTAGGCGTTATTAACACATGATGAATCCCCGCTACGGACAGCGTTATCTCCGGCCATGATTTATGATAGCTCACTCGTAAAATATGCATATTAGGCCGACACGATTACGCTGCAGATTAAACTCGGCTTCCACTTATCTAGCATCAGCAACGCGTAGGGCACGCATTTACGGCACATGCTGTGTTTACGATACTAATAAACTTGACATTAGCTTCATATCGAATATGTGTTTATATGCATGTGTATGATATTCATATAACATGCGAAAATTATTTGCGCAGTTACAAAAGAATTAGCACCTATTTTAAATTGCCAGATTATGCTACACAGGGAAGGAAACTAAATAAATTTCATTCGTGTCTCCATTAGAAAAAAAAATGTGAAAGTAAAAATTAAATTCAAAGACTAAAAATGACGTCTTTACACGACAAGAGCAAAGCATCGAATGATGCAGAGAAATGACTATTACGTATTTCATACAAAGGTGAGTGATAATGTGGATTCTTTCTCATGAAACCAACAGTTCTTTCAGCGTTATTAACCCCTTCCGGTATGATTTAATAATGAAAAACTGTGCATTAAATAACCATTTAATTTTTATTTAAAAATATTGTTTCATTTTACAATTCTTACATATTCTTAATTAAAATCCACTTTTTACATAGTGTTAAATAATATCAGAAACAGTAAAATTAAGAAAATATCAAAGCAAAACATTAATAAGGTATACAGATAATAGTCTTCAAGCTAGTGGTACTTTTCAAAACAAAGTGCAAAGGAATTCTTAAGTGTTTACACCGCCAAGTAGTTTCACTTTTAATTTGATTCTTGTAACACACACGGTATTTCTTAGTAGGTTTTCTTTTATTCTGAATCATTAATTTGGCAATGCCTTGTACCAAGAAATTCTAAGTAAACAATATGCAATAGTGACTTGTGATTTTCACAAGTGATAAAAGTGTTGCCAAATTCAGTACACTAGAAATTTTAAACTAAATTAATTATGATATTAAACAGTAACTTTAATCGCATGACTAGTGTAGCTCGTCATTGTGCGGTATGGAATGAAAAACTAATGACGAGCTAGACTCGTCATTTTACAGGAAGGGGTTAACCCCTTGGCTGTGGTATATAGTTTAGAAAAACGTACCAAAAATGAAAAAATCTTTAATTTTGTTCGTTCTTATCATCAAATGTTAGGAATAGTTATTTAGAGAAAGTTTTAAAGAAAATAACTATTTTCAATATTTTTACTTATATGGGAAATGCTACCGGATTACGGTAAATGTTATGTATAAAAAACAAACACACAAACTAACAAACTTTCAAAGACATAAAACTTAAACTGTAGATATTTATTATTCCGTGAAATAGACTCCTAGACTTTTATAAAAAGAATTTATTGCTAATACCGGTGATGAAATTTTCATTGCAACAAAAAGTAAATACTGATTCATTTTAAAATTATCACCTATATACCTAATATATTAAGTGAAATATAAAGGAAAATTGTTTAAGTAATATCTAAGTTCGGTGATAAAACGTATGAAAATAATGCAGACGATATTTAAATAATTTAAAATATGAAATGATTAAAGGAATGACTTCATAATGCTAGAAAAGTTATTTTCCTCTACTTATAATGTGATAAATTGATAAATTTAGTCGCCTACTCTTAACCGGGGAAAATGAGACTTGAAATAATGGCAATTAACTCTCGAAAAGGGGGGAAGAGGTGGATTTCGAACGTTTTAAAGATGACAGTATTTTTGCTGTGATATGAAGAATATTTATACCAATTTATTTTAGGATTGGATCGATAGTTTAGGAGAAGATAAACTTGACTCTTTGAATTTTGCTAACCCTAACTCATCAAGAATCAAATATGGATGCCTTTATTCTTTCCAGATGCAACCGTTTCATAAATTCGGAGACAGACGGACAGATAACTAGGGCTATTATTCTATAGAGCAGGGCTGTCCAACTGTAAAAAGACCATGGGCCATAATTCTGGTCACTGATCACCTGGCGGGTCGCAGTTTGGAAAAGTTGAACAATAACCTCTTACCTCTTATACAATAACAATTAATAGTTGAATTATTAATTATAAAACAATGGAACAGACGGATTATAAAACAGTTTTCGATCAATAGGAATCTTTGGGGACCTTGGCTTGACCAAGAATGGTAGTCTTGGATGCTTCTTGATATCATACAATTCTGAAAAAAGAAATATGCTGAATAAGAAGTTGGCGGGCCGCACAGTTTGTTTTGGCGGGCCGGATGAAGCTCGCGGGCCGCCAGTTGGACAACCCTGATATAGAGGATACATACTGCCAGAAAACAGAAATTCAATATTTTAGTTCAATAACTTTAAATTCTAATTTTCCTTTGAGATTAAATTAATTCGTAATTTATAATTACCGTGATGGCCGAATTGGTAGAATGTTGCTCTTTGCTGAAATTCTGAGGTTCAAACCTCTCTGTTTCATGGGGTTAGGGCGTTGATCGTCGGCACCGGAGTTCGTGGGTTCGAATCCCACTATGGCATGGATGTTCGTAGCCGTTCGGAATCGGCTTTAAGCAGTAGGTCCCGGTCTCATTAGCCCTCGTGTGCAAAAGAGTAGACCGTAGCGCTCCAAACCAAACCAAACCCTGTTTCATGGGCCAAAGGGTTATAGTGCTGGTCTTTGGAACTGAAGTTAGTGAGTTCGAATCCCAATGCGGAATGGATGTTCGTAGCCGTTCGGAATCGACTTTAAGCAGTAGATTCAGGTCTCATTAACCATCGTGTTGCAAAAGATAGAGTATAACGCTCTAAATCAAATCGAATTGACTGTTGCATGGATACATAGTAGTTCAGAATCGACTATGAGCAGTAGTTCAATTATTATTAACCCTGGAGTAGCTAAAAGAGTAGACCGTAACGTTCCAAACAAAATCTATCTTAGGATATACAATGGAACATTAGCCGAATCCGTAAGGCTGCCTTTCGGTGTCACGGAGTCCCGGGATTCCAATCCCACTGCTGTCACGAATATTCACAGCTGGGTAACTCCTGATATTATTATTATTGTAGAAAAAATAGACAGTAGCATTTAAAACGAAACCAAATCTTTGTATTTACTTTCAATTCTGCCTAACTGAAGTCCAACTCCTAAGTCGACCGGGACACAAAATGGCGGACTTCCCGCTTCTGAACCCGCATTCCAAGTACTATCCCTGCGTCTTGCGTGGCCAGAATCCCTTCAAACATATAGAGAATCCCTGACATTTTCTCACATTATTTGCAGTCTCGAGTTTGATTTAATAATCCGCATTTGAATACCCTCGCTGGCTTCAGTCTGACATCAGGACTCTTCATGCATTATTTAAGGGCGCAAGTGGCAATTTTTATTTTACTTTTTTTCGATGACGCAATACTCGTGTGTCGAATCAATTCAAATTAGCTGGGATGGAATTGCAGTTATTTTTTGGCGTGCTTGGCGTATTTTTTTCTTTTACTTTTTTTCCTTACTTCCGTAAGCCGAAATTTGAAATTTATTAGCATTGGGAGGCATTGTGTTTCGTGAGGCAATTTTTTTTTTAATCTTCTCCCTTGTCGCCACGTCGAAACGTTGCCAAAATTTTTTAATGAGACATTTGATTAATTCATCGATTGCTTTTCTCAAGGCACAGTCACAAATTGGGTAAGGAGAATAAATTTCAACAAAACGGCTTCATGGTCTTTTTTATTTATGTCTTGGTGATTGAAGGATATCGCACTGATGGAAAGGACTGGTTTGGGAGACTCTTTTTTGGATATAGTCTCCATTTATGCAAGTCATGGATAGTTCATAAACTTTTTGAGGTAAAATTTTAAAATCAAAAATTAGGTAAATTCATATTTTAATTTTCATAATTTTAATAAGACATTTGATTAATTCATAGATTGTTTTTCTCAAGGCACAGTCACAAATTGGGTAAGGAGAATAAATTTCAACAAAACGACTTCACAGTCTATTTTATGTCTTGGTGATTGAAGGATATCGCATTGATGAAAAGGACTGGTTTGGGCGATTGTTTTTTGAATATAGTCTCCATTTATGCAAGTCATGGAGACAGTTCATAAATTATTTGTGGTAAATTTGTAAAATCAAAAATTAGTTTCTTTGAATTAGGTAAATAAATTCATATTTTAATTTTCATAATTTTTAATGAGACATTTGATTAATTCATCGATTGCTTTTCTCAAGGCAAAGTCACAAATTGGGTAAGGAGAATAAATTTCAACAAAACGGCTTCACGGTCTTATTTATGTCATGGTGATTGACGGATATCGCATTGACGGGAAAGACTGGTTTGGTCGATTGTTTTTTGATTTAACCCTCTAAGCGGTTCGCACGTACAATTCCGCAAAACCGATTATGACTTCAAAGCGGTTGTCAAGTACAATTTTCTACCTCCAAAAACGTTCTGAAAATGAATGTAATGTACATTTCTGCCAGTGTTAGAGGTAGGAGGGTCAGGTCGATTGTTTAAGAACTGCACCCCTCTTTCACTGACATTTATGAAGGATGCTCCCCTACTCCCTGAGGCACAAAGACGCTGATAGCTTTTCATGGCTTTATGAATCTCTATTTCGTAGTATTTCAATTGCGGTAACAGACGTATCTCTAATTGCACTACTTAAATATCGTGGGTGACTTTCGTAAAAAAATATAAATAATTCTCTTAAAGAATATTTTTATTTGTACTTTTAGAATCCATAATTTCTTATGAGATAATCTTCGAGACTTGATGAGTTTTATGCGTATTAAAAATTAATAATTTATAATATCTATTTATATACCTATTCATAACCGGAAATAAAGGTACAATAACGAGGGTGGGTTTCCCGTATTCCATTCTAGTCGACAAAGGGTGAAGTAAAAAATCATAGAACTCTTTGGCCACTGACACAATAAACCTTTAGCTTATTTTTTGGAGACTTTTTTTCCTCGGTGTAATCCACTCGGAGGGATAGTCTCCATTTATGAAAGTCATGGAGATAGTTCATAAATTATTTGTGATAAATTTGTAAAATTAGAAAATTAATTTCTTTGAATTAGGTAAACACATTCATATTTTAATTTTCATATTTTTAATAAGACATTTGATTAGTTCATCGATTGTTTTTCTCAAGGCGCAGTCACAAATTGGGTAAGGAGAGTAAATTTCAACAAAACGGCTTCACGGTCTTTTTTTATTTATGTCTTGGTGATTGAAGGATATCGCATTGACTGAAAGGTATCACATTGGTTAAGAGGACAAAGAATAATTTAAAAAATGAAATGCTTTTAAGGGGGTTGAAAAAGGATACTTAACACATTGTATGCGGGATACGTAACAGTACGGTTTAGTGTAACAACATGGTTTGTTTGTGGGTACAAAAACGGTATATACAGAAAAACGAAGCCGAATGTTCTTGTGTACAACATAGATTCTGGAAAAAGTTAGACCAATAAAAACTAGTTTTTACATCAGTTGATGCGGAACCACAGAACGGGAAGGTGGGTGAGTGGGTGTATGTGGGTGTGGGGGGTGTAATACGAAAAGGTGTTTAAAAAATGAAATAATTTTCGATCTATTGAGATTTAACCCTCTAAGCGGTTCGCACGTATAATACCACCGGTTGTCACGTACAATTTACGACCTCCAAAAACGTTCCGAAAAGAGATGTAGTGTACATTTCTACCAGTGCTTCTCCCCCCATGGAATTTTGAGGTAGGAGGGTCAGGTCGATTGTTTAGGAACTGCACCCCACTTTGACTGACATTTGTTGAGGGATGCACCTCTACTCCCTGAGGCACAAAGACGCTGATAGCTTCTCATAGCTTTGTCAATCTTTATTTCGAAGTATTTTGTTTGCTGTAACACATGTATCTCTAATTGCACCACTTAAATATCTTGGATGACTATCGTAAAAGAATATAAATAATTCTCTTAAAAAATATTTTTATTCGTACTTTTAGAATCCATTATTTCTTATGGGATGATCTTCGCGACTTGACGAGCTTTATGTGTATTAAAAATTAACAATCTATAATGTCTATTTATATATCTATTTATAACCGGAAGTAAAGGGACAATAACGAGGGTGGTTTCCCGTATTCCAATCTAGTCGACAAAGGGTGGAGTAAAAAATCATAGAACACTTTGGTCACTGACACAATAAAATTATAGCGTATTTTTTAGAGACTTTTCCTCGGTGTGTTGCACTCGGAGAGTTAACTGAATAACTACATTTAAGAACAAAACGCCAGCTCCCGGTACAATTGCGCTGCGAAATGTACCCGCACACTGTGTGTTAAAGCGGCTTGCAGGTCATACCCACATCAGCACAGTACAAAGTGTTTACAGAAACCTTACTCTACATCTTTGCTGCAATTTGCTCTAGAATTGTGTGCGAGATAAAGGTTTCCACGAGAGAAAGGTCACTATTAAAAATTTCCCTGGGACTAAGCGAAATGTACCCGCCCACAATGTGTTAAGGAGGCGTGCAGGTTATACCCACATCAGCACAGCACAAAATGTTTACAGAAACCTTACTCTACATCTTTGCTGCAATTTGCTCTAGAATTGTGTGCGAGATAAAGGTTTCCACGAGAGAAAGGTCACTATTAAAAATTTCCCTGGGACTAAGCGAAATGTACTCGCCCACAATGTGTTAAGGAGGCGTGCAGGTTATACCCACATCTGCACAGCACAAAATGTTTACAGAAACCTTACTCTACATCTTTGCTGCAATTTGCTCTAGAATTGTGTGCGAGATAAAGGTTTCCACGAGAGAAAGGTCACTATTAAAAATTTCCCTGGGACTAAGCGAAATGTTCCCGCCCACAATGTGTTAAGGAGGCATGCAGTTTATACCCACATCAGCACAGCACAAAATGTTTACAGAAACCTTACTCTACATCTTTGCTGCAATTTGCTCTGGAATTGTGTGCGAGATAAAGGTCTCCACAAGAGAAAGGGCACTATTAAAAATTTCCCTGGGACTAAGCTAAATGTACCCGCCCACAATGTGTTAAAGGAATACAACAAATCTCACACGGGACATCTGAAAATAATAATAAATAATTTAACTGGCACACTAATCGAAAGGAATCCTTTCCTCAACTATAAGACTGACAGCTACTGGCTCACTACCAACATTTCGTGTTTAGAATCAGACTTTTCTTCTAGAAACAAAATGGCACCGATCTTGATCAAAGAATTCGACTGAGTCTTAAGTCCCTTGACCTTGCTTTCTGATTGGCCGAACCGTAAGTGGAGTTGTTGTCTCAGGGATTTAGGTGCGAGGGGTGTTGATAATAAAGAATGTAAATATTCAAGGCGCTTTTGATGATGAGATTTGTCCCCGAGATAAGTGGTTTAGATTGGGTTCCGATGGAGACTTTGTCATTTCTTTGTGATTAGTCCCCGCTCCGGCTTTGTTCATGGGCGAGACGCTGTTTGGCATTTAATAGGTTTGTTTGATTGATTCGGTGCCGTATTTTTAGTTACCGGAACGAATTGCTGACCCTCTTCCTGTCGAGAGCGGAAAGAAAATCTGGGATTTTCGAAAGTCATTTATGTTGGATAGTAGTTTAAATAAAAGGGAAACTAATAGAAAATTTTTCGTTGAATATGTATGTATTGTGTATACATTATTTTGAAACGGTATATTTTGTATACATGTATTTACGCTACACATTAAATTTTTGAAGAAAATAGTACACTCAGCTATATAGGGATCGGCTTTCATTCTGAATATTATATACAGACAAAAAGTCCAAATACTTCAGTAAGTCAATATATTTTTTACAATTTCGAAGTTTGTTTCTATGTATGTACATAGAAACCTATGGTTGAAACTAGGAAAATGGATACAGTGATCCTCGTTTTTTTCGCGGTTAAGGGACCAGAACCTTCCACGATAGCTGAAAAATCGAAGTAGGATTTGCCTCTAGGAATTTTCGTGTATGCGGGTACACGAAAGTTTTAAATATGTAAACAGTATTTATACTTTACACATTTAAGACAAAAATTACACAATTATACGTATTTACTTAAACGTGTCAGTGCTGATTAATAAGGTTAATTACAAAAACCTTATAGAGTAATTAATATTAATCAACATTGCTTTCTCAGAGAGGCGAAGAGTTTTTTAAGTTCTTCCAAGACAACAATCATCGCGTAACCATTTGGTTCTTTTATTTAAACAGGAAATGTGTTCAAAAGTTGGAACAGCCCTGCACATAGTGTGCTGTTGTTTCTGTGCACTAAATAGCACTTTTTGCTTTATAAATTCAAAACAAAGAGTTATATTGGGTTGGAAATTAAGTCATTGCCTCTTTTTGTCGATAGTCACTCTACACTTTTGTTTTGTTAACGTGGTCAGAGAATCTAACTTATATTTTTTTCTTACTGCGTGGACTTTTAATTAGTAAAAAAAATTTATGGATTAGTTCTTTAGTTTTGTTTTTATTCCATTTTAAATCTGGAAAAACAGGACGTGCACTTCCGACACATTTTATTCATTACTTCCGAAAAGGCAGAACGCATCAAGCACAAAAGTAGTTATGTGCCGTATATGGAAATGAAGCCTTAAAAGAAAGGCAGTGTCGAAATTGGTTTGAAAAATTCTTTCTGGTGTTTTTTCACTGAAAAATGCACAACGATCTGGCCCGCCTAGTCGAAGTTGATGAAACCCATATCAAGGCCATTATCGATTCAGATCGTCACAGCTCAACACGAGACATTGCAGAGAAGCTCAATGTATCGCATACATGCATTAAACAAAAAATGAAAAACCCTTGGTTATGTGAAGAAACGATTTATGGATCAATCACCAGCTAAAGGAAATTCATTTGACAGATTAGCATCTGTCATTCGCTTCTGAAACGCAATAAAAATGATCCATTTCTGAGAAACCTAGTTACTGGCGACAAAAAGTGAATAGTTTATGAAAATGTTACTCACCAGAGATCGTGGGTGAAGCAAGATCAAGCAGCCCAAACAGCATCAAAAGCAGAGATTCGCCAAAAAGAGATTATGCTGTCAGTCTTGTGAGATTACAAAGGAATTTTGTATTTTGAATACTTCAGAACCAAACGATCAATTCAAACGTGTAAAATGAACAACTCGACAAACTGAACGATGCAGTTGAAAAAAAGTGGTCGATATTGTCAAATCGGAAGGGTGTTGCTTTCCATCAGGATAACGCAAGGCCCCACACATATTTGGTCACTCGGAAAAAATTATTGGAACTGAGTTGGGATGTTTTGTCTCACCCACCATAAGAGCTGATCTTGCGCCTTCGGATTACCATATGTTTCGTTCCATGCAAAACTCTTTAAATGGTAAAATATTTGATAACGAGGATGATGTCAGATCACACCTAATTCAGTTTTCGGTTGGTATTTCAACCGAAACGAGAATCTTTAAAAAGACCACTATGTTTGTAAAAAAAAAACTGGACCTTCCTATCCCCACTGTCTTTTATTCAGCTGTCATCAGAAACTTCGTTATCAATCATATTTTTTATGTTCTTAATTACAGAAGGCTACATTTCTTTTGCACAAAAGTGGGAAAGCACTAAAGCTTCCTTTCCCGTATCTACATGAATGTGGACAAAATTTCCGGCTCGAAAAGGTTATAGCAAAGACCAGGCATTTTACAAACGTTGAATTTTTACAATGCCAGAACGATGGAGAAAGGTCATCGACAAGAACGGGCAATATCTAATAGAATAAAGTTATATTTTTTAACAAAAATTCTGAATATTCCTTATTTGAAATCGGCAATGACTTAGATGCCATCCTAATAGTTCAATTTTGCAAAATCATTGATTGAGCCCATGGCGTAATTTTAATAGTGTATTTTTAACACTTTAAATGAGTTAAGTGAAATATATTCAAAATATAAACTTGTTATTTAAATTATTTCCTTATCAATAAAATATAAAAATGCCTTAACTGCTTCAGACGCGTTCATCCATTATGTACCAATGCAGATTCTTTTATTCTTATGAAAAAATCCTTTAATACTATTTACATCACACAAATGATGTTTTGTTTCCTAATGGAATACACGCTACAGTGTTTCTAATTTCCAGAAAAATGTCATTTTGCCACCGACAATGGCGAAAAGAAAATATTGGCTCCTTTCAGAAACGAGCTGCTTTAACAATCACGCCTAAATTTCAGTTTTCCATGGGAAAATGAGCGGTGAAAAAAAACAATGAAACTCATCTCTCTGTTTGGCGTTTCCTCAGAAACATCCATTTAACATCCTGATTATTTCGGGGCTTTTCACAATGGCGGCACCCCAAAAAGAAGAAAATGGCTGCACATTAAGTGAATGTCACATTAACACATGTCGTGATGGGTAACTGAAAAGTAATTGCCACGGCAAAATGGCATTCATCTGTTGCCAATTAGCACCCAATAGTCCTTCATTTTTCTCTTTCTTTAGAAGACGGGATTGGCGCCTAAACTATTTACTCGCCAATGGGAATCTGGCGCATTATTAGAGTCGAGCAAATAGTGTCGAGATGGTTAAACTGCCATAAACTTTTAATTGAATGGAAGTGCTTTGTGTGAAGCATTTTCTAATAGGTTTATAATGAAAGGAATGGCATCGATATTGTAGAATTCGTTAATATGAAGATCACTTCTACTTTAGTATATGCTGTTTTTAAGAACGTTAATACTTTATACACATGTTAATTAAGTTATTAAGAATACTATACACTTCCTTGTAAGGAAGTGAGTATTTGTTGTCATTATTAACACATTTTATGCGGGAAACGTACTAGTACATTTCCTGACAATTGATACTTGATCGCGGGTCACGTACTAGAACGGGTTAGTGTAACAACATGGTTTGTGTGTACAAAAATAAAGTTATATACAGGAAAACGAAACGGAATATTCTTGTATACTACATAGATTCTGGAAAAACGCAGACAAATAAAAATTAGTTTTTACATCAGTCGATGCTGAATCACAGAACATTAAGGTTCATTAACCCCTTCCGGTATGACTTACTAATGAAAAAGTGTGCATGAAATAACCATTTAATTTTTATTTAAAAAACTTGTTTCATTTTACAATTCTTACATATTCTTAATTAAAATCCACTTTTTACATAGTGTTAAATAATATCAGAAACAGTAAAATTAAGAAAATATCAAAGCAAAACATTAATAAGGTATACAGATAATAGTCTTCAAGCTAGTGGTACTTTTCAAAACAAAGTGCAAAGGAATTCTTAATTGTTTACACCGCCAAGTACTCTCACTTTTAATTTGATTCTTGTAACACACACGGCATTTCTTAGTAGGTTTTCTTTTATTCTGACTCATTAATTTGGCAATGACTTGTACCAAGAAATTCTAAGTAAACAATATGCAATAGTGACTTGTGATTTTCACAAGTGATAAAAGTGTTGCCAAATTCAGTACGCTAGAAATTTTAAACTAAATTATCATATTTAACAGTAACTTTAATCGCATGACGAGTGTAGCTCGTCATTGTGCGGTATGGAATGAAAACTAATGACGAGCTAGACTCGTCTTTTTACCGGAAGGGGTTAAAAAAAATCAATTTAGATTTAAAATTAATTTTTTATTTATCCTTGAGAAAATGATATATATAATGTGTATTTATATATTATATATATATTTCTATTCATATTTATTTATTTGTCTATATATTTGTTTATATATTTCAATATAAAATACAGAAAGTTGTTTAAAAAATGAAGTAATTTTCGATCTATTAAAATTTAACTGAATAACTAAATTTACCCGCAAAAAGCCCGCTCACGGTACAATTCTGTTGCGAAATGTACCCCCATATGTGTTAAATGTCTAAGTGATAGTGGACTTGCATCTTTGTGAAACGTAACAGAAAATTCGATATTTCTAGAGTAATCAGTTATGAAATGTAAGTGACAATATAATTTTATTTTTTTCATTCTATAATAAATGTAACAATTACCACAACATACTATTCAATTGATAATTTAAAATGTTTTTGAAACACTTAATTTAAAAAAAATTCACACTTGCGCATTGTTTAACTTGAAGCATTTAAAAGAAGTTTATGTACTTCAAAATACATAAACTAAATTCTGAATTTAAAAGAATTATTTCACTTTCTACGGTAAATATGAATATTGCTGTTTTAATACTTATACTAGACTATGTTGTACTGTTTTAATGCTATAAATCCTAAAATTGTAAAATGTTTTTAAATAAATTATAAATTGGACCTATTTGAAGTAAAAGTAAAGAAAAAATAATTTTAAAAATACTTGACGCCATCAAGCGTACAGTCATTACAAACGTAATTATATTAAAATTCCCACATCGCCTGTACGGGGATTAAGTTATTAAAAATACTATACACTTTCTTGTAAGTATTTCTTTACAGTATTAAATGTCTGATAAGTGTTAGTAGCCTTGCTGCTTTGTGAAATGTAACAGAAAATTCGATATTTCTAGAGCAATCACTTATGAAATGTAACTGATATTATAATTATATTTTTGTCATTTTATAAAAAATGTAACATTTACCACAACATACTATGCAATTGATAATTTAAAATGCTTTTGAAACACTTAATTTCAAGAAAGTTCAAATACTCCTTGCGCATTGTTTAACTTGAAGCATTTAAAAGATATGTACTCCAAAATACATAAACTAAATTCTGAATTTAAAAGAATTATTTCACTTTCTACGGTAACTATGAATATTGCTGTTTTAATACTTATACTAGACTATGTTGTACTGTTTTAACGCTATAAATCCAAAAATTGTAAAATGTTTTTAAATTATAAATTGGACCATTTTGAAAGAAAAGTAAGGAAAAAATAATTTTAAAAATACTTGACGCCATCAAGCATACATTTTCACAAACTTAATTAAGCCGAGCGATGGCCGATTGGTTAGGGTGCTGGCCTTCGGAACCAGAGTTCATGGGTTGGAATCCCACTATGGCATGGATGTTCGTAGCCGTTCGGAATCGGCTTTAAGAAGTAGGTCCCGGTCTCGTTAGCTCTTGTGTTGCAAAAAGTAGACCATAGCACTCCAAAACCAAACCAAATCAATCGTAATTAGATTAAAATTACATCACCTGTACGGGAATTAAGTTATTAAGAACACACACTTTCTTGTATTTCTTTACGTATTAAATATCTGATATGTGTTAGTAGATTTGCAGCTTTGTGAGATGTAACAGAAAATTCGATGTTTCAAAAGCAATCACTTATGAAATGTAACTGAGAATATAATTATATTTTTGTCATTCTATTAAATGTAACATTTACCACAACATACTATGCAATTGATAATTTAAAATGCTTTTGAAACACTTAATTTCAAGAAAGTTCAAACACTCCTTGCGCATTGTTAAATGTAATAACTCTTTACAATTTGTTAACTTGTAGCATTTAAATAAGTTTATGTACTTCTACATAATTAAATACATAAATTCTGAATTCAAAAGAATTACTTGACGTATTGTACGGGATATATGAATTTTCTCACTTATCTACTTATACTTGACGACCCGAAAGACTTTGTCCTGTTTTAACGTCGTAAATCCAAAAATTGTAAAATGCTTTTAAATAAATTATAAATTAGACCGTTTAAATTATAAATTAGACCGTAAGTATTTCTTTACAGTATTAAATGTCTGATACGTGTTAGTAGCCTTGCAGCTTTGTGAAATGTAGCAGAAAATTCGATATTTCTAAAGCAATCATTTATGAAATGTAACTGACAATATAATTTTATTTTTGTCATTCTATAATAAATGTAACAATTACCACAACATACTATGGAATTGATAATTTAAAATGTTTATGAAACACTTAATTTCAAGACATTTTAAACAATTGCCCATTGTTTAACTTGAAACATTTAAAACTTTACTTACATCAAAATACATAAACTGAATTTTGAATTTAAAAGAATTAATTCACTTTCTACGGTAAATATAAATTCTTTTGTTTTTTTACTTATACTAGACTATGTTGTACTGTTTTAACGCTATCAATCCTAAAATTGTAAAATGTTTTTAAATAAATTATAAATTGGACCCTTTTGAGGGAAAAGTTAAGGAAAAATTATTTTGAAAATACTTGACGCCACAACACGTACAGTCATTACAAACGTTACTTAGATTAAAATTCCCACATCGCCTGTACGGGGATTAAGTTATTAAAAATACTATACACTTTCTTGTAAGTATTTCTTTACAGTATTAAATGTCTGATACGTGTTAGTAGCCTTGCAGCTTTGTGAAATGTAGCAGAAAATTCGATATTTCTAAAGCAATCATTTATGAAATGTAACTGACAATATAATTTTATTTTTGTCATTCTATAATAAATGCAACTTTTACCACAACATACTATGCAATTGATAATTTAAAATGCTTTTGAAACACTTAATTTCAAGAAAATTAAAATACTCCTTGTTCATTGTTAAATGTAATAACGCTTTATAATTTAACTTGCAGCATTTAAAATAAGTTTATGTACTACAAAATACATAAACTAAATTCTGAATACAAAAGATTTACTTGTATTGTAAGGTTTATATGAATTCTCCTTCTATTTATACTAGACAACCCGACAGAGATTGTCCTGTTTCAACGCTGTAAATCCAAAAATTGTAAAACGTTTTTAAATAAATTATAAATTGGACCATTTTGATGGAAAAGTAAGGAAAAATATATTTTTAAAATACTTGACACCACCATGCGTACAGTCATCACAAGCGTAATTAGATTAAATTAAATTGCCTGTACGGGGATCCGGTCCTCGGGCTTCTCTTACTGAAGCCCGTTGCGCCGACCACTGCGCCACAGATACGTTGGTAGTGAAGGGTTTTAAACGGCATTATATGAGTTTCTATAAGTACTCAATTCTGGATTTTTAATAAAAATTTTCTCGTTATCACTATTTATACTGAAGTAAATATACTTTATCCATGTTACTACTTTGTGTAAAATGTTTATTATATTTGATTTATTATCCGGGTATGAAGCATATATTAAACAGAGTTACACTATTGACATTAATTCTTAGGCTGGTTGCACACACAGCTGATATTTCAGCCAGCGGAGAATTTACCGTTGCTGCTCAACAAATTCAACAACGTTGATTGGTTGATTTCTTTAATCGGCGACGGTAAATTCTCTGTTCGTTACAAAATCCGTTGTGTGTGCAACCAGCCTTAAAAGTACAATTAAAATAGATTATAATGCATAAAAATAAAACTATTTTCTTGCTTAACTGGAAAGTTGACTGCAAGATTAGAAACAGCATATTATTTTGAGATGTTTCTATGTAACATTTAATTAGATTGATATATGTTAATAGACAATATTTAAATAACATAAAATAAATTAGGGATTCCATAAAATTGTAAATATTTCTAAGTACCTGGGAATACGTAGATGAAATACGCTTTATACTGGCAAGTTGTTATTCTATTTTTTTTTTGTTTATACACACATTTTGAATCTTGTAAACAAAACAATCGTCGGAAGTGTGAAATAATTTGATAATATTGTAACATACTGCGTCGTCCACTCGATACGAAGCTTGACGGCATGGCAACGTCAGTCTACAATATCTTTTCAGGTCTGTGACGTCATTGTATGTTAACCTATTGTGTGCTGGTACATTTCGCAGTGGAATTGACCAGAAGAGGGCGTTTTGCTGGTAAATTTAGTTATTCAGTTACATCTAAATAGTTCGAAAATTATTCAGTGTTTTAACCAACTTTTCGTATTTTATATTGAAATAAACATATATAATTAGAAATATATAAATAACATCTATAAGATTTTTGTAAACAAAAAAATATTTTTTGTGGGTAAATTTATAATAGTATCATAAATATGAATAATCAAATAGAAATATCAGTATATAGTTTTAATTCTTCCGAATAGTTATATATATATAAACATTTTTACATTATAAAAAATGAAAAGAGCTATCATAAATCTAATAATTTAAAAACTAGTTTTTTTATTTGTCTAAATTTTCCAGCATCTATGTAGTAGACAAGAACATTCGGGTTCGTTTTCCTGTATATACCGTTATTTTTGTACCCACAAACAAATCATATTGTTACACTAACGAGTACTAGTACGTGTTCCGCGCTCAATTATCAATCACCAGAAAACATACTAGTACGTGACCAGCGTACAAGTATCGATTGTGGAAAACGTACTAGTATTTGTCCTGCTCAAGTATCAATCGTCAGAAAACGTACTAATATGTGACCCGAGCTCAAGTATCAATCGTCGGAAACGTACTAGTGTGTGACCCGCCCTCAAGTATCGATCGTTAGAAAACGTATATTGTACGTGACTCTCATACAATGTGTTAATCAGATTGATATATGTTAATGGACAATATTTAAATAATATTAAATAAATTAGGAGTTCCATAATGTTGTAAGCATTTTAAAGTATTTGGGAATAAGTAGATAAAATGCTGTTTATGCCGGATATTTATTCTATTTTTGTTTACATACACATAACATTTTGAATCTTGTAAACAGAACAATCGTCGGAAGGGTGAAATAATTTGATAATCTTGTCACATAACATACTGCAGCGTCACAATGATACGGATCTTGACGTCACTGCAACGTCTGTATGACGTCATCGCATGTTAAGAATTAATAGTAATACATCAAACTTCTAAACTTATTTTGGTGTTTATTTTTCATTTTTGTATCAGTTTGATGAATTTAGAGAACGAAACAGACTACGGTATTAGGAAAAGCTTTAGAAATTCTTCTCTTAAAATAGAATTCTCTAAAATATACACATGAAATGTAACGTAGGTATTGTTGAATAGACTAAGGCATCATTCCGAGCAACACCCACACGTGCTAGAGATATACAGAAACCTAAACAATATCTGTCAGCAAGAGATACAGTTCGAGGCTAACAATCTCCTTTGGCGATAAGGCAAAAAGGGATTTGAGGGTGTCACGGCAGAAATGTGTGTGTAGGAGTCTCATTCCTTTCTCTTGGCATTGTTAGGGAGAAACGTGCGAGAGGCTTTTGTTGTTCTGTCACGTCCAAGTAAATGCCTCTTGGCGGGAAAATTGGCACTTTTCATGTTGGGCTTGATAGGCGTTGACACTTTTAAATCATACAAGAGACAGACGGGGTATATGCCAGTTTGGGGAGCAATTAGGATTGTTATTTAATCTGCCACGCTGTATAGAACTAGATTCTTTTCCTCGTATTTTACTTTTATAGAACTCATGTGAATTCTACTGCTACATTTCAGTTATATTATGCTACATATTCATTTATTTACAAGCATGGGTGACCGTTTTTTGTACTCGATTTCTATGTATGAATATCTAGCATAAAGTTTTAGGTTCGGTTTACAGCGCTACAGTCTACTTTTTTGATGAATAATGGCTACATCCGTGATTCCAATGAGTTTATTTTGAACATAAGAGTAACGTTTCTGCCATTTTTTATAGAAAGTATGATTTTGAGAGTCGTTTTAGCTCAATGGGCAAAGGTATTAAATCAACCCGAAACAAACAACGCGGTTTGGTTTGATTTAAAGCTTTACGGTCTACTATTTTTCAACAAGAGGGCTAATGAGACAGAGAGGGACCTACTGATTAAAGAAGATTCCGAACTGCTACGAACTTCCATGCCACAGTGGGATTCGAACACAAACTCCAATACCGAAAATCAGCACAATAATCATTCGACCATCGATCGGAACCTCATAAGCGGTATACCGTCTTAAACGAGAAAGTATAAAGCAGGTTAATATATATATTTATGCATATAACATAAGTACATATGTTTCTGTGTACATATCACTCAAAAACATAAGAACGTTTTAGGTAGAATCACTCAGTCTGCTTGATGAATCTAGGACAAATAGTATTACAAATAATTATATTTTAGATGTAAATATGTACTATATATATATGGGTAAACATACATACATAAGATATATATATATATATATATATATATATATATATATATATATATATATATATATATATATATATATATATATATATATATATATATATATATATATATATATATACGTAGACATGATTGCGTTTTCTTACTGTAGTACATTTTAGGAGTACTAGAGCTTAGTGGAATTTGCGTTTAAATTTAAAGGGAAGTTGCTCTTTTAGGAATACAATAAGTATCTCATATATAGAACGTCTTACGCAGGAAACATTCGTAAACGAGAAAAATATTAGGCGAGTTCATTCGTATATTTATACACATAACTAATAATATACATATGTTTCTGTAGACACATCACTCACAAACATAAGAAAGTTCTCTCTCTAGATATCTCTGTATATTCCTATCTGTATAGATAGCAATACCATTTAAGGAGTACTAACGCTTAGTGGTAATTATGTTTAAATATAAAGCTTCTTAAATTGGGATAATTACATTTATATTAATATAATAGGTATCTCATAAATAGAAAGTCTTACTCAGCAAACCATGGTAAACGAGAAAATCTTAAGCGAGTTCATTCGTATTATTATACACATAACTAATATTATACGTACATGTTTTTGTACGAAATATCGCTCTAACATGTGAACGTTCTTTGTAGAATCACCCAATCTGCTGGATGAATCTAGAACAAATAGAATTAAAAATAATTATATTGCCGCATAAAGATTAGTCATCGAGCTCAGTGGCCAAATGATCAAAGCGCGCGGTCCAGACCCGAAGATTGTGGGTTCGATGCTTGAATGGCGATTTATACTGAGTACGGATTTTTAAATTTAAAGTGTTATTTATTGTTTCCTTATATTCTTGAACATTCTAGATATTTCTTTAATGTGTAAATTAGTTATGTAAATTAGTTATAAAAGCTGATACCCACTAGCTGTAGGCAACTTCTCGATCTTGTAAAGTTGCGAGTTGCTACTTAGCTTCAATAAATTCGTCTCTTAAGTTAAAAGGTGTATTCATTCGAATCTTCGTTACATTATAGATGTAAATATGTACTATATATATGCATAAACATACATAAGATACATTTATACATACATATATATATATATATATATATATATATATAGATATATATATATATACACATATATATATATATATACACATATACACACACAGACATGATTGCGTTTTTTCCCTGTAGAAGCATTAAGGAGTACTAGTGATAAGTGGAAATAGTGTTTAAACTTAAAGCTTCTTAAATTGGGAATGTTACTCTTTGAGGAATGCAATAGTAATCTCATAAATAGAACTTCTTACACAGGAAATCTTATACGAGAAACTCTTATTAGAGTTCATTTCTATATTTATACACATAATAATATACATACATATGTTTTAGTACACTCACAAACATACGAAGGTTCTTGGAGGAATCACTCAATCTGCTTGAAGAATCTAGGACAAATAGAATTCCAATACGCGATCGTTCGTGAAAATCATTCCCTCTATCCCATCCGTAGCAAAGAAATCCCAGTAGCAATAATCATAACAAGAGAAGAAAAAAAAGAATCAATAAACACCGCGAGATGAATGTCTTCGAAGTATTTAAGTGTTTCTTTCCATCCCCGAGGCGGTTACGCAGTGGACACACGGTGCATCGAACATCGAGCACTATTCCGATGTCGAACTCGCTTGTAAGTCGTATTACTTTTAATTTCTGTTACGTGATTGAAGGTTGTAACCCTTGTAAGAACGGAATAAAAAAGAAAATTACCGAAAATTTTCTTATCAGGTAATTACACTGCGTCTTAGGACATGTATTACGCGAGGAAATGAGGCGGAAAACTACATCTGGGCCTTAAGCCTGTTTTTAGTGCTTTTTTAACCTCCCGTAATACGCCATTTCTGGCCTGCTTTTTTTTCGTTTTATTTTATTCGGCGAAGCTATATGTAAATGCATTAAGTACATTGATTGCATTGGATGTTATTTCTTTTAATAGAAAAATCGTCTGACGATGGAGAGAAGAAAAAATTAGTTTCGTATATGATGGATGGCATCAGCTCTGGGGGTTGCTGGGTTTCTTGTTAGAGTAACTGAATTTATAATGCGATTTGGGTGACTTGAATATCTGGTTAGGTTTAGTCAGAATTATATACGTGAAGAAGTATGTATAGAACTTGTTTTGAGGGTAGACACTTGTCTAATTCGCTATCATTTCGTGACCTCTGGGGGTATTAATTGAATCGGGGCCAGATGTTCATTGGAACATTATAAAAATGATTGATCATAAATCATTTTACATAGATATTAGTTCAAAAAGCTATTATCACCAATTTGCCTTTTAATATGGCTAGCATGTAATAAAATTTCTTTTCAATCTGGAAAAGCTTGTAGATACATTTGAAAATTTTAATGGAATCTGTTTACTTGCTACTACCAAGAATGTATAAACTATGTTTATAAACGTGCATACAAACATACACACAGACAGGCAGGGGTAGAGGGGTATATACGTATAAAAATAGGTATATATAATTAATGTATATAAAATTCTTATTTTTATACTCTAGTGTTGTGACGAAAATTTTAGACTGTTTTAAAAAAACCATTTTAGTAATATCCTAAATTTTCAGTGCCAAATGTTTAGATCGCTGATCTTCGGTACTGGAGTTCCTGTATTAGAATCCTACTGTGACCTGGTTGTTCGTAGTCATTAGGAATTAACTTTAAAGCAGTTGGTACTGGTCTCATTAGCCTTCGTGATCAAAACAGTAGACCATAGCGCTCCAAACCAAACAAATCTAATCTAAATTTTAAGTAATTGTAAGAATGTTACGCTGGCTTAGTGTCTGAGAAAAAAGAAATTAATACTAATTAAAAACACATGGTCAACAATGCCTTGATTAAATGATTTTATACATTTACGTAAATGCCTAAGGAATACAACTGGAACACAACTTATCATTTGTAGATATGGAACACTCCTCTGGATTCTTCTTCGATCCCGCAATAATGGCATCCTTTTTCCCTCTTCTCGTGTAGCTCCAAAATGTCTATCCTGCAAGCAGCAGATGCCAGCAGCGTTCACCCTCTTCTCTCCTCTGGTAACAACCTTGTCCTCTAAATAATTCAGACTGTCCCACGGAGAAAAAACAGGGGTTCACTCCAGAACGGAGGGGTCAGAATCCTCCAAACCAACGGGCCCTTCTATTGGTTGTGAGAAGTCCGAAGTTCCTTTCTACACTCAAGAGCCAAAACATTATGACCACCCCCTACATTTTGCAATAAATTCACCTGGATGACGTGGAAAGCACGTGATCAGGTTGAAGTGGTATTTCACTGCTGCTAGAGAGCCTGAATTATCATTCTTTAACTTACTTCTGTGTGTGATGGGAAAGGCTGTGTATCTAAGAGATTTTGATAGAGGGCAGATTGTAATGGCTCGATGGTATTATGCTTTGAGGGACGTTCTTTTGGGCATCTCTGGGACCCATGGTTATGGCAGAGCAGACCATGAATGCTACAGGGTATGTAAACATCATTACGGACAAGTTGCATCCTTACATGACCTCTGTTTTTCCTGCTGGAAATGGAATGTTTCAACAGGACAACGCCCCGTGTCACAAGGCTAAAATTGTGTTGGAATGGTTCCAGGAACATGATGCTGAATTCCAGTTAATGTCCTGGCCGCATCTCAATCTGATATAACACATTTGGGATGTCATGGGACGGCAGCTCAGAGTTCAAAGTCCACCAATTTGAAATATCTCGGATTTGCGTAACCGTTGCTTAAACATCTGGTACAATTTGTCTCTGACCATCTACTAAGGCCTTGTGGCATCCATAGCAAGGTGGGTTGAAGCTGTGTCGCCCGTCAAATGTGAGCCAACTCGTTATTGGACAGTGGTCATAATGATTTGGCTCTATAGTGTAGTTCAGACGGGTCCTGGTTTCTTTGCCTTTGGTGATGTCTCATTGGAAGAGGTAAAACAAACGTTGAAGCACCGAATGTAACTTATTGTTACAGCAATAAGTTACTGACATTTAAGTTCTTTTTATCAAGAAAGTCCTTTATCAGTTATTTTACTACTGCATTCCAACATCGAAAATTCAATTATAAACAGTTGAAACAAACGTTTAAATTTTAAGTATTCTCTACGTTTAAAACAACATATCTGATATTTTAATTAAAATAAAACTCAAATAATGCTTAAAAAAACCCTTTAAGTAATCATAGAATAATCATGAAGTAACATTTATAATATTTATCAGTAATATTTAATTTCAAAAGATCTGTCATTAGTGATTAATTTTTATAAAAAAAAATGGATGTTTAACTTTAAGAAAAACTGAGTAATTTTTAGCTTAAAAAATCTTTCATCAGTGTTCAGCTTAATGAATTCATAAGGTAACGTTTGATTAAATATTTTAATGTAATCATTAATTTAGTGTATGTTAAGATAATTTAATTTCTTTTTAAAGGATTTTCTAATTACGGTTGCTTTATCTTTAATAAATGATTGATCGAAAAACGTATGATAAAAACGTCAGTTGGCAGTTTTTCTGATTTCTTTTTTTATAAATTTGCATTTCGAAAGATATACATTGTAGAATCATAGTATACTTTATGTACTAGCATATAGCCCGTCATATGACGGGATTAGTAAAACTTTTAAATTTGCAGAATTGTAAAGTATCCTTGTGGTAGATAAAAAAAAGTTTGTTTTTTGGCTGAGAATTATCTGGTACAAGCTCAATAATTTATCTTCCTTCTCCTCTAAAGTCTCCCGATACTGTGAATGCCCTTTAGAATCACGTTGAATTCATTTAATTAAACTGTATGGTTATGCATAAAAAAATAACACAAACAAGCAAACTTCTCAATTTTCAAAGATAACTTAAACGCTAGATATTTATTAGTCCGTGATATAGACTTCTAGACTTTTATGAAAAGTTTGTTGTTAGTACCGGTGTTAAAATCTTCATTGCAACAAAAAATAATCGATGATTAAAATTATGACATTCGTACCTAATCTACTATTAAAGCCAAATATAAAAAGTATTTACGTAATATCTAAGTTCAGTGTATGCTTGACAATATATGCGAACTTGTTGTTTAGCTCAGTTATGCAACGCTTTGCATTTTTTTTTTTCTTTCCACAAGTAATTGATTGTCGAGTTACTCACTCGGTCTTTTGTTGCGTTATTTCGTCTTTCAAAATTGAATTCCTGCCGAAAAACGCTGGCCGATTGGTTAGGGCGCTAAACTATCTTAATAAAAAGTCCTAGCTCAGATTTAGAAGCTTTTCGTGACTTTTTCCCTACGGGGATTTGTGTTATCTGATATTCTAAATAAAATTGATAAAATGAGTGCAATGTATGCGGGACACGTACTAGTACGTTTTCTGACGATTGATACTTGAGCGCGGGTCACGTACTAGTACGGATTATATAACATGGTTTGTTTGTGAGTACAAAATTTAGTGATTTCGTAAAAATGCTTTTTTTTTTTTTGTTAAATAATTACAGGAAAATGAAGCGAATGTTCTCGTCTACTACACCAAAGTAGAATCTGGAAAAATTGAGACACATAAAAACTAGTTTTTACATCAGTCGATGCGGAACCACAGAAAGGAAAGGTTGATAAAAAAAATCAATTTAGATTTAAAATTAACTTTTCTTTTATCCTTGCGAAAATGATAGATATATTTGTATTTATACATATATTTATTTGTCTATTTATATATTTGTTTATATATTTCAATATAAAATACGAAAAGTTGGTTAATAAATTAAATAATTTTCGATCTATTTTTAAATTTCCACGCAAAACGCCCGCTCCTGGTACAATTCTACAATCTGTTAAATACAAAATGTACGCGCACACAATGTGTTAAGATATTATATACATCGTTACATTCTTCAAATCTTTACAAGGCCGAAGATGGCTGAATAGTTTAAGTAAATTTGAAGTCGCTATTCTTCGGTACCAGAGTTCGTGGGTTTGATAAGCAGTATACCCCAAACTCATTAGCACTAATATTGCGAAAAAGAGACCGTAGTGCTCCAAATCAAACCATTTCTTGAACAATTTCAATTAAGTAAATCGTAGAGCTGCAAACCAAACGACAAATATATAGTCATTGTTGAAGTTATAATCGACATATAATGTATTGTATAAACTATAGCGAATATTTAAGCTTGAAATTATAAAACCGCCAAAATGACTGTCTTCGTAGTTCTAGTGTTAAGCATTTGGTCCCACTCCTTACTCCCTTATTAAACCTTTAATACCATTATTTTAAGTCTTATTTTCTTTGGTTAGAAGCAGGCGATTAAATTTATCCATTTATCACCTAATCAATAGGTAAAATTAACTTTTTCTAGCATTATGACGTCATTCCTTTAACCATCTCATTTAATCATTTATTTTAAAATATTTAAATATCTTCTGCATGTTTTTCATGCGATTTATTACTGAACTTAGATATTACGTCAATAATTTTCTTGTATATTTGGCTTAAATAATAGACTAGGTAAATACGTGATAATTCTAAATTTAATAATCAATTACTTTTTGTTGCAAGCTAATTCTCAGCCAAAAAACAAGCTATTTTACCTGCCTCATAAGGGAATTTTACAATTCTAGAAAATTAAAAATTTTACCGATCCCGTCATATGACGGGGTATATGCTAGCGGTCTCATTACCCTTTGTGTAGGAAAAAAAGTAGACTGTAGAGCATCAATTCCAGGTAAAGATGAGTTTTTAATGATACCGATGTGCGAGGTCATCTCGAGATCGGTAAGGAAAAAAAAAGGTGTTAGAATAAGAGTAGTGTGTTTTGGAATTGCTCGCTGATTGATTCGTACCATAAATTTTATTCAACGCGGTGGTAGCGACGAAAAAGAAAAATCCATTCGAATCTTAACAGTCTGCTCTCCCCATCCACTCACTCTGTATTCGTCATTTTTATTTATCAGGTTTTAAAACTTGAAGTTTTTGAGAGGGACTGAGATTATCTAGATAGAAAAAAGTTGAGATCTATCTCCTCAGGAATATCAAAAGGAGGTTTTGATGTCGCCACTTTTAACGCGTCTCCGAGACTATTTATGACTTTTTAAAAACGACGGTTGCTTTTGCTTGGGTGAATTAATGCGCGTTCTGGCTTTATTTTTTCAGTGGAAGATGTTTTTCTGTTTTTCATATTTTCCCCACTTCAGTCGACAAGGACATATAAATAGCTGATTTATTTTAGCCCTAACTATAAAATGGGAACGGGAAGTGTCTAACAGTAAAAAATCTGGGAGTTTATGATAGTTTTTTTTTTTACCTGTTTCTTATGTTCTGAAAAGGAAAAATTTGGTTTGTTTCTCACTGAAAGGGAATAAAGTACACCCTTAAAATTGAAAGTTGGTTTTCAAGCAGCAGTTTTTAACCTGAGAGAACTCAAAAGCTGTAACTTAATTCAGCAATAAAAATCTTATTTGTCGATTCCTCAATCTTTTTTTTCTGTCAATGTCACTTTTTTTTCAATACTTTGTATCTCGCAAACTGACACACTTAACACATTGTGTGCATTTCACAGCGGTAGGAAAAGTAGACCGTAGAGCTACAAACCAAACCACTCTGAATCAAATTATAATCGGCAAATGCAATGTATCTTATCAATTATAACGAATATTGAAAATCAGTAGTTCTGGTGTTAAGCAGTTGGTCCGGTCTCATTAACCGTCCCGCGTACTAAAAAAGTAAACTGTAGAGCTGCAAATCAAACCTATTAAATAAAATTTATGTATGTATATATAAATTATAAAGTGAAATTTAAGCATGAAATTTGAAAACCGTCAAAAATAACGGTCATTGTAGTTCTAGTTTTAAGTAGTTGGTCCCGGTCTCATTAGCCGTAGACTAGGAAAAGCGGACCGTAGAGCTGCAAACCAAACCATTGCTGAATAAAAATTATAATCGACATATAATGTATTGTATAAATTATAGCGAATATTTAAGCATGAAATTTGTATGTATGTATGTATATGTATATATGTATGTATGTATATGTATGTATATGTATATATGTATGTATGTATATGTATATAATGATGGTCTTGGTAGTTCTGGTTTAAGCATTGTCACGGTCTCATTAACCGTCGCGTACAAAAAAAAGTAAACCGTAGAGCAGCAAACCAAAACCACTGTTAAATAAAAATTATAATCGGCAATATAATAATGTATTGTATAAATTATAGGGAATATTTAAGCATGAAATGTATATGTATATATGTATGTATGTATATGTATAAAATGACGGACTCAGTTCTAAGCAGCAAAGTCCGGTCTCATTAGCCGTCGTGTACGAAAAAAGTAGACCTATATGTATGTATATGTATATATGTATGTATATGACTTGTGTTTTTTTGGTTTTTCTTGTTTTGTCTTTTGTTTTGTCTTTTTTTTATTTTGTTTTTTCTTTTGTTTTGTTTTGTTTTTTTTTTTTATTGGTTATGCTTTATTTTTTCTTCGTTTGTTCTAAGTATTAAGTAATTTGATCCCGGTCTGGATAAATTAAAAGTTAATTTTAAATCTAAACTGATTTTTTTTCAACCAAACTTTCCGCTCTGTGGTTCCACATCGACTGATGTAAAAACTAGTTTTTATTTGTCTAAATTTTTCCAGAATATGTTGTAGACAAGAACATTCGGCTTCGTTTTCCTGTATATACCGTTATTTTTCTACTCACAGACAAACCATGTTTTTACAGTAACGCGTACGAGTGCATGACCCGTGCTCAAGTATCAATCTTCAGAAAACGTACTTGTACGTATACCGCATACAATGTGTTAACATACCCCTTCCCGTTGTCATAATAAAATTATAATCGGTAAATATAATGTATTGTATAAATTATAGCGAACATTTAAACATGAAATTTGAAAACCGTCAAAATGATGGCTGTGGTAGTTCTGGTTTGAAGCAGGTGGTCCCGGTCTCATCAGCCGTCATGTAGGAAAAAAAGTAAACTGTAGAGCTACAAACCAAACCACTGTTAAATAAAATTATAATCGGCAAATATAATGAATGTATTGTGTAAATTATAGCGAACATTTAAAACATGAAATTTGAAAAATCGTCAAAATGATTGTCATCGTAGTTCTAGTGTTACGCAGTTGGTCCCGGCCTCATTATCCTTCGTGTAAGAGAAAGAGTAGACCGTAGAGCTGCAAACCAAACGATTGTTAAATAAAATTATAATCGGCAAATATAATGAATGTAATGTGTAAATATATGGGAATATTTAAGTAGGAAATTTGAAAAGCCGTCACAAAATCACGGTCTTTGGCAGTGGTTTTAAGCAGTTGGTCCCGGTCTCATTAGCCTAGTGTAGGAAAAAAAGTGACAGTAGAGCTACAAACCAAACCATTGTTGAATAAGTAAATCGACATTATAACTGTATTGTATATATAGCGAATATTTAAGCTTGAAAATTTGAAAACTGTTCAAAATCTGATGGTCTTGGTAGTTCTGGTTTGAAGCAGTTGGTCCCGGTTCCTTACCCTTTGTCGTATAGGGGAAAAAAAGTAGACCGTAGAGCTGCAAACCAAATGTTGTGAATATAATCGGCAATTATAACTTGTATAAATTATAGTGAATATTTAAGCAAATTTATAACCAAAGCACTGCTATAGATTATATTTCAAATATTTTAGTTTTTAACTATTTTAATGACATCAGTAAATGTAACGAAGATTTATGTTATTTTGTATGAATTAAGAGCAAAGGCGTACAAGGAAAACATGATACAATAACAATTAAGTAATTTTGGATTGAAAACCTCCAAAATGACGGTCTTTGTAGTTCTGGTGTTAAGCAGTTAGTCCCGTTCTCATTAGCCGTCGTGTAGGAAAAAAAGTAAACCGTAGAGCTGCAAACCAAACTATTAATGAATAAAATTATAATCGGCAAATATAATGTACTGTATAAATTACAGCGAATATTTAAGTATGAAATTTGAAAACAGTCAAAATGATAGTCTTGGTGGATCTGGTGTTAAGCAGTTGGTCCCGGTTTCCTTAGTCTTCGAATTTTTATAATCGGTAAATTATAATGTATTGTATAAATTATAGCGAACATTTAAAGAGAGTCAGTTAGTCAGAAAATGATGGTAGTTAGTTCTGGTTTGAAGCAGTTGGTCCCTGTCTCATCAGCCCTCGTGTAGGAAAAATATGGCGTATTCTCAGAACGAAATATTAGCCGTCGTGTAGGAGAAAAGTAGTAGTTTAGACTTTTCCAGACTGCAGCGCCATCTGTTGTGGATTATTGGAACTAATTTTAAAGTTTGTCTTCCTGAAAATTTACCATTATCCCAAGCATATTGCAATAAACTGAATATCTTTTGTCCATTTAGTTTTTATTGATTTTTCAAATATAGAGGTCATATTCGAAACGCCCTGTATATACACACACATTTTATATATATTTTACATTTTTTCTACTTTTAAGAGTCATATGACGCCTTAAAATTCCCAGTTGCTTTGCAGAGAAAACTTAGGTAGCAAATGGTATTCCAAGTTCCCTAATTAAAAATGGTGTGTAAAACTACGTGGTTGTGATTATTGTTAGTGACATTTTACTCTAACAAAGATTGGTTTTTCTAAGCTAGCGGTAAATAATTCAGAAATTTCGTGTTCAATGTATGAGGATCATAATCATGATTCTTTGTATCGTAGTAGATATTTCCCTGCCTTTCCTTTCTGTCTGTATCATAGATACCATATTAATCATCATAAATTATGATTCAAAATGTTAAACCTCAAAGCGGTTCGCACGTACAATTCTGCCAAACCGATGATGACTTCAAAACGAACAATTTTCGACCTCCAAAAACGCTCCGAAAATGGATGAAATGTACATTTTTGCCAGTGCTTTCTTCCATGGAGTTTTGAGGTAGGAGGGTCAGATCGATTGTTCCGATGCAATGTATCGTATCAATTATAACGAATATTGACGCTGGCAGCTTTTCATTTCTTTGTAAATCTCTATTTCGAAGTATTTCGTTTGTGGTAACAGATGCATCTCTAATTGAACCACTTATGATGGTCTTAGTAGTTTCTATTGTTAAGCAGCAGGTCCCGGTATTTTTATTTGTAGTTTTAGCGTGTTGGGAAAAAAAAAAAGTAAACCGTCTAGCTGCATTTTAAACGAGCTTTATGTGTATTAAAAATTAACAGTTTATAATATCTATTTATATATCTATATATAATTGGAAGTAAAGAGACAATAATGAGGGTGGGTATCCCGTATTCCATTCTGGTCGACAAAAGGTGAAGAAAAAAATCATAGAACGCTTTGACCACTGACACAGAAAACCTTTAATGAAAAATTGAAAACGTCAAAATGACGGTCTAGATAATTTTGGTGTTAAGCAGTAGGTCCCGGTCTTCCACTCGGAGGGTTAAAGAATCAACTTCGCTTTCGGTTTTGAAACTACGCAATATGGAATCCTTATTTTCGCTTTCCACTTCAAAACTCCTAGGAACTCCTGGAATATTTTATCTCTCATTAACAACCACATAAAAATATCTCGGTGAAAAAGGATAACGGCCTTTTTTGAAATTTCAATGGAATTTTCCTCCGTTTTGAAATTTTGAAATGAAAGCCAATGAAATAATAATGGGAAGGTAGCGTAAATAATAACCGTCGTGCAGAAAAAAGAAAGTAAACCGTAGAGCGGTAAACCAAACCAAAAGTAGATATTTCTCAGCCGTGATTTTCTCTCTGTATCATATATATCGTATTAATCGTCATAAATGTTGAGTTAAAATGTTAAAAGATGTCGCTTTCGGTTTTGAAACTACGCAATATTTCATCCTTATTTTCACTTCCACTTCAAAACAACTCCTAGAAGCTCCTGGAATATTTTACCGCCCATTAACAACCACATAAAAATGTCTCGGTGAAAAAGGATAACAACCTTTTTTTGAAATTTCAATGGAATTTTCTTCCGTTTTGAAAGAGTCTGAAATGAGTCAATGAAATAATAATGGGAATGTGCAACGGCGTTTAGGAGCGCGTATCGAGATCTCGAATCCTGCCGAAGTTTTTCTTTCTTCCGAATGAAATATATGATCTCGAATCAATCAGCGAACAATTTCGAAAACTCCTTTTTTTCCCTTATCAGAGCTTCCCCCTTTTTTGGTGGATGACCTCTCATATCCCTATCATTAAAAACTCATCTTCACCCTTAAGATCTGCGCCTCTTGCTTGTTCGTGGTAGTTCGGAAGACATGTTTGGTCACGGTGTAAATTTTCATCAAATTTTTTAGCTGAATGTTTACCAGCAGTGTAAATAGAAAAGACAACAGAAAAAGAATAAATTTCTGGTATTTGGTTAAACTATGTATTTTAAAAATTCTTAGAAATTATCTCTAGAGCAGAATAAATTATTTCTCGTTTTCAAATACCTATTTATATCAGAATATCCGTTTGTTTATGCGTTTTATACAATTCCCCATAGTTTGTCTTAGAATCAAATTCTGAGCGATTTTTTGATACCACTAAACAGTGAATATTAACACGTGTGCTGGTACATTTCGCAAAGGAATGGTACCGGGAACAGGCATTTTGTTACTAAATTTAGTTATTTAGTTAAATCTCAATCGATCGAAAATTATTTTATTTTTTAACCGACTTTTCGTATTTTACATTGAAATATATAAACAAATATATAAATGGAAATATATAAATAATAACCATAAGATTTTTGTAAACAAAAAATGTTGAAGACAAAGAAAATGTAAAACAAAGCAATCGGAACAATATGTCGTCACTTTTTTAGTCAAATTCTTTACTCTAGTTCTTCCTAGCTGCTTTGAATGCTAAAGAATGAGAGTAATCGAAGCCCTTAACAATCGAAGCACGATTATTTGAAAAAGACAATCGTAATAACTGCCTACCTCGCCTTGGGAGTCACCGGTGACCCTCCACCACGAGAACTGCTTTAAGCCTGGCCGAATGGTAGAGCGCTGCTCTTCGGGACCGGAGTTCGAAGGTTCGAATCCCACTATGGCATGGATGTTCGTAGCCGTTCGGAATCGGCTTTAAACCGTAGGTCCCGGTTTCATTAGCCCTCCTGTGCAAAACAGTAGACCGTAGCTCTCCAAACCAAACCAAACCTGCTTTAAGCCTGATTTTATAACTCATTTTATTTGCTGCAAATAATATTCAGCATATGCATCGCTCAATGAAATGTTTAAGTCGGTGCCTTGGGCAAACTCTTGAAAATGCGTCTGTCGTAAATATGAAAAATCAAATAGAAATAGTAGTATATAGTTTTAATTCTTTCGATTTATGTTTTAAACATTTTTACATTATAAAAAAATGAAGAACCATAACTCATAATAAAATTAGTTAAAACTAGTTTTTATTTGTCTTAATTTATATACTGTGTCGAATGCTGAATTTAAATTTTAGATTCACAAAATCTCTAAAAAAAAAAATACCTTTACTTTTTTTCAAATTAAAAACTTCCATCAAAGATCCACAAACAAACCATGTTGTTACAGTAACCCGTACTAGTACGTGACCCGCGATCAAGTATCAGTCGTCAGAAAACTTACTAGTATATGTCCCGCATACGTGTTAAAACCACTTCCGTCCATCTGACCACGTGATATGGCAGTATAAAGGTCATTAACGGTATAGGATGATCAAAGAGGGGACAGCAATATTTTAGTATTTTACAACGTGAGACGAAGGTTAAAATAATTCTTAACTTAGCATCTTGCTGAACTTGACGAGGAAATTTGTAGATATAATTGTTTAAGCACTCGGACCGGGCACTGGTTACCTAAAAGGATGCAAGGCATTGTCGTGGTTTCCAACACAGTTCGTCCATAAGTTAGAGCCGAATGATGGGCGATTGGTTAGGGTGCTGGCCTTCGGTACCGGAGTTCGTGTGTTCAAATCCCACTGTGGCATGGATGTTCGTAGCCGTTCGGAATCGGCTTTAAGCTGTAGGTCCCGGTCTCATTAGCCCTCGTGTTGCAAAAGTTGACCGTAATACTCCAAACCCAACCACAAGTTACAGATAGCAAGAAAAATTGAATAGACATTGGGTCATAAAAAAGGGTATCATATGGGATGTTCCCTAACATGGGTCCGCCCTCACAAAGTTGCGAGTTTATAGGAACATACAGAGTTCTATGCAGACAATGAAGAATAACTAATGAATACCATGAGAAGTTCCCACTATAGATTCTCCAACTATGGTTGTAAATATTATCGTAATATGACTGTTTTTACTTACTGATATTCATTGCAGTAATTTGTGCCATAGTGAATTAATTATGTATAAGTAATCTGTGTGGTATATATAAAAAAATATACAAAACTCCAAGAGCAAAACTAACAGTGATGAGACGAATGATGGCCGAATGGTTAGAGCGATGATCTTCGGTAACGGAAATCGTCGATGATTAGGACGCTAGTAGAGGTGACTTCTCTTCAAATAGTATTAGTTGTTGAGTCGTCTGGTTTTCCATCCATTAAGAACAGATTTTAAGCAGCAGGTCCCGGTCTCATTACCCCTCTTGTTGTAAAAAGTAAACCATAGCTCTCCAAAAACTACATGGTTGCGATTATTGTTAGTGACATTTTATTCAAACAAAGCTTGACTTTACTGAGTTATCGGTAAATAATCCAGACGTT
This sequence comes from Pardosa pseudoannulata, assembly GCA_032207245.1. Classification (NCBI taxonomy): domain Eukaryota; kingdom Metazoa; phylum Arthropoda; class Arachnida; order Araneae; family Lycosidae; genus Pardosa; species Pardosa pseudoannulata. The sequence continues at coordinate 68,781,619 of CM063497.1, forward strand.
TCTTGTTCAACTTATGGCAGATGATCACCGTCATGGATCTTTGCATCAAAGTAGATATGATTACCCTGCATTTTCTGTGTGTATCTTCAAGAAGATTATAATTCTAAAAGATGTCTAGTAGATACTCAAAATTTATGCAGTCAAAATGTTAAAGAAACGATGTCGCTTTCGGTTTTGAATCTACATAATATGGAATCGTTATTTTCTCTTCCACTCAAAACTCCTAGAAGCTTCTGGTGTTAAGTTTCAGATGAACATATATTGCAAGAAATATCCAAGATGACCACTAATACAAATACTCTCACTTCCAAAAGTTAAGCTGTTTATTTTCACTTTATACAAAATTCTGTTTATCCAGTATGTCATTATCTGATAACTTACAAAAATTTAATATTGTTTTCATTTCTGTTCGTAATTACTGATTTTGTTTTATGAATAAATATATATGCTACTTTCCTGCCGAATTTCGTGTCAATCAAAGCAGTATTTGTTGATTCTTTTTTTCATTTTGCATCTTTTGCTTAATTTGCACTTATTGCAAAAATTCAGCACTGTTTAGTTCAATAAATAGTACTAAAGAGCCTTTAAATACATTAAACACTCAAATTTAAATTTGTATTCATATTAACAAAATTTCAAACCTTTTTTTGTTCAAAATATGCTTTGAAATTAGTATAAACTTAATACACAAGTTGCAAACATCACTTGGCGACAATTTGGCGATCACTTGTACAAAAATAGAGCAAAAAACATGGCGGCGGGGCCCCCGGAACTTGGAATTTACCAAGTACTAGAAAAGGAAACTGTTTTTAGAAAATTATAAAATCTGGCAAATTTAACTACATTAATCACGATTAATCCCAGTTACGGATAATTACTTTCGGTTAGGAATAGTTAATGCCAATTTTGAAAACTAAGAATTAAAGTAATTGATTAAATATTCAATTAAGCTCTCTGCAATAAGCTTTTAATTTGTGGATTCCATAGTAAAGTACACGATTTTTTTTACACGTAGAAATAAAATGTGGGAATTTAAATGCAAAATATATAATTAATTAAATACTCGTAACTGTATTTTTAAGAATACTTGGAAGCTTTTTCATTAGGTGGAAATTCATGTCTCCGAAAGTTACCATTTACTAACGATAACTCAATTTCACTGAGTGAATTACGTTTTTTGTAGTATCGTCAGTATGCATTCATATATAATATTTATGTATTTGTGTATTATATAATACATATAATATACACAAATAGTCTGAATGTAATTTTGAGCATTTAGCGCTTTAAACGATATAAAATGGTAAGTTTGGCACTTTTACGCACAAAAACTTACTGTCCTTGTGTGTATATTAATTTGCGTATGTACATGTAATACATATATACATGCGTATGTATTTGCAGGCCTGTACCTCATGCAAAGTAGATATATGCATGCATGCATGCATGTATAAAGATGCATATAATTCATACAACTATATACGAAATTTTCATACGAGTTTATGCCTGCGTTAATTACATACACACATATACATTCACATACAGATACATTCGTCGTGTTGCACAAAAGTAGACCGTAGCGCTCTAAACATACAGATTGCATTACAGATTGCATTACAGATTGCATTACAGATTGCATTACAGATTGCATTACAGATTGCATTACAGATTGCATTACAGATTGCATTACAGATTGCATTACAGATTGCATTACAGATTGCATTACAGATTGCATTACAGATTGCATAAGGTACGTACATTAGGTACGTACATACATTACAGGTACCTAGATACATAATTATAGATACATAATTACGAATGGTTTAGATTCATAATCTTTAATTAAATTTTAATTAAATCTATCTACGTTTGTGATGACTGATGCAGAAGGGCTGGTCTGAGTTTTTTCTTTGAAAGAGGTTTGTCTCTCGAAATTGTGCTGGTCTATTTTTTTCCCCCGAGAGGTTTTTCTCTACAAGTTTTGTTGGTCTGCAATTTTTTTTGAGAGGTTTGTCTCTCGAAGTTGTGTTTCACTTGCAACATACCTCTCATATGTGGATAAAGCACTGTATGTGTAATTTTTTTAATGTACATACATGCATGTACTTTTGAAAATATTAAATACTTATAGTGACACGAAACTAGTTCTGTTTCGAATTAATGATTTTGCTTTAAGTCATAACAATACAATATATGCATCAAAATAAACGCTTAAACCGCTGTCACTATAAATAGCCATTGAAACACTAATTTCTTTTATTATTCTTCGAACAGCAAGTAAGCGCTATAACCGGAGTACTGTTTAATTTTCTGCTAATCAAATAAAGCGGCAAATGCACACATCTTTAAAATTCTCCTTTAATTTGATTTCGGTGCTAATGCCAGGACATCGTCACTAAACGAAAGTACACGCTCGAAGCAGATATAACAACTTTCGTCTCCTTTTAAGCTTTTTAATCTGGGATAACGGCGCAATTCCATTTGGAAGAAGTAAAAGCTGTACACACTTGGGTCTTAATTTGAAACATATTTTTAGTTTATCACTAAAAATGAAATATAGGGAAATCAATTCTATGGCCGATGCGATTATAAGAGATGAAGATATCTTTATGAAATATTTTCCTTTTTTAAGTGTGGCTTTAACCCTTAATTTGACAAGATGTTTTTTCAAATATTTTTTAACTTCTGTTATTTTTCCATTTCTGTATAGACATTAGGATCTCTGTAAAATAAATAAAAAAATATCATTTTCAATTTTTGAGATAAAGTCCGCTGTGGCGAACACTGACAATTATGTTATATAGTAGTTATAAATATTGTTACCAATTTATGAAATGTAGCGTTCGTGGATTGAGTAGCCTTTGAATTAAGACAGCAAAAATAACAGCACTTTATTCGCAATGCAGGGAAAACACGAATACAGCAGCCAACACCGCGAGAACTGGCTAGCACAGGCGATAACTCTTATCGCCAAACAACGTATGTCTTTACCTCTACAAATTTCTCAGCTAACTGAACCTCGATCAGGATCAGCCCCCGGTATTTATATCCTCGGGAGAAACTGGAATATTCTAGAAAGTACTAGGTACAAACGGTCGCCAAGAAAGTCACCAAGTTGCCAAATTTGGCGATTAATCGCCAAACTTAGTCGCCAAAAACATCGCCAACGAGCCAAAATCTCACCAAATACATGATTTACTCATTATAATACACAGTATACGGCAAAAATACATGCCAACTTGCTAAATTCGTAACAATATACATGTCCGGTGTAGCGGCAAGACTTAGCCAAATTAAGGGTTAAAACGACAAACTTAACAGCTTCCCTTGCAATTTTTTTTTTAAATATTGAAAAAATCATCACATTAAAAAAAAATTATTATTAAATACAAGGAAATGAAACAAAATATGTAGGTTTTAAGTTGATTTTTAAATTTTTTACAGGCGTAAAAGAATTTACCTTTAATATTAGTTTACTATCCCGAGTTATCTCGGGCAAATATAAAGTTAAATATTAGTCTTTCTATGATAGTCCTCCTCCATCTCTCCGATTAATTTTACCGGTATTCCAGCGCTACAAATACAAGTTGATGATACTTCTGATTTACTGACCAAATTACTCTATATATATTTTGTGATTGCAAAGAGCCAACATTATCATACATTACGGATACATTAGATACATAGATACATTAGATACATAGATACATTAGATACATAGATACATTAGATACATTTACATTAGATACATTAGATACATAGATACATTAGATACATTAGATACATTAGATACATAGATACATTAGATACATAGATACATAGATACATTAGATACATAGATACATTAGATACATAGATACATTAGATACATAGATACATTAGATACATAGATACATTAGATACATAGATACATTAGATACATAGATACATTAGATACATAGATACATACATTAGATACATAGATACATTAGATACATAGATACATAGATACATAGATACATTAGATACATAGATACATTAGATACATAGATACATTAGATACATAGATACATTAGATACATAGATACATTAGATACATAGATACATTAGATACATTAGATACATTACATTAGATACATAGATACATATACATTATACATAGATACATAGATACATAGATACATAGATACATTAGTACATAGATACATTAGATACATAGATACATTAGATACATAGATACATTAGATACATAGATACATTAGATACATAGATACATAGATACATTAGTACATAAAACATTAGATACATAGATACATTATACATAGATACATAGATAAATATACATTGATACATAGATACATTAGATACATAAAAACATTGTACATAGATACATTTACATAGATACATTTTACATAGATACATACATACATAGAAATACTAGGTACAACGGTCAAGAAAGTCGCCAAGATAAATTTAAATCGCCAAACTTAATTAGTAGAAACATATCGATATCTAATACATATTTAATTATAATACACAGTATACTATACATGTTTCGTAACAATATACATGTCCTGTAGCGCAAGACTTAGCCAAATTAAGGGTTAAACCAAATAACAGTTTTTTTTTTTTTAAATATTGAAAAAAAATCACATTTTTAAGAAAATTTATTAATATACAATTAAATAAAACAAAATGTAGGTTTTAAGTTTAATCAATAATTTTTACAGGTGTAAAAGCATTTAGTTTTAATATTAGTTTACCATCCCGAGTTCCCTCGGGCAAACGGAAAAAGTTAAATATTAGTCTTTGTATGATAGTATCTCTAAAATCGGAACCTCTACAAATACAGTTGATGACACTTCTGATTGACTGACTACTCTATATATATTCTGTGATTGCAGCCAAAATTATCATACATTACGGATACATTAGATACATTGATACATAATCATTAGATACATTAGATACATTAGATACTGATACATAGAAACCGTACATAGATACATTTACAAAAGATACATTAGATACATAGATACATAGAAACATTAGATACATAGATACATTATACATTAGATACATATACATAGATACATTGTATACATAGAAACAAGATACATAGATACATTAGTACAAGATACATTTACATAGATACATTTCTAGATACTTTAGTACATAGATACATTGATACAAGATACATTAGTACATAGATACATGATACATGTCATTGATTTGATACATTAGATACATTAGATACATATTCATTGATACATTAGATACTAGATACATTAGATACATAGATACATTAGATACAAATACTGGGATACATAGATACATTTCTTTCATAGATACATTAGATCATTTACATTAGATATATAGATACATTAGATACATAGATACATTAGATACATAGATACATTGCATGTACATTACATCTAGTACATAGGTACATAGAGGTCCTGGTGCATTACAGAAATATTAACCGCTTTCTTTAAAAATTTACAAAAAATGCAAAAAAATCATTTTTTTATTTTATTATATAGAAGAAAATAAAACAAAACAAAATGTACGTAACTTAATTTGACAAGATGTTTTTTCAAAAAATATGATTTTCTCATTCTGTAAACATTGGATCTCTGTTTTTATATTTTATATTTTTTATATTATTATTTTTTTTTTTTTTTTATAGTATATATAATAATATATAATGCCTATAGTAGAACCTATACAAGTGGTGTAGCTAAGACTGGGTCTTCCGTTGAGTTAAATGTTAATTCTCAGGTGTAAAAGCATTTAGTTTTAATATGAGTTTACTATTCCGAGTTATCTCAGGCCAATGGAAAAAAGTTAAATATTAGTCTTTGTATGATAGTTTTTGAAACAAGAGACAATACAAAGACATACCTGACATTCTGTACGCTGGTATCTGATCTCTTTCCTTACTGGCTTACCTCTGGAATTTGCTTCAAGGCAGCAGAGAGTACACTGTGGCGTTGGATTTGATATTTTCAGTAGCAGGAATAACACATGGAAAATGCCTTGAGGGTAACCTGAGTGGTGTAGAACTAATGCTGGGTCTTCCTGATGTGGCAGAAAACTCGTCACGATGATTTTCTGAAATTAGTTTACTATCCCGAGTTATCTCGGGCAAATAAAAAGTTAAATATTAGTCTTTGCATGATAGTTTTTGAAACAAGGGACAACACAGGGATACCTAACATTATGTACACTGTCTGATCTCTTTTCTTACTGGCTTACCTCTGTAATTTGCTTCAAGGCAGCACAGAGTACACTGTCGCGTTGGATTTGATTGCTTTCAGTAGCATGAAAACCATCTGGAAAATGCCTTCAAGTTAATCTAAGTGGTCTAGAACTAATGCTGGATCTTCCTGGTGTGGCAGAAAAAAACTCGTTATGATTTTCTGAAATTAGCTTTTCAATCAGTGGGAAACACGTGACTAGTCCCGCCATTTTGCGGATTTTGCCAGTGGCAGCACAAAGTTCACTGTCGCGTTGGATTTGATTTTTTTTCAGTAGCAGGAAAAACATCTGGAAAATACCTTGATGTTAACCTGAGTGGTATAGAACTAATGCTGGGTCTTCCTGGTGTGGCAGAAAACTCGTCACGATGATTTTCTGAAATTAGTTTACTATCCCGAGTTATCTCGGGCAAATGGAAAAAGTTAATTATTCTTTCTATGAAAGTTTGTGTAGCAAGGGACAACACAAAGTGATACCTGACATTCTGTAAACTGGCATCTGGTTTCTTCTCTTGCTGGTTTACTTCTGGAATCTGTTTTACCGGAGCACAGAGTAGACTGTTTTGTTGGATTTAATTTTAGTAGCAGAAATAACGTCTGGAAAATGCCTTGAGGGTAACCTGAGTGGTGTAGAACTAATGCTGGGTCTTCCTGATGTGGCAGAAAACTCGTCACGATGATTTTCTGAAATTAGTTTACTATCCCGAGTTATCTCGGGCAAATAAAAAGTTAATTATTCTTTCTATGAAAGTTTGTGTAGCAAGGGACAACACAAAGTGATACCTGACATTATGTACACTGTCTGATCTCTTTTCTTAAGTTGCTTACTGTAAAGAAATTTAACTTGCGAAACTTTAGCTTGGTTTTTCTCATTTTTTTTCCCTGTAGTGCGCATGTTATCTGAAGTTTTTAATATTTTTTCATGAAATTTTCACAGGTTGTATAAAATATAATTTTCATCCGATTGAACCTAAATTTTCTTGTACATTTCCATAATTCGTTTTTGTAATAAGTAAATTTTTAGGAATTTTTTTTAATAATTTTTAAAAAATATGTATTTTAAATACAAATTTAGGTTCAAAGTTATTGTGAGGTATTGTTTGTTTTAAATCAACAAGTTTGTCTTATATTTCTAATTATCATGTTCATTATCCTTTAATATCATTTTTAAGAGCAAAGTGTCTTATATAAAAATTTGTAACAAAAATATTTTTTTGTTTAAATAATCTGTTAAAAAATTTGTAAAACTGGTAGTTTTAAAGCTATGAGAAGACGAAAATGATAATTATTTTACATTTTTCGACTTTTAAGAATTGTATAACAGATTAAATGTAGAAAATTTGATATCAAAGGGGGGGGGTAATACTAGCTTAACCCTTTCAGTTTCATTTTTTTCCAGAATTCGGTCAAAAAAATGTCACATATTTAATGCATTTTTTTTGTTCATTTTACATTTTTAAGTAAAGATATGTTATTAAAATTAACATTTCTTATATTTTTAAGCATTTATTACAACTTTTTTTCTTTCTATGAAAGCATCTTAGAACCGAAGTTTACCTTTAGTCTCATCGATATCCAAGTTAATTTTTGGAATTCCAGTAAAAGCAAATCTAGGAGGCGGATCCGAAGGATTATCCCAATTAATTTAAAAAAATTGTCTTGCTTGACTGATTCCATTTCTACTAATATCAGTCACTACTATCCAGGTCATCTAGTAAACTTTCGCTACTATCATTTACAGATAATTCAGTTTGATTCCTAGTCACAGTTCGAATCACAAGAAATTAGTTCCATACGCTCTGAATTATCCATTATTTAAAAGTAAAAATATATTATTCAACTCTTACATCAATAAAATTATCAGGCGGTTAGTAAAATATAACCAGAAAGCTATACACTGAAAGATAACAATTCGTCTTCTGATACAAAACATGCGAAAAAACCAGCGCTTTTGAACAAATCAGAGTAGAAAATACAATAAACTGCAAACTATCATTTACTGGACATCTATACGAATCTATATGAATACTTTGTTGCTAAAATTGGAAAAAATACGGCCGAATCAGTGCAAGCGAAATAGAAATCCGATTGCCCGTACGCCGTTCGGGCAAATTAGTAAGGGCCCCCGAAAGCTGTGCCCATACGGCGTACGGGCAAAACAGGGAAGGGGTTAACAAAATCAAAAAGTAAGTCAAATTATATAGGATCGAAAATGCGATCATCTTTTGCAGCAGTTGAGGATGTGTCAGCCTCCATGAAACCCCTGCAGATCAAGTCACGAAACACGCATTCCTTATATTTTTCTTTGAACAACAAGCGGGTTACCCGAGTATGTATTTAATTTTCCCTTAATCAAATAAAGCAGCAAATGTACCCATCTTTCAAGTTCTCTTTTAACTTGATTCCGAGGCTAATGCTTGGCTGTTGTTACTAAACTAAAACATACGCCTGGAGCAGCGTTAACAGCTTTCGTCCTATTAAAGTTTATTAATCTGGGATAAGGGCTTCATTTAGAGTGCAAGTAAAATCTGTATGCACTTAGGTTCTGTTTTCAAACATATATTTAGCCGAGCAGTAGAATGGAGATCCAAGGAAATGGCATTATGTAATGGCTTTAAGATACCTGTATGTAGAATTTTCAGCTTTTATAAAGAGTAGGTAGAAAATTTTTAGTTTAAATTCGTCATACTATCAGACTGATTATAGGTTAGATGTTGAATTATTACACTAATGTATCAGTAAGTCGAACTTGTTTAACAATGCTGTGTACAAAGTATGTAAGAAGTGTTTTAGCAGGAAGGACATTTTGTCTGTAAGTCTTGTATGACTATCAATGTTATAAATCTCTTTAATTTTGAAACAACTTCTGGATTGAATTAACCCCTTACCGTGCACTCTCGAGTTAACTCGAGCACACTAAACTGGCCAAACTGTGCACACTCGAGATAATTCGAGCGGCGTTGTACTTTATGTTGCTATAATGTTTCACACTCGAATGTAATCGAGAATTGAAACTAACAATGTTAAACATTATATATATATATATATATATATATATATATATGTGTGTGTGTGTGTGTGTGTGTGTGTGTGTGTGTGTGTGTGTGTGTGTGTGTGTGTGTGTGTGTGTGTGTGTGTGTGTGTGTGTGTGTGTGTGTGTGTGTGTGTGTGTGTGTGTGTGTGTGTGTGTGTGTGTGTGTGTGTGTGTGTGTGTGTGTGTGTGTGTGTGTGTGTGTTGTGTGTGTGTGTGTGTGTGTGTGTGTGTGTGTGTGTGTGTGTGTGTGTGTGTGTGTGTGTGTGTGTGTGTGTGTGCGTGTGTGTGTGTGTTGTGTGTGTGTGTGTGTGTGTGTGTGTGTGTGTGTGTGTGTGTGTGTGTGTGTGTGTGTGTGTGTGTGTGTGTGTGTGTGTGTGTGTGTGTGTGTGTGTGTGTGTGTGTGTGTGTGTGTGTGTGTGTGTGTGTGTGTGTGTGTGTGTGTGTGTGTGTGTGTGTGTGTGTGTGTGTGTGTGTGTGTGTGTGTGTGTGTGTGTGTGTGTGTGTGTGTGTGTGTGTGTGTGTTGTGTGTGTGTGTGTGTGTGTGTGTGTGTGTGTGTGTGTGTGTGTGTGTGTGTGTGTGTGTGTGTGTGTGTGTGTGTGTGTGTGTGATATATATATAAAATCATTTACATGGGATTGTAAGCTATAATACTTACTTATTCAAATATAAAATATATTTTTTTATACTTATTACTTACGACTCATCTCTTCCTTCTGAACCACTTTCCGACAGCGTATTCATATTCAGATTCGTTCATTTTTAAATATATATTTTACTAAAATAAAATAAAATTAACTATTTTATTACTAAGCTCTTGCTGTAAAGACGCCCTTGACTCGAGGCGTCACTTTATTATTGAGATATGAAATATAAGTTTCATATTTGATACCTACGCATCAAGGGATGACACATCGTACTGTCAATTGGTAGATTGCCTACCAATTGAATAATATATTCTTTCGAAAATAATAATAATCAAAAAATTAGAAATCTTACCAATTTTATATATATCCAATATACTGAAATTTTGATTATTTTTGTATTGTAATTTTCTTGGTAAGACAACGTTCTAAATTGTGGTTTTTACATTAAAAAATAGATTTTTTGGTCCTTTCAAACAACTGTGCATTAAGGGGTTAAAGAAAATTTCGCAATTAACTGAAGAGTTTTGAAATGTGAAAAAAATGCGGGAACAGGAATCTGTATTTATCTATCCTGCTGAGAAAAGTCAGTGTTTCGTTTTCTTGCATAGGACTAAGATTTGAAATTTTTTTTATTAGTTGCAGTGTTACACCGGTGCATGTACCGAAGAGTATGCATGAGAGAAAAATTGAACTAGTAAACGAGTGCAGATATTTTCCATAAAACCCTTTCAGTTCCTTAACCTCTCAACATACTGTTACGAATTTCGCAAGTTGGCATGTATTTTTGCCGTATACTGTGTATTATAATGGGTAAATCATGTATTTAGCGAGATATTGGCAGGCGGGGCTAATTTTTGGCGCCAAGTTTGGCGATTTATCGCCAAATTTGGCGACTTGGTGACTTTGTTGGCGGCCGTTTGTACCTAGTACTTTCTAGAATATTCCAGTTTCTTCCGAGGATATAAATACCGGAGCCGATCCTGATCGAGGTTCGATCGAGATCCTGATCGTGTGTTATGAACTCACGAATCCACCATTCTATCCTTATCTTTCATCTTTTATTTGTTTATGCTCTGCTCGTTGTCAATTTCTCTGCTTACTGTAAGAAATCTCTGGATTTGAGGGCTTGGCCCAGGTAATCCAGTTGACCCATCATCTTGAAGATCTTGAAGATCGAGGTTCAGTTAGCTGAGAAATTTGTAGAGGTAAAGACCTACGTTGTTTGGCGCTAAGAGTTATCGCCTGTGCTAGCCAGTTCTCGCGGTGTTGGCTGCTGTATTCGTGTTTTCCCTGCATTACGAATAAAGTGCTGTTATTTTGGCTGTCTTAATTCAAAGTCTAATCAATCCACGAACGCTACGCTTCATAAATTGGTAACAATACATTGACGAGTTTGGGTCGTCACTCATTTCATGTGCCACTGTAGACTTCGACGAGTCTAACTCTTAACCCTCAATTACATTGTAGCTTGACTCGAGTATTGATTGGTTCGTTTACAATGTTCAAGAAACCCACCTTTTCATCTTCTCCACATTAACAATAACAAAATTGCATTCACAAACCAGAAAAAGCACATTGAAAACAATATTAATAAAACAGTGATCTTGCATGGTGAATGCCATACTAGGCAATATTTGAGACTAATAACTTCAATATTATGAAGAATGCGAAAATAAAATGTTTGAGTCTATAAAATTTTCATTGAATCTGTATTGAGTTTATAAAAATTCAATTTTAAAATAAAATCCTCTCTTCCTCAGCTTCTTCATAACAGTTAAACCAAATTAAATAGTATTCTTCGGACGCATTAAATTTCGTTTTATTTGTATCTCAAATGGTTAATATGTTAACTGCCAACCAGACGATATCGCGTGAGGCGAGTTCTCTCCAAACGGCTGACTACGCGTTATCACATAGACGTCACTAGTAAGTTTCTTAACACGTTGACTGCCATGGGGGTGACCGGCGTGAAGCCTTCAATATTCTCAAACGAGAGGTAACGTGAATAATGGATCACAGTCAAAGAATAAAATTGGAAATTCATTTTAATTCTGGATTAAATACGGCTATTTACAAAGGAACGTTAATTCCTAAATCATCTAGAACTGCAAAGGATGGTTGCGATAAAACTTTCTCGCGACAATCCCATTCGAAAGCAAAACAAGATAATTAATAATCTCTTACAAATGGGGAGGCTTTTCAGTGTGCAATCAAACCCAATTTATCCCCCGTTCGGTATCGAGATTCTGCCGCTCCCTATATGAGCGGACTTTACGAATCTCCCGAACTAGCAAGCTCCGTGGTAAAAAGGCGAAAGCCTCCACGAGGTGTACACACCTCCGAAAACAATGACGAAAAGCCTTGAGTCTCAAAATTGTAGGCTTTTTATAATTGGAGGGGGGGGGTGAGTTACGGTCCTGCCATTGTTTTTTTCTCAGTTAAGATCCCAGTTACATGAGAACTCCAGCTAAAGTTAGAGTTATACTTTTTAGCTGAATTCTCATTCGCTGGCTCTCTTCACGGAATTCCCGAGCATTCATTAACGAGATCCATCAGGGGCGTATTCGTCTATTCAGTCCTATTGTCAGATCCCCGACTCTACGACGTCACGCTATTATCCAGGTACAGGTGTACTACGATCAGCTGTTTTGGCGCGTGCTCGGAAAAAGGAGAGTCTACACCCCGGTAATCGTCTTGGCTATAGCGTCGTGGGAGCCACCTGCGACGCGGCGAATAATTAAAGCACATAATTATAGTTAATACGGATACTAATAAATTTTTCAATAATACCATTGTTATCATAATGGTTTCAAGCAGTTCATACAATATAGAACATGAAAAATATACATTTTATCAGTGCATATTGCGATGAGCCCGATTGAAATATTCAAGGAAAAGAAAAAGTGACTCAATAGTTCTTCCTATCTGCTTTGAATGCTAAAGGATGAGCGTATTCACTTAGCAATTGAAGAAAGATTGTTTGGGGAAAAAAGACAGCCAAAGCAGTTGCCTACCGCGCCGTGGAAGTCGCCGGTGACCCCCACCACGAAATCTGCTTCGAGCATGACTTTATAACTCATTTTATCTTCTGCAAATAATATTTCAACATGTGCATTACATAATGAAAAGTTCAGGTCGGCGCCTTGGGCAAACCATCGAAAAAGCGTCTGCCAGTCAATGTGTTAAGAGAAATAGCATAACAACCACAGTGGAACGATACGTAATATATATATATACTAGGAAAGTTATCGACTTTCATGATCACAATTTTCACTGGCACAATTTTCTTCTTGGCAATGACTTTTAAACATGACGCAGCTGATGGCATGCTTTTCCTTAAAGAGATTTTTGAGAACGTTCTTAACAGGAAGATCAATGTGTGGAGGACTTCAATTTTGAGTAACAATTTTGCATGCACTGGCATGATTGCAAATGAGGAACAATTTTTATTTAGGGTCAATGATGCATCACTCCTCGGTGACCAAGCATGTTAGAGGACCACCATTTTCTCAATGTGTGACCACCGACTCCCATACCTCAACCCAAGTGACTTCGGGGCACTTGAAACATCTAGTTTTATCTTCCAAAATAAAGAACGATACCGAATCTGAAAGTTTGTTTCTCAACATGTTCTCAGCACTTTTCCACACACTCTGTGGTCTAAGTAGAACATGCTATTTTGCGATTTCAAATGGTAGTTGTTTTATAGCTGTTTGTTTTGGTCATTGTCAAATGATCTTTAACTATTTGTTTGGCACAGTATGTTCTAGGAGGACTCAGTGCCATTAAACCCCATCCAACCAACCAAATGGTAGTTGAAAATGATAGCCATCATGTTGAATGTCTTATCGTAATAATTCTTTTAACTAGAGTAAATTTTAACTAAAAGTGTAATTCATAAAAATAACCTCTCGTACATGGAAATTTCAAACTAGTATTTTTTTAATTTCCTCAAACAAATTACCATCCCTTTATGTCTTGCACAACATTTCATAACTTTTCAAAAATATTTTCGTATGTAGCCAACTTTAAAGTGCGGAAGTTCGGCTTCGGGCATCCTGTACTATATTAATAATTACAAGAAAATTTTTTTAAAATTATAAATGAGTTTACTACATTAATAATACACATTTAATATAGCATCAGATAGTATAATTTAATATAGTTATATATATTGGTTTCACTAAAAATTAACACCCGCAAATTTCAAACAAATAATTCCCTTTACTTATATAGCTTCTTGGCTACTTTAATAGGTTTTTCATTGAGTAAATACATGGAGCATACCATGGAGTATTCAGTAGCCGATTAAAACTAAGCATGTTGTAATACTAATTATGTGCTAAGAATTATAAATTTGGCGTCATAGATTAGTGAACACGAATTAACGGATATGTAATGGTGGTCACCTATTAATGTGAATACGTTTGGTATTAATATATTGATGGCAGTGCTTTATTTCTTATCAGACGAGTAAATTATTCCCGGATGGTGTACGGTAGCTACAGATACAGCGTACTTAATGCTATTATACTTTTTATTGTACTTTTTCTTTAATATCTTTATTTAAGAGTAATATTTTCTATTTACTTCATCCCTTGGGAGAATTTCAGTATGTTTTAATCTATACTGTATAGTATATAACTAAGCCGATTAAACTAAATAAGTTATGTTACTAATTAAACGCTAACGATTATAAATTTAGTGCCTTAAATTAATGAACACTAATTACCGGTTATATATATCGGTGTTAACACTAAACATACCAACACTTAACCCATATTGGACAGCTGTCCTATAAACAGGTCAGCAAATAAAATTCCATTTAATAATAAAGTTATAAATATTTTCTGAGTGGATTTTATTTTAACACCTTTAAAATAGACACACTTTAGCATAGTAACAAAAAAACTGAGAAATCAAATTATATTGTATTGTAAAATTTATTTTCAGCAACCTCTTAAAAATTGTCATTTTTTAATCTTTAATTTTATATTCATTATTATTATTTTTTAAACATTGTGGAGGTTACTTTTAGTTTAAAAACAGAGCTAATAATGTAGCTGAAAGTTTTTGTTGAAAAATATATTTTACATGTGCATTTTGTAAGAATAAAAAAGGTGCCTTAAAATTAAGACGACGGTCCAATCCTGATTATTTTTCTATGAATTCGATATTACACTGATAGAGCACATTATTTTCTCATATTTCAACGAAAACCAGTTCAAACATCTGTTCACACCCCTGGACATAACAAGGGGTAAATAGATGTGTATTCTATTCAGAAAACTGGAGATATTTTGCAAGATAAACTTACTCTCTTACTGCCAGTTCAATAACTGCAAGAGAAAACCTATAACAGTATGCTTAAAATGTAATGTTGGAATTTGTTTTGACTGTTTCCCCAAATTTTATCTATGAATCAGCCTAATGCAATGTGAGTGATATTTGTTAAGTTTTAGTAATGTAATGCAGTGGTTCTTAACCTTTTTAAACCGCAACCCAAATTTGAGAAATATGTTCATGTCGCGACCCAAAAAAAGTCAAAACTTTTTCATTGCTTTATTTTAGAGCGTATTTTTAAAAAATCTTCAATCCTACGATGAAGATTTTTTTTAACTTTCAAATTTTTTATTTATTTTTTTAATAATAAAGATAAACAAAAGTACTTTTCGATCCAAGGAAAATTTAATTAATAATCAAGTGTTTTTAATGATTTTTATTGACCAAATTAAAATATATTTATAACTTTTTGAAAATAATTGACATTTTAACTTATTCCTAAAAAAAAGAAATATCAATACATATGTTAAGTTTTTTAAATTTTAAATGCAAGTCATACAGTTTTAATGAGAACCTTATGCTTGAATACATTTTGAAAGATCTTCAAACCTCGGTTGAATGCTTGTCAAGGAGCACCTTATATCTATTTCAGGATTTAACTTGTTCTAGGAGGTGTTGGTATTACTTATTATTTGGTGTATTACTAACTTTTTTGGTTCGACTCAGCGCGACCCAAGAAATATGCTTCGCGACCCAATTTTGGGTCGCGACCCATAGGTTAAGAACCGCTGTAACTCTTTGGACCGTTGTCCTCTTTATAGGACAGCCAATTACATAGAAAATATTTTTCAAAATTTTGGTTTTATATACTTAGTTACACCATATTAATAATATGGATTAAGTTTTAATAACTTACAGAAATATTTAGTTGGTGTGGTACAATATGGGTTAATACATACCTATTTCTACCATAGCCTGTCAAATTACCGGAGTTTGTTTCCTGACTGAATCTATGAAATATGGATATTGAGAAGGAAATAAACAAACTTTATTATAATTACACAAAATTGTATATCTCCAACTTTTATGAATTACAAACACACATAATGAGAATTTTAAATTCATTACTCATCGCATTTTTTACGCATAAAGTACCGGTCATTTGACCAGCTATGGTTTGTTTAGTGTTAGTATATCGGATATTATTATTATATCGATAGCAGTTTGTTATTCCTAATCAGATGAGTCAAATATGTCCGGAAGGAATGCGGTAGATACAGTATTGTTACACAAAGCTTTTACTGTATAAATCTTTTAATTCTACCATTATTTAAGACCAGCATATAGCCCATCATATGACGGGATTAGTAAAATTTTTAATATTCCAGAAATGTTAAGTACCCAATGAGGCAGGTAAAAAATGGTTTGTTTTTTGGCTGAGAACTATTTGGTTCACTCTCAATAATTATCGTCATACTCCTCTAGAGTCTCCCGATCCTGTAATGCAGTTTAGAATCACATTGAATTCATTTAGTCAAACCGTGTGGTTATGTATAATAAACAAACACACAAAAGAACAAACTTCTTAATTTCCAAATATATATAAATTAAAAGTTAGACATTTATGAGTCCGTGAAATAGACTCCTAGACTTATATGAAAAGAATTTATTGTTAATACCGGTGGTAAAAGTTTCATTGCAACAAAAAATAATCGATGATTAAATTTAAAATTATCACGTATGTACCTAATCTATTATTTAAGCCAAATATAAAAGAAAATCATTTACGTAATATTTAAGTTCCGTGATAAAAGATAATAAAATAGTGTAGACGATATTTAAATAGTTTAAAATATGAAATGATTAAATGAGATGTTTAAAGGAATGACGTCACAATGCTAGAAAAATTGTTATTTTTACCTATTTATTAAGTGGTAAGCGGATAAATTTAATAGCCTGCTCTTAACCGGGGAAAATAGGGCTTGAAATAATGGCATTAAACTCTCGAAAAGGAGGAAAGGGTTGGATTTCGAACGTTTTAAAGACGACAGTATTTTTTGCTGTGATATGAAACATATTTATACAAATTTATTTTGGAATCGGATCGATAGTTTAGGAGGAGATAAACTTTATTCGCTTAGAAGGGATGCCTCTATCTATTCCAGGTCCAACCGCTTCATAAATTGGAGGACAGACGTACAGATAACTTAGGCTATTATTATGTAGGGGATGGTATTGTTTTCTATTTAACTTTATCGCTTTTTGATTATTTTAGGTTTTTCATTGAGTAAATATATGAAACATACTATGAAGCGTATAACTAAACCTAATAAAATTGAACAAGTTGTTACTAAATCTATGATAAAGATCATAAATTTGATGTCATAGATTAGCTAACATGAATTAATGGATTTGTACTGGTAACCACACGGGGCGGGGGGAATATATCTAGTAATATTAATATATTGATGACATTTCGTCATTTTTATCAGACGAGTAAAATATTCACCGAAGGTGTGGTGTATCAGTTGCAAATATATATTGGTTAACGCTATTACAACTTCTGTTGTGTTCTTTTATATGTTTAAGTAGAATATTTTTTAGTTATTTTTCTTCATCACTAGTGAAGTTTAGTATGATTTATAGAGTAAATATATGGACCATAATATACACCGTAAAGTATATAACTAAGCCGATTAACCCTTTAAAGGACACGAATATAAATTGCTTACGATTTAATGAAATTAGTTTATAAATGTTACCTATGAGCCTTATATATGTAAAATACATGAAAATACTGTGCATTCATTGGGAAGAAGAAAGTTTAGAGGGCTGGTATAAATTCAAAACCATCCCTTTTATATATTTAAGTAGATAACTACTACTTAAATATATTTCTTCTTTTATACTACTTAAATATATTTCTTCTTTTATATATTTAAGTAGAATATTTTTTAGTTATTTTTCTTCATCACTAGTGAAGTTTAGTATGATTTATAGAGTAAATATATGGACCATAATATACACCGTAAAGTATATAACTAAGCCGATTAACCCTTTAAAGGACACGAATATAAATTGCTTACGATTTAATGAAATTAGTTTTTGTTATCTATGAGCCTTATATATGTAAAATACATGAAAATACTGTGCATTCATTGGGAAGAAGAAAGTTTAGAGGGCTGGTATAAATTCAAAACCATCCCTTTTATATATTTAAGTAGATAACTACTACTTAAATATATTTCTTCTTTTATACTACTTAAATATATTTCTTCTTTTATATATTTAAGTAGAATATTTTTTAGTTATTTTTCTTCATCACTAGTGAAGTTTAGTATGATTTATAGAGTAAATATATGGACCATAATATACACCGTAAAGTATATAACTAAGCCGATTAACCCTTTAAAGGACACGAATATAAATTGCTTACGATTTAATGAAATTAGTTTATAAATGTTACCTATGAGCCTTATATATGTAAAATACATGAAAATACTGTGCATTCATTGGGAAGAAGAAAGTTTAGAGGGCTGGTATAAATTCAAAACCATCCCTTTTATATATTTAAGTAGATAACTACTACTTATATATATTTCTTCTGTTATACTACTTAAATATATTTCTTCTTTTATATATTTAAGTAGAATATTTTTTAGTTATTTTTCTTCATCACTAGTGAAGTTTAGTATGATTTATAGAGTAAATATATGGACCATAATATACACCGTAAAGTATATAACTAAGCCGATTAACCCTTTAGGATACGAATATAAATTGCTTACGATTTAATGAAATTTAGTTATAAATGTTACCTATGAGCCTTTTATATGTTAATTACATGAAAAATACTGTGCATTCATTGGGAGAAGAAGAAAGTTTGGAGGGCTGGTGTATAAATTCAAAACCATCCCTTTTTATATATTTAAGTTGATAACTACAAATACTTAAATATATTTTCTTCTTTTATAATACTTAAATATATTTCTTCTTTTATACTATTTATGTAGATTTTTTTTAGTTTATTTTTCTTCATCACTTGTGAAGTTTAGTATGATTTATAGAGAGCCTTATATATGTAAAATACATGAAAATACTGTGCATTCATTGGGAAGAAGAAAGTTTAGAGGGCTGTTTTACATTCAAAACCATCCCTTTTATATATTTAAGTAGATAACTACTACTTAAATATATTTCTTCTTTTATACTACTTAAATATATTTCTTCTTTTATATATTTAAGTAGAATATTTTTTAGTTATTTTTCTTCATCACTAGTGAAGTTTAGTATGATTTATAGAGTAAATATATGGACCATAATATACACCGTAAAGTATATAACTAAGCCGATTAACCCTTTAAAGGACACGAATATAAATTGCTTACGATTTAATGAAATTAGTTTGTTATCTATGAGCCTTATATATGTAAAATACATGAAAATACTGTGCATTCATTGGGAAGAAGAAAGTTTAGAGGGCTGGTATAAATTCAAAACCATCCCTTTTATATATTTAAGTAGATAACTACTACTTAAATATATTTCTTCTTTTATACTACTTAAATATATTTCTTCTTTTATATATTTAAGTAGAATATTTTTTAGTTATTTTTCTTCATCACTAGTGAAGTTTAGTATGATTTATAGAGTAAATATATGGACCATAATATACACCGTAAAGTATATAACTAAGCCGATTAACCCTTTAAAGGACACGAATATAAATTGCTTACGATTTAATGAAATTAGTTTATAAATGTTACCTATGAGCCTTATATATGTAAAATACATGAAAATACTGTGCATTCATTGGGAAGAAGAAAGTTTAGAGGGCTGGTATAAATTCAAAACCATCCCTTTTATATATTTAAGTAGATAACTACTACTTAAATATATTTCTTCTTTTATACTACTTAAATATATTTCTTCTTTTATATATTTAAGTAGAATATTTTTTAGTTATTTTTCTTCATCACTAGTGAAGTTTAGTATGATTTATAGAGTAAATATATGGACCATAATATACACCGTAAAGTATATAACTAAGCCGATTAACCCTTTAAAGGACACGAATATAAATTGCTTACGATTTAATGGAATTAGTTTATGTTACCTATGAGCCTTATATATGTAAAATACATGAAAATACTGTGCATTCATTGGGAAGAAGAAAATTTAGAGGGCTGGTATAAATTCAAAACCATCCCTTTTATATATTTGTAGATAACTACTACTTAAATATATTTCTTCTTTTATACTACTTAAATATATTTCTTCTTTTATATATTTAAGTAGAATATTTTTTAGTTATTTTTCTTCATCACTAGTGAAGTTTAGTATGATTTATAGAGTAAATATATGGACCATAATATACACCGTAAAGTATATAACTAAGCCGATTAACCCTTTAAAGGACACGAATATAAATTTCTTACGATTTAATGGAATTAGTTTATGTTACCTATGAGCCTTATATATGTAAAATACATGAAAATACTGTGCATTCATTGGGAAGAAGAAAATTTAGAGGGCTGGTATAAATTCAAAACCATCCCTTTGTACTGTGTAAAATTAATACTTTCTTTTAAGTTTTTATTAAGTTGGGAGTACAATGAATAATTGTCATTAAAAGCGTATAATAAAAAATAGTTAAACAGTTTTTAAGTGTTATTTGGATAAATATAGGTATTTGGGATCTCAAAAAGATAAATTGAGTTTCTAAATTTTCCGGTTAACCCATATTGTACCACACCAACTAAATATTTCTGTAGGTTATTAAAACTTAATCCATATCATCAATATGATGTAACTAAGTATATAAAACCAAAAATTTGAAAAAATATTTTTAATTTTTTATGTAATTGACTGTCCTATAAATAGGACAACGGTCCATTACACTACTAAAACTTAACAAATATCACTTACATTGCATTAGGCTGATTCATAGATGAAATTTGGGGAAACAGTCAAAACAAAGTCCAACATTACATTTTAAGCATACTGGTCTAGGTTTTCTCTTGCAGTTATTAAACTGGCAGTAAGAGAGTAAGTTTATCTTGCAAAACATCTCCAGTTTCCTGAATAGAATAAACATCTATTTACCACTTGTTGTGTCCAGTTGTGTGAACAGGTTTTTGAACTGGTTTTCGTTGAAAGATAAGAAAAGAATGTGCGTTATCAGTGCAATAACGAATTCATAGAAAAATAATCAGGATTGGACCGTCGTCTTAATTTTAGGGCCCTTTTTTATACTTACAAAATACACATGTAAAATATATTTTTCAACAAAAACTTTCAGCTACATTATTAGCTCTGTTTTTAAACTAAAAGTAACCTCCACAATGTATAAAAAATAATATAATAAATATAAAGTTAAAGATTAAAAAATGACAATTTTTAAGAGGTTGCTGAAAATAAATTTTACAATACAATATAATTTGATTTCTCAGTTTTTTTTTGTTACTATGCTAAAGTGTGTCTATTTTAAAGGTGTTAAAATAAAATCCACTCAGAAAATATTTATAACTTTATTATTAAATGGAATTTTATTTGCTGCCCTGTTTATAGGACAGCGGTCCAATATGGGTTAAAGCACGTTTAAAAATGCATATTTCAAATGAAAAAATGAACGAAACGTAGTATTTTTATATGCTGTAAGTTTGAAATGTCATAAACATAGAAATTTTAAAAAATCATTCATATATCTTTAAAAAGTTGAAAAAAAACATTTTTAACAGGTGGATTCGCTGCAAAACCATCGTTCGTTAAAAGGTTAAAGCTAAATATTACTAATTAAACACTGATTATAAATTTCTCGTCATAAATTGACGAACACGAATAACGATTATATATTAGTGTGACTATATCGGCGATTATTGATGTTTGTTATTCCTTGTCAGATGAATCAAATATGCCCAAAACTAGTACAGTTGTTATAAATATAATAAACACTATTGCAGCTTTTATATAAATCACTTAACGTTATTTTAATTTTGTATCATTTTTTTATTCACTTGTTTAACTTCATCTCGCCGAACTATGGCCGAATGGTTAGGGTGCTGGCCTTCGGAACCGGAGTTCATGGGTTCGAATCCCATATGGCATGGATGTTCGTGGCCGTTCGGAATCGACTATAAGCAGTAGGTCCCGGTCTCATTAGCCCTCGTGTTGCAAGAATGTAGACCGTAACACTCCAAAAACCAAACCTAACTTCATCGCTTTATGACTATTAGGTTTTTCAACGAGTGAATAAATGGGCCATACCCTAAAGCGTATAATTAAGACAAATATAATTGAACAAGTTGTAAGCACCAGTGCTGTGGTATGAAACCAGCTTGTCAACATTTATCAGACGAGTAAAACATTCAAGAAAAGTTTATCGTACTTGCAAATATTAGTTTTTTCCTAACACAACTGTCAATACAGGTACTACATGCCTTTGGGTAAATACAAGGCAGTGAAGAAGTTACCTATTTAGATCCATCCGAGGAGCACGTGTAGCTTAACCCTCCGAGTGGAACACACCGAGGAAAAAAAGTCTCCAAAAATACGCTAAAGTTTTATTGTGTCAGTGGCCAAAGCGTTCTATGATTTTTTACTTCACCATTTGTAGACTAGATTGGAATTCGGGAAACCCACCCTCGTTATTGTCCCTTTACTTCCGGTTATAAATAGATATATAAATAGACATTATAGATTGTTAATTTTTAATACACATAAAGCTCGTCAAGTCTCGAAGATCATCCCATAAGAAATAATGGATTCTAAAAGTACAAATAAAAATATTCTTTGAAAGACTTATTTATATTTTTACGAAAGTTCTCTAAGATAATTAAGTGGTGCAATTAGAGATACATCTGTTACCGCAAACGAAATACTTCGAAATAGAGATTTACAAAGCCATGAAAAGCTATCAGCGTCTTTGTGCCTCAGGGAGTAGGGGTGCAGTTCCTAAACAATCGACCTGACCCTCCTACCTCAAAACTCCATGACGGAAAACACTGGCAGAAATGTACAATACATCTATTTTTGGAACGTTTTTGGAGGTCGAAAACTGTACGTCACAACCTCTTTGAAGACATAATCGGTTTGGCGGAATTGTACGTGCGTACCGCTTAGAGGGTTAAGTTATGCTACGGAAGAGAGTAACATTACCTCCGCTGGACCAAGCAGAAGACCCCTATGCTTGACCTGCAACCCCAGAGGTATCGTTTGAGGACCTTGTGACCACGAGCATATTTTACGTGCCCCTTCCACCTTTAACGAATACGGCGGATTTTATGCTGGTTCGAGTCCCGAACCCGCAACCTTTCAGTTAAGAGATCTCTGCCTTTGCCGACTGAGCGACCGAACCTCTAATATATATTAGTTAACTCTATTATAACTTCTGATGTGTTCTTCTTATATGTTTAAGTATATTTTCTATTTACTTCATCATTTGTGGAAAGTCTGTTTTTATAGAATAAAAACATGGACCGGTATATAACTAAGCCGATTGAAAGTTTTACGAATTAAACTGTAAACTATTATAAATTTGGTGTTATAAATTGATGAGCACGAATAACGATTAGTGTGAATATATTAGCGATTATTGATTATCTCTGTAACTTGGAATGTTATTAGTAACTAGATAAATATTGGTATTCCACTTCGACACTTAACACAACTTTATTTACATCCTAACAACATGCTGTTTATCAAGCAACTGAATAACTGCTGGATTACAGAGAGAGGCACTCATGCAAAATTACTAGTTGCTCGTGGCGCCATCTATTGGAAACATTCAAATTACAACAATGGTAGTTTGTTATTCTCTATCAGATGAATCAAATGTCAATAAGGAGTAGTGTTTACAAATACAATAAAGTTAACACTATTGCAATTTTTATTGTATAAATATTGCAATAGTGATTATCATTTATACAAATCACTTAATGTTATCTTAATTTAAGATGGTAATATTTTCTATTATTTAAATTATTCTTCTAACTTATTTAAATTTATTGCTTTATGACTATTTTCGATTTTTCAACGAATAAATTGAACATACCCTGCAGTGTATAACAAAGCCAAATAGAGTTGATTAAATATATGCTAAATATTATAAATTCGGTTTCATCTATTAGCTAATATGAATATATTTGTAATGGTAACCACATATAGGAGGAATATATCTGGCAATATTAGTATATTGATGGCAGTTCATTTTTTATCGGACAAGTAAAATGTTCAAGGAAGGTGTATCATAATTACACTTATATATTAGTTAACACTATTAAAACTTCTCCTCCTGAAAAAGAGATCATCCACATTGAAAATCCTCCCCTTTATTCGGCTGTCTGTGGAAAACCACCTGCACCCTTCTTCAATCTATTGCCACACTGTAAACAAACAAGTCCAAAGACATTGAACACCGTGGCCGGTATGACTCATATTTCCAAGAGACGCCGAGTTGAGATGTCAATCGTGTCGACTTCCTGATCAATCGCAAAGGTGCTCAGTTGAAAACCTGGTGGTGGGACCAAATTCCTTACATAAGTACTTAATGTTATCTTAATTTAAGATGGTAATATTTTCTATTCACTTATTTAACTTTGTCGCCTTATGGCTATTTTAGATTTTTCAATGAGTAAGTAAATGGAACTTAAAATGAAGCTTATAACTAAGCTGAATAAAATTAAACAAGTTGTTGCTAATTTATATGGCTTAATTATAAATTTGGTGTCATCGATCAGCTAACATGAATTAATGGCTTTTTACTGGTAACCACACATAGGTACCACCTTTCATATATCCCCTATATAATAATAGCTTAAGTTGTCTGTCCATCTGTCCGTCTGTCCGAGAATTTATGAAGTGGTTGTACCTGGAATGGATAGGCGTCCATACTGTATTTTTGATGAGTTAGGGTTAGCAAAACTAAAAGCGAGTTCGAAAACGTTCAAATCCATCCCTTCCCCCTTTTCCAGTGTTTAATGCCGTTATTCCAAGTCTTGTCGTCCCTGGTTAAGAGTAGAACATTAAATTTATCAATTTATCACATAATAAATAGATAAAAGTAACATTTCTTTCTAACATTATGACGTCATTCCTTTAACCATCTCTTTTAATCATTTCGTATTGGAAATTATTTAAATATCGTCTGCATTGTTTTCATACGTTTTATCACTGAAATTAGATATTAAGTAAATGATTCTCTTTTATATTTGGTTTAAATAGTAGAATAGGTACATATGTGATAATTTTAAATTTAATCCTTTATAATTTTAGTTGCAATGAAAATATTTTCACCGGTATTAACAACAAATTCCTTTCATAAAAGTCTAGGGGTGTATTTCACGGACTAATAAATATCTAGAGTTTAAGTTATATATCTTTGAAAATTTAGAAGTTCGTTTGTTTATATATATATATATATATATATATATATATATATATATATATATATATAAATATATATATATATATAACATGACAAATAAATTATATATATATAACATGAGGTCAGTAAAATTAAATAAATATATATATAGCCATTTTCAAAAAAAAAATTTTTTTATACCTGCCTTATGGGATATATTTACAATATAATAAAAAAATATTTTACTCATCAAATGACGGGCTATATACTAGTCTGTTATATATTTGATGGTAGTTAATTTCTTATCAGGAGAGTAAATATATGGAAGACGTACTGAAGTTACAAATACTACTTAGTTAATGCTATTACAGCTTCATTTGTAATGTTTGTTTAACATTTTCATTTAAGACGGTAATATTTTCTATTTACTAATTTCCTTCATCACTTTTGAAAATATTGGTGTTTTTAAAGAGTAAATATATGGAGCATACGTAAAGTATGTAACTAAGCCGATTAAAACTAAATACCTTATGATACTAATTACGATTATAAATTTGGTGTCTTAGATTAACGAACACGAATTAACGATTATATATTAGTGTGAATATATCTGAGATTATTAGTATATTCATAGCAGTTCGTTATATCCTCATCAGAGGAGTCAAATATGTCCGGAAGGAATATGGTAGTTACAAATACAGTATAGATAAATGCTGTTACATATTCTGTTGCATAAATCCTTTATTATCTTCATTTAAGATGGTAATATTTTCTACTTATTTACTTTCTCCGTTGCTTAATGAAAATTTTCAGCTTTTAACGATTAAATATATTGAGCATCTCGCGAAATGCGTAACTAAGCCGATTAAAACTAAACAGGTTCTATTACAAAGTTATGTTACTTAAGTTACTGATTATAAATTTGGTGTCGTAAATTAACAAACACTAATTAATGATATGAATTATGTATTGGTTTAAAGTGACTATTAATATATTGTTGGCAGTTTCTTATTCCTTATGAGATGTGTAAAGTAAGTCCTGATCGATTATGGTAGTTATAAATGTAATAATAAAAGTTACGGTCTTTCTCTAGTTGCCTTAAATAACGTTAGGTTAGGTAAGCGACAGCCTATGACAACAGAATTTAGTAACGGAAAAACTGCTGTACTACGGTTAAAATATAAACACAACTGTAAACTAGACGATTATTTAAATCTGTAAAACAAATTAGTACTGTTTTTTTTTTAATTTTAAAGCTTTAAGCTTGAAGTGCGTAATTGTTTGGGTTTTACCTAAGGTGGCAAAATTGCCAGGGCTTTGTTACGCCTTGTGCTATTACAGTTTCTATCTTATACTTTATTTTAGTATCATCTAAAATAGAAAGTTTTTGAAAATTTATAAGATAAGTACTGTAACTTCATGAATTAAATCCTTACTGTATGCAGTAGTCATTCAGAATTGTTTGTAAGCTATAGGTCCCAATCTAATTTTACCAGAGCTTGCCCGAAAAATCAAGGCCTTGACTTTCGATACTTAAGTTTATTCGAATCCTTCTGTAGGTTTACATATATCAGGTACATATAACCATGTACATGGGAATCACAGTCACAATGTCTAGCATTTAAAATATAAAGATCTTGACATATTTGTATATGAATTTGTTTCTTATATTATGTAGTAAAAGCGTTGCCTCTATTTCTTCAAATTGAGATTTAATGAATTGGAAAAGGCACTGATTAAACATAGATTCGAAGTTGAGCTCCAATTGGCCATTAAACTTATTTCTAATATTTTTGTTTACAAGCACTATATCTTCCTTATTACTTCAAAGGCATTTACAAAGCATTTCACTAAAACAGTTTAACTGAAATAAATCTGTAAAAAAACTGCCCTCCTGTTAAATTCGAAATATGGCATAGTACCTTATACTTCCGATATACATATACAGTATCATAAATTTAAGCATAATTATACATGAACGTAAAACATCTATTGTATAAAAAATGGTGATGGTCTAAAAGGTAGGATGTTGCATTGCAGTACACTAATAGGGGGTTCAAATACTGTTGATGGACTGAAGCCAGGTTGCTTGTTAATGCTTGAAGTCTGATGTTTCTGATGCCACTTTTACAGTCCAAGCACGATTGAGCCTTACTCTACTCGTATTAAAGAATAGGGGAGCTCCTTTCGTTTTAATGGGCACCTTTAGGGTGGAAGAACGACTTTGTTCGAATGGGTCCTCGTAATTTTGAAGCAGGGACCAAGCAGAAAACCCATAGATTTGGTCTGCCACTGTCAGAGTTATTGAGAACTTGGAGGACGTTGTTATCACGAACATATTTTACGTTTCCCAGTCACCCTTAACGGACACAGTGGATCCTAGACCGGCTCGGGCTCCAAACATCAACCCCCCCCCCAGTTCCAAAATTGTTGTCTTTGACGTCTGAGCTACCACAGTTCCGCTTGAAGTTTAATGATAATTATTACTAAGTCAAGACTTGGTAACTTAGTCACTGCCTGTATGTAAGGTTTTTGAGTCCAGTAGCCGGGTGGCTCTCATTTCATTAGAGGCTCACATGTTGCAAGCACTGGTCGTGGGTCCAAGTCTCGATGTAACATTTGTCGACGATGGTTGTGAAATAGTTTTGCTTCAAATATCCGCACCAGTATCTAAGTGGATTAAGAAGCGGATTCTCCGAAGTGGACAATTTCTTTGTTGGGACAGATTAAGAGGGTTGGAGCTCAGTGAAAGTTGCAGAGCATAAAGAAGGAAAGAACACAGTGGGCCTTGGGTGAAGTAACATCTCTCTGACTCTCAAGGGACCAAAGAAAAATGCAACGTAATGTTTCATTATGCCAGTTATTTTTTAGACTTCTCGTCCATGAATTTTAGTTGATGATGATCTGATGAGATCCATCGAATGCTGTTTGCTTTTCTACATTTGATTTAAACGTTTTGTAAATATTTATATTGTGTTACTAACTTTGGACGTAGTCTGATGTTTTATTTATCATAACTTAATGAACTCATCGTACCTGTTCCAGTTAATACATTTGCACCATACTATAAAAAGGAATAAAAGTTCTTGTACGAAAAAAATTATTTTTATTGTTATAAAAACAAACGATTTATAATACCTATACCTAATGTAAATATTGCTCTTGTTAAAAATGCCAAAAACTGCCTAAAAATTGGTCGTGTATACATTTTTGTAATAAGTATGGTTATTTTCTAGATATCTGCGCTTATGATGCAAATGGATTGAGTAGGTGGGCAGATCCCGTTTCATATCGTTTTCACACTGTATATATCATGACATACACATCTGTTTGCTTTATACGATTGAATATTACATGTGACACACAATATTTTAAGCCAAAAAGAATTTGATGTAATAGCTTAAATTTAGTTATTTTTCAGTTGTACGAATGAAGTATGGAAACGTATACTGTTACATACCAGATATAGTTATTCGCTCATATGGGCACATCCAGAGGTTTAACTGGCGATTGTAATGCAAAAATGTACCATAATTGGACAAAATTCTTAATCTTAACCCCTTTCGGTAAAATGACGAGTCTAGCTCGTCATTAGATTTTCGTTCCATACCGCACAATGATGAGCTACACTCGTCATGCGATTAAAGTTACTGTTAAATATGATAATTAATTTGGTTTAAAATTTCTAGTGTACTGAATTTGGCAACACTTTTATCACTTGTGAAAATCACAAGTCACTATTGCATATTGTTTACTTGGTACAAGTCATTGCCAAATTAATGAGTCAGAATAAAAGAAAACCTTCTAAGAAATGCCGTGCGTGTTACAAGAATCCAATTAAAAGTGAGACTACTTGACGGTGTAAACAATTAAGAATTCCTTTGCACTTTGTTTCGAAAAGTACCACTAGCTTGAAGACTATTATCTGTATACCTTATTAATGTTTTGCTTTGATATTTTCTTAATTTTACTGTTTCTGATATTATTTAACACTATGTAAAAAGTGGATTTTAATTCAGAATATGTAAGAATTGTAAAATGAACCAAGTTTTTTTTAAATAAAAATTAAATGGTTATTTCATGCAGTTTTTCATTATTAAATCATACCGGAAGGGGTTAACTGAGCAGTAGGTTCTGATTTAACCCTTTTATTGTGTGATTTATTTCTAACTTCTACAATAACGAGAAAGACTAGGCTGATAATTTTAAGTTACGGCAACCCTTATATGGGTATGGTTGTTATATCTTGCTATGTATCAATATTCTGGCTTTTGGGGCAAATTATGTATCTACAAAATTCATTTGTTGATATGTTACTCGAGAAGATTTGTTTGTTTACATAGTATATGAATCTAGTACGCACGTATGACCAATATATATTAAAGGATTGTAAATAATAAATAAATTAGACATTGTTAATCTTTATTTATATCCTATTAAGTAAAAATATATGTATAAACACAAGTAAAAATTATTTATACTTCATTTTTTTTTCTTTTAAGCTGTTTTAGGCTTATGTTTTAGTAGAAATGCTAAAGTTGAAGTATTAATAGAATATTTAAGAATACATATCGCTTTGCAGGTTCCGATAAAAACTAAGATAGGGAAATTATCAACGCTGGCGTGAAATTTGTTTTCCGCCAACTCAGTTGATCAACTCTAAGTTGACGACAATGTTTTTCGTCGACGATTAGCTAGTCCTTCTCGTCATTCTATAAAACTCATTTCTGCCGATTACATATAGATGTCTATCTTAAATCTAAGTTATGGATTGAACAGAATAAAATTAATATGAAGTTTAAACGACTTTGGATACTACATCACGTCAGGTTAGTGATCAGCTATCGATTTAACTATCATAGGAACCCATTTATTAAAAAGTAAAAACTTCGTGAAAAAATATTTATTTTTTATTACATGAAATTAAGTGCTGTAAAATAAAGTTTATAATAGATAAAACAATTTGTCATGTTTCCAGTTTATGTAACTGTCGAAAAAGTAAATTGATGTAAATTGTTTGAAAAATCAAAGCGTCCATTCAAATGGAAGATTTGTATATAAAAATTACTTGAAAATTTTATAGATTGTCCTTTGAGATTGCCCTCTACTTATTCAAAAAGATAACTCGTTCTGAGTGAACAAAAATTCTACAAGCTATTTTTAAAAGTATCTAAAAAGGCGTACTAGGTATTAATGGGATAGTTCTAGTATATCGAATACTCGCAAAACAACAAATCATGCTTGATATTGAGTCTACTTGTAGAGAGAAATTTGCACTTAACTAGAAGCAGTGATCGTCTAACTAAATTTAACTAATATTGAAAGTTTTTCCCTTCTTGCAAATATAAGCAAATGCATACGTTAAGCCGTATGATGGTAGAGCATTACTTAAAGTTTCGCGAGTTATTAAAAATACTTCATGATTTGCACCCACGTCTCACCTGCTTTTGAACCAAATCTTTGATCTAGCCGAAATCCGAAACAGAAAATAAAATGAATAAATAATAAAAATGTACTTTTGCCTTACACCTTTATTGAGTTAAAATATTGCATTTTTTTGAAAGAATTTTTATTTTATTTTTCTCTAAGCTATGGATTCCTCGTTTGCTGAAATAAAATCGCATAAATTAATTTCAAGTTTCGCGATTTCTTTCTATTATAATTTTCTTTTCGTCCGGAATCCCGAAGTTCTCCGAATTAGATCGGATCCGGAAACTTCGCTAAGATTCTTCGCTAGAATTCAACTCCGTTCCTCAATATTAAATTAATCTCGCTTTTAGTGTATCAAAAGAGATACGGTTGAAATAACCTCTCTGCCTTCAAGAAAAGTTCCTACCCTGATTTGGAGATGCAGAATAAGGTTTTGCCGAAAACATGCAAGAGGGGGGTGGAGGAGTACTGAAAGGATGGGTAAAAGAGAGCGAGAATGTAGAGAGGTATGGGGCTGAGGGGAGGTTCTGTGCTGCAACAGCCCATTTGGCTCGCTGCCAAGATGTTGCACCATATCGTTGCTCGCACCTCCCCCCTCTACCGTGTTCTGTTTATTCGCCGGTCTTCCGAACGATCCAAACGGAAAGGAATTTAAGATTTGTATTTTTGTTTGGCCAGCTGCTCGCTATCTCCATCCGAGATACGTGCCTTAACATTGCTGTTGATAACGCGGAGCTGGTGATACGGAAACTATGTAGGGTTTTCCCCTTTTCTAACGCGTGACCCGCCAAGCAATTCCCGAACGTGGAATAAAAATAGAACACACATGTTTATTCCTCCCCCCCTCCCCATTCACATTAATTTAATCGACAGATTTTTAAACCCTCAAAACAGCACTCCATTCAAACCCAAAAATTCGACGCTATCACGCGAAAGAATCTGTCATTTCGTTCTAGAAAAGAGTTCGAAGAAAAAGGGGGGGGGATATGGTAAGGGGAGGCAGCACTTGAACCATTAACGTTTATCTCATTTCACCGAAGAACAGAACGGTTCGGTGAAAGGGTTATTTGTGGAATAATTGCTTTGTAAAAGCGTTCACTCGGCTATTACTATTCGATTAACGCATAGCCATTGATCGATTATTTCTCGTTTATGAAGAGCTCAAGTGAGGAAATATGCATTCAGATGCATTCAGACCGTTTCAGAGATTCTGCTCCGATTAAAACGGTTTTCCCCGTTCGGAATAGAATTAGTAATTAAACTGAGCGTTAATATTAAATATTTTTAGCACTCAATTGAAAAGCTTTAGGTGACGGTTTTCAGGTAAAAGGTACTGATTTCATTAATAATTTGTTGAGGTATGTCTACGAAAGAAAAAACTAATGTTTTCAAGTATAGATGTTTATTTAAAGGTGGGACAAAGTTTTATAATATCCTTTAACAATGAGACAAAATCTGGCTGATCGTATTAACCCTTTAGGGCAGGGCCGTAGCCAGAAATTATGTTCGGAGGGGAACCACGGTGGAATAAATTGTTTTTTGTGGGTGATACTTCAGTAAAATTACAGGTTTTCTTATCTATACCCCTAATGAGTATCACAATGCAATGGGATTTTAAAATATCAAAACGATTATAAAAGAATATAATGAACAAATTGAAAGCATAGAATAAGTAAGGAAGTAACTGCACAATGAATTTAATAGTAAAATTAACAATGAAAAGGTATAATGTTACGAATTTCGCAAGTTGGCATGTATTTTTGCCGTATACTGTGTATTATAATGGGTAAATCATGTATTTGGCGAGATATTGGCGGCTAATTTTTGGCGCCAAGTTTGGCGATTTATCGCCAAATTTGGTGACTTGGTGACTTTCTTGGCGACCGTTTGTACCTAGTACTTTCTAGAATATTCAAATTTCTCCCGAGGATATAAATACCGGGGGCCGATCCTGATCGAGGTTCAGTTAGCTGAGAAATTTGTAGAGGTAAAGACCTACGTTGTTTGGCGCTAAGAGTTATCGCCTGTGCTAGCCAGTTCTCGCGGTGTTGGCTGCTGTATTCGTGTTTTCCCTGCATTACGAATAAAGTGCTGTTATTTTTGCTGTCTTAATTCAAAGTCTACTCAATCCACGAACGCTACGCTTCATAAATTGGTAACAATATTCTAATTTTTAAAACAGAAGTATAACCAAACAAAAAGAATAATTTCGAAAGAAAATGAACATGCTCAAATTTTGTACTTGTGTATGTATTTGTGTATGTACTTGTGTATGTACTTGCTTTGTACTCGCCTTGAAGATTTGCAAAACAGTTTAAAAAATTCTTCTGAATGTGTATTACTATTCCGGTGAGTTGCTAAGAGTGCTAGCAATCTGCTTTTACTTGCCGAATACAATTTGCACTTTCTAACATCACTAAAATCATCGTTGGTTATGCATAGCTAGGCAGATGACACAACCACACACATGGTTCACTTTTTTTTCCATGAACACTTTGACTGCCAAGCCAAAATTGCAAATGTTCACAACGGGGCCAAACTTTTTTTTGTGTAATTTGTATTTTTTCAACATAAAACTATATATAAAAACAATATTTCAAAACAAACAATATTTTAAAACAAACTATCTCTATTTATATATATATTTCCTTTTTTGTTGCATGTTCCAAATATTTAATTTTTCATAAAACTTAGCTCATAAAATCGTCACATATACCAATTTGCGCAAACCACGTATACCTGACACATCGTAGGGAGCCCAACAATCAAACTCCAATACGATTTTCATGTAACTGATAACATCTTTGATAGCTATGGCCTGAAGTGTTAAAACACCATGGCTATCATATCGGATAGCCAGTGTCTCAACGGAGATATCACTGGATATCACATATGATAGCCATGGCAGTCAAAGTGTTAAACGGTCTTCGTAGACTGTTCGATATAGAATTTCGGAGGGGGACCAGTCCCCTAAATCCCTCCCCCTGCCTACGGCCATGCTTTAGGGGGCCATGAGAAGATTACTTCCCACCTACACGATGTTACAAAATACATCTGTTGGAAGCGCAAAACCCATTATAATATATTGGTCTTGTTATTGAAACGACGGGAAGATTGATTCCCGCTTCGGTTTTGAGCTGTCATCAATTGTTCGATAGATTGAATAAAATAAGCAGGAGAAATAAATGGCCCACGAAAGGGTTAATGCGAAGGGGGTACGCCTCTCGTATTGACGAGTACCTCAAGGGTGAAATTACGACATATGTTCAAGCAGGTCCTCGTAATTTTGTAGTAGGGACCAAGCAAAATACACATAGGCTTGGCCTGCTATCACCAGAGGTATTGATTGAGAAAGTAGAGGACATTGTGACAAAGAACCTATTTTACGTGCCCCAGTCACCTGAAATGAACACTGCATATCTTAGGCCTGCTCGGGCTCTGAACCTGCAACCTTCCTGTTACAAGAGCCTTGCCTTTGCCGTCTGAGCTACCTGTCGTGCAGTCTTCTTTTTTATTTGAGTATTAACCTGTGATTAAATGTATAGTGGGATTTTATTTTGATTGCGTTGTGTAAAAGTATTTTAGTACTAAACCACAGGTTCTGAGAAACTACAGACATAAGATATGAAAATAAACTAAAAGCTAAATTGAAAGCATCTGAAACTAGCTTAATATAAAAAAAAGTAAATTTATTATAATATATAAACATCTATGTACACACAAACTGATTCAAATTTTCACAACATTTGCTTTATCAACACCTTCTAAATTAGTTCTGACAATAATTTTTCAATACTTAAGTAATTATGTAAATATAAGAGAGAGGAACTAATTTCAAAATGTATGTAAAAGGGGGTACCTTTGTGAGTTAATATCTTGTGCCCGGAACACTGCTGGATGAGGGAATTTCAGGATTGGGTATGTATGGATCTTCCATCGATCTCGTCAGGGGCTTCCTTCTGAGTGTTTGGGTTGGGTTGCCGTAATATTTGATGAAGGAACACTTCCCGTCAGACTTGTATCCTTGACTGGACTCTCGAACACGTTCCGTCGGACTTCTCTCCTCGTCTGGACTAACAGACACCTTCTGTCGGACTCTCTCATCGTCTCGACTATCGAACACCTTCTGTCGGACTCAATTCATCTCGACTATCGAACACCTTCAAAATTTTAGATTTTTCTTATTTTATTAATTTCATCCTTGTCCCCTCTTCCTTCCTATCATCCAATCGAGATAGTTGCAAGAATCAAATTGGTCTGCTTAAACCCCGTCTTGAGACCTCCAATGTGGAAAACCTTATCCCTTCTAATTGGGAACTGTCCCTTAGGGACTCATAAATACTTCCCAAAGGTACATTCTTATTTAATTTCAAGTACGGAGACGGAATTTTAATCTAGGACTGGGATCAGAACCCCGCCCGAGACCACCGTACAAGACAACAATATCCGTAGAATATAATTTTATGGTCCTCTGTCTTTTACAAAGATGTGATGAGGTCAGATTTAGATCCCGAGCATTTTACTTCTTGTATGAATGAATCAATTATATTACTGATCTAAATCGCCTCATCACACTACCACTGATCAATAAAGTGAGTCCGACACACAACGAACTATTACTAGGTTCTGCCGTTTTCTTTTTCCTACGACTTTTGCTATTTATCCTTTTATAGCGAGCTTTCTAAACCTTAGAAATTGAATGCCACGAACTTTTTCATTCAATATTTGTTCAATCTGTTTGGTGTTGTAACTTCCGCATTTACGAAATTTATGTAACTTCAGCATTTACGTCAGTATTTCCCTCTGAACCGCATTTATGCATTTGGTCCCTTGACTCTTAACAAAACAAGTGCAATTAAGTTTGTGTCCATCAAAACAGTAGAAGAAAAAGGTTTGCAATCTTTAGTCGTATTGGTTAAAGATTTTCATAAATCTTTTCTTTACGTCTTACTACAATTAATTATTTCTTTAACTCAAAACCCTGAGCAACAACTAAAAGTAATTTTATTTTCCAATTGCCTTCATTTTTAAATCAATTAAGAAATTGCCTTCATTTTTGCTTATTGAACTGATCAATAAAATTGGTCAATTCAATAAGCAAATAGTCAAAACGAACTTAACTAAAAATTATATAAGTAAATAGTAAAACAATTGATTTTAGTCCAATTCCTTTAAATATATTTAATAGATTTTCCACCACTAATGAATGCATTTAGTGAAGTAAATGTTTTTAAGTCTACTATTTTTTAATAGTACTGATACAACGAAAATTGTTTTGTATCTTCACGTTGTTATTAACGATGTTGGAATGTATAATTTCTCTTACTCGTTCAGCCAATAACATCCCTCTCTATCTACTTATATATATACTTCATTTTTATTATTTTACTATGCATTCAGTCTATTTAAATACTAGCTACTTCACTAGATGTATGTATATTTCTCAAAAGAATGGTTGAGTTCATTTTAAAGTTTTAAATTACTCCAACAGTGTTATGAATTTCAAAAGTAAAACAACTCAATTTCAAAAAACAAGTAACCTATTTTACTTTTAATTTTCTTGATAAACCCAATGTTATATTAGGTGGTTTCTGTTCATTTGACTAAAGAAAAAGACTACTAAAAGACAACTTGGTTAAAGGAAATACATTCCTTTGTCGATTAATCGTTTGTCTGCCCTGTGTATCATCTGATATACACGTTTAATACTTTATACTTAAAGACAAACTGAAATTAATAATGTAGTCAGCATGAATTTTTAATTAAAAGGCATAATTTAGTGGGAGTAAAGTGAATGGTCACCTGCATCAACCACTAAACGGGTGTGCATAACCAACTCTGTTAGAGCTAATCTCTGTTAAAACACGGATACCGCAGTGAATTTGGATCCACTACCAGTTTTTGCAGATGTGAAAAACCTCCCAGTATCAGGAAGTCGACCCCTCAATCCGGAGTTCTTTATGAATATGAGCCAGTTCGCTACGAAGCTCATAGTCTTCTGACTTGGTGTTAGTTCCAGCAGGGAATCAGTTTACTAGTATCTAACCGTCAAAGAACTGGAGAGCAGAATCTGTCATGAGTTCTGTGGATAGTCCATTGGATGTCCGTGTGCGACGGGGGAGAAGAGAAGATACAGTAGAGGGCTGGAGACAAGAGGAACTCGTGAAGTCCGGTTGACACTATTTTGTTCTCGGGACAGTTCATCCAGAGATTGATTATCGCTTAAGAATGTATAATTTTCATAACGTACTAGTAATAAATGTATAGTCCAGTATTTAATCACTGCAGTTATTGGCAAGACGGGATATTAGCGAACCCACATTACCTGCTTCAATAAAAATAGGCGAGCAGGTACAGAAACGAGGCGTGCAGTCACCGGGAAAGACTCAGACGCCGAAGCTATATCTTAGATGAATTTGCAAGTCCAGTTCTATATTGATTTTTAATGAAGCTCATCGAAATGTATGTATATAATTATGCAACTTTTTAAATAGCATTCGAAGGCTGCCAGTTGAATACCCTTGTTTAAAATACATAATTTTGAAGCTATTAGCGAACCCATATTACCTGCTCCAGTACAAATAGCCCAACATGTAGAGAAACGAGGCTTGCAGTCACCGGGAAGGACTCAGACGCCGAAGCTATATCTTAGATGAATTTGCAAGTCCAGTTCTGTATTGATTTTTAATGAAGCTCATCGAAATATATGTATATAGTTATGTAATTTTTTAAATAGCTTTCGACGGTTGCCAATTTAATACCCTTGTTATAAATACATAAATTTGAAGTTATTCAACAGCAGAGAATAGTGTAATTGGTGGAGTACGATTTACTTATTAAA
Source organism: Pardosa pseudoannulata (assembly GCA_032207245.1). Lineage (NCBI taxonomy): Eukaryota > Metazoa > Arthropoda > Arachnida > Araneae > Lycosidae > Pardosa > Pardosa pseudoannulata. The sequence continues at coordinate 68,819,454 of CM063497.1, forward strand.
TGTTAGAGAAAATATTACAATTTTCAAATAGCTAATATTCAAATCATCTGTGTATTCAAAACCTGTTAAACAGAGAAAAGACAAACTCTCGTTTTTAATCCAATTACAAATTTCGGTTGATCATCGAAAAACTATAATCTTCAAAGTATTTCATTGTGACTTTTCTCCATATCTCAGAAATTATCGAGAAAAGAAAAAAAAATGGCTTTCAATTTAGATGTTTACTGAAAGTATTTAAATCTGAAAACTATTTTTTATTGTGAAATCTCTACTCCAGATGAGCAAAGATCTCGCATATTCAAAAGAAAAATCGGTAATTATGGGGCATGAAAGATTATACAATATTTTAATTTAATTTCTTTAACGCGTTCAGCCAACACTTCTCTCTCCTTTTTTTTTATTTGCCCTCTTTCAAGTTTCCTTTATTAAGGAAAATTTTTCATTGTCTTCTTATCTACTTACTGGGGAAGTTTTATTCAAATAAGCCCTAAAGTAAAGGGGAAAAAATATGGTGGTGTAGTTTTAATTTTAAGTAAATGTTTAAAGAATAGCGCATTTTTACCCTGAATCTTTCGCCCCTTAAAGTAAATCTCTTTTGTTTAAACAATGTTCTTGAATTTTTATAAACCAACCGTTTAACTTGTTAATTTTTTTGCTTTTTTGTTATTATTTGGACTTCATATCAACATTGATTGCTTTCTTTCTAATTTTTGAGCATGGAATTTTCCCCTGCTGTACTCCGTTGAAAGAAAGGGAGACTAGTAAAAAAATAAATTAAATTATGCCCTAAGTAATTTTTTTTTTGTCAAGCTACTTTGACTTATTTTGAAACCTGTTAACCTCTTAGCTTATACATTGAAGTACTTATAAGGCTTATTTTAGATGTTATTTTAGTACAGATTTCAATTATGTATCGTAAATGTTTTGGTATTGAATATGTTCTCGTTGAATTTTATTCACTTTTAGTTTAAATAACTTTTTTCCCCTAAACCCACATTCTCCATGTCTACTCGAGTGTACTTAAAGTAAAGAGTTCTGGTAGAAATCGAAATTTTTGACCTCGATTTTGAATCAATATCGATATTTTAGATCTGTAGTCCAAAAAGTTGTTTAATTCTGAAATTAGGATGATTTTGGGAATGACTTGAATGAATGAATTAATATTCTGTATTCAATCTATTTTGGGATGAATATATATATATGGATGAATATATTTTGGAATGAATGAATGAATGGATGATGAATATATTTTGGAATGAATGAATATATGGATGAATATATTTTGGAACGAATGAATATATGGATGAATATATTTTGGAACGAATGAATATATGGATGAATATATTTTGGAATGAATGGATGGATGGATGGATGAATATATTTTGGAGTGGATGGATGAATATATTTTGGAATGGATGGATGAATATATTTTGGAATGGATGGATGGATGAATATATTTTGGAATGAATGAATGAATGGATGGATGACGAATATATTTTGGAATGGATGAATAGATGAATATTTTGGAATGAATGAATGGATGGGAATTTATTTTGGAATGAATGGATGAACATATTTCAGAATGAATGAATTTGTTTTGAAATGGATGAATAGATGGAAGAATGAATGAATTTATTTTGGAATGGATGAATGGATGGAAGAATGAATGATGAATTTATTTTGGAATGGATGGATGGATGATGAATAAATTTTTGAATGAATGAATGAATGAATGAATGGATGGATGGATGGATGGATGGATGGATGTGATTTTGAATGGATGATGATGAATATGATTTTGAATGAATAAATGAATGGATCAATATATTGTGAAATGAATGAATGAATGAATGGATGGATCAATGGACTAATATAGTATGAAATGAATGGAAGTATATATTTTGGAATATATGAATGCAAAAATTTTGGATCACATGAATGAATGAATTCTGGAATGAGTGGATGACAGAGTACATCTGAGTATTAAAGATGGAAATTAGAATGAAGAAAATTAAAAAAAAAAAGGCTTTCATTTTTAACATTTCCTTTTTAGGCAAAATATCTTGTCTTATGTACTTACTAAGGAATACATTAAAATCAAAGGAAGAAAATGTGGTAGTATAGTTTTTATATTAAATGTTTAAAGAAGTAACATTTCTCCCCAAATCTCGTACATCTTAAAATAAGTGTCTTTTGTTTAAATGGCGTAGTTGGGGATTTTATAATAAATCAACCTTTTAACTAGTTTACTTTTTGTTATAATTTAAATTCAAATCAACATTGGTAGCTTTCTTTCTAATTTTTGAATTAAAATTTCTCTCTTGTTGTAATCAGTCAAAATGTAGGGAGACTTGAAAAAAATAAAGGAAGTTAAGCCTCAAGTACTTGTTGTCAAGCTTTTTTTTTACTCTATTTGAAATCAAATAAAGATTATTCATTTATCTTAGCTTATACATTAGTGTATTTATAGGCGTGTTTTATATTGTTTCAGTACAGATTTTTAATCCCAGATATAATAAGCCCGAATTATCTGTCCGTCTCTCCTCGAATTTATAAAGCGGTTGGACCTGGATTGGATAAAGGCATCCATATTGAATTCTTGATGAGTTAGGGTTAATAAAATGCAAAGTGAGTAAAATTTATCTTCTCCTAAACTATCGATCCGATTCTAAAATAAATTGGTATAAATATGCTTCATATCACAACTTCAGTACTGTCGTCTTTAAAACGTTGGAAATCCACCTCTTCCCCTCTTTTTGAAAGTTTAATACATTATTTCAAGCCCTATTTTTCCCGGGTAAAAGCAGGCGATTAACGTTATTAACTTATCAAACAATAAATAGGTAAAAAAAAAATTTTTTAATCTGGCATTTTGACTTCATTCCTTTAACCTATCTCATTTAATCTTTTCTTATTTTAAATTATTTAAATATCGTCTGCATTATCATTGTTTTATCACTGAATTTAGGTATTACGTAAATTTTCTTTTATATTTTGCTTAAATAATAGATTAGGTACTTATGCAATAATTTAAAAAATATAATCATGGATTATTTTTTGTTGCAATGAAAATTTTCCGCTGTATAAACAACAGAATTGGGAAGAACTTAACGATAATTTCGACGTAGCTAAGAAGACTTTGAATTATCTTTCTAAATAACTTAAACGTGATTCTAAACTGCATTCACAGTATCGGGATACTTTAGAGGAGTATGAAGATAAACAAATTATTGAGCGTGTACCAGATAATTCTCAGCTAAAATACAAACCATTTTTTACCTGCCTCATAGGGTACTTTACAATTCTGGAAATTAAAAAAATTTAACTGATCCCGTCATATGACGGGGTATATGCTAGTTATATATTAAAGTTTGAAACTAAGGGTTTAGTATGAAACGTTCTATACATGAAGTACAGGGTTCTCGTAACAATCGTAAAGAAATGTTTGACCTCAATTTTGAATCAATATTAGTATCTTGGATCTCAATTCGAGAAAGGTATCTATAGCTATTTTAAATGAAATAATACAATTTAGAATTATTTTTTAAAATAAATGAATATATGAATTGAGGGAACTGAACATATTAAGAAATGAGTGGAGAAATTAATGCATACTTGCAGGCATTCTAGAATGAATATTTGATCCCATTTGAGGGTAAAATATGAAAATAAGAGGAAAAATAAATGAGAAAATAAAGATATCTATTTTATATACCCTCTGTTGATATTCAGTTTATCAACTCCCCTTTAAATACAGCCGAACGACAGCTAAGTGGTTAGGGCACTGATCTTTGGAATCAAATTTCGTGTGTTCAAATCCCTCTGTGGCATGGATGTTGCTAGCCGTTCGGGATTAGCTTTAAAATGGCACATTTTTTTCTGAAACATTCACTGCTTTAAATAAATCTCTTTGGTTTAAATAATATAGTTTTGTTTAATACAAGGTTTATAGGACGTGTCATTTCGACGTATTTCGAATTTTATAAAGAAAATTCCGAACACCCTTTGCATTTTTATTTTAACTCTTGTATAGACTTTTATATATTGAAAGAGATAAATATATATATTGAAGTCTATTTTTTTAAGAATATTGAAATATTCAAATTTTCTACGGGGTTTACCTATCTCAACGGATATGCGTCAATTTGACGCGATCGTATTGTAGACAATTTTTTTAGTAAATTAAGTTCTACTCATGCTAGCATTACAACAATAATAAATAGGAATGTACCGACAACACTTCGATCGGTTATCAGATATCGTTATCTGAAATGAAATAAGCAATAAGCAAAAATAGAAAGAACGAAACGCAGAATGTCAATTGAAGTCGGAGTGTGAAGAGATTTTGGAGGTTTTAGTTGCTTGGTTCGAGTACAGAAAAATAGAATACTAGAATATTTTTTTAATTAATAATTGTTGTAATGTACTTACAACCTCTACACCAGTGTTCGGTTACAAGGGGGAAACGCAGTAAAAATGTAATACTTTATACTGAGATTCAGATATTTATTATGTACATTCATTTACAAATTGATCCTTGATTATCATAATCATCAATTATTTATGTCTTATATTTACAGCATAATTACTACAATTCTCTTTATAATGAACTAATTATTCAATTACAAGCTTACATCATTAATAGAGGCCAAATTGATCCTTGATTATCATAATCATCAATTATTTATGTCTTATATTTACAGCATAATTACTACAATTCTCTTTATAATGAACTAATTATTCAATTACAAGCTTACATCATTAATAGAGGCCAAATTTATCCTTGGTTATCATAATCATCAATTATTTGTCTTATATTTACAGCATAATTACTACAATTCTCTTTATAATGAACTAATTATTCAATTACAAGCTTACATCATTAATAGAGGCCAAATTTATCCTTGGTTATCATATATCATAATCATCAATTATTTATGTCTTATATTTACAGCATAATTACTACAATTCTCTTTATAATGAACTAATTATTCAATTACAAGCTTACATCATTAATAGAGGCCAAATTTATCCTTGGTTATCATATATCATAATCATCAATTATTTATGTCTTATATTTACAGCATAATTACTACAATTCTCTTTATAATGAAATAGTTATTAAATTACAAGCTTACATCATTAATAAAGGCCAAATTTATCCTTGGTTATCATATATCATAATCATCAATTATTTATGTCTTATATTTACAGCATAATTACTACAATTCTCTTTATAATGAACTAATTATTCAATTACAAGCTTACATCATTAATATAGGCCAAATTGATCCTTGGTTATTATAAATCATAATCATCATTTATGTCTTATATTTACAGCATAATTACTAAAATTATCTTTATAATGAACTAATTATTCAATTACAAGCTTACATCATCAATAGAGGCCAAATTGACCCTTGGTTATCATATATCATAATCATCATTTGTCTTATATTTACAGCATAATTACTACAATTCTCTTTATAATGAACTAATTATTCAATTACAAGCTTACATCATTAATAGAGGCCAAATTTATCCTTGGTTATCATATATCATAATCATCAATTATTTATGTCTTATATTTACAGCATAATTACTACAATTCTCTTTATAATGAAATAGTTATTAAATTACAAGCTTACATCATTAATAAAGGCCTAAGTGATCCTTGGTTATTATATCATAATCATCATTTATGTCTTTATATTTACAGCATAATTACTAAAATTATCTTTATAATGAACTAATTATTCAATTACAAGCTTACATCATCAATAGAGGCCAAATTGATCCTTGGTTATCATATATCATAATCATCATTTTGTCTTATATTTACAGCATAATTACTAAAATTCTCTTTATAATGAACTAATTATTCAATTACAAGCTTACATCATCAATAGAGGCCAAATTGATCCTTGGTTATCATATATCATAATCATCATTTATGTCTTATATTTACAGCATAATTACTAAAATTCTCTTTATAATGAACTAATTATTCAATTACAAGCTTACATCATCAATAGAGGCCAAATTGATCCTTGGTTATCATATATCATAATCATCATTTATGTCTTATATTTACTGCATAATTACTAAAATTATCTTTATAATGAACTAATTATTCAATTACAAGCTTACATCATCAATAGAGGCCAAATTGATCCTTGGTTATCATATATCATAATCATCATTTATGTCTTATATTTACAGCATAATTACTAAAATTATCTTTATAATGAACTAATTATTCAATTACAAGCTTACATCATCAATAGAGGCCAAATTGATCCTTGGTTATCATATATCATAATCATCATTTATGTCTTATATTTACAGCGTAATTACTACAATTCTCTTTATAATGAACTAATTATTCAATTACAAGCTTACATCATTAATAGAGGCCAAATTGATCCTTGGTTATCATATCACTTTACCTCCATTACAGGCAGGTGTAGGCAGGGGCTTTTCCTCACTCGGTGTCGGTCAGGGCGCACGGGACGAGTTGGTGCTGGTGGATCCTTGTCCCACTTCTCTCGACTCCCGACTTAGACTCCTCTCCTTCACTTCGTTTCCCAACTCCTCACCTCGGTTCCAACGCCCTTTTTTTCTTCCTCTCCAATCCCTTGTCTTCGGAAAAATTTCCCACATCTCATGCCCTTCGGGAGTGCAGGTGGGCTCATTAAAGTAGCTCCTTTTGTGCAAGCTGACATTACTTTTTATCCCCTGCTCCCATAACTCATGGTTACATCTCTGTGGGAGCTTGACCGTTACGCTGCCATTCCGTGATCTATACCTTCTCTGCGGGGGTCCCTAAACTTGACGTGAACAATCGGAGTCCTAAATTCCTCTACGAAAATCCTCCCACAGCTGTGTATGCACGTGCAGACCACTGTGGGAAAGTACCTCGCTACAATATTATGAACCTCAATATTATCTCATATCTTCATTTTTTACCTATATTACAATAAGTATAAGTAATATATAGTATAACGCTATAATAATATATAGTATAATACTATATTTACTTATAGTATACTTACATTGCTTTCTGAGTGTTATATGTATTCCATCATGCATCAAATTGACGAGTGTTTGCAGAGATGGGTATATGAAAAACGTCCGTAAAGGTAATGTAATGTAACCTACAATTAACGTAAACAAATTTTTATAATGCAGCCATTTAACTTAATTTTCCCAATTTTTTTTGTTATATAATTAACTTTATATCAATATTTTTTCTTCTATATAACTTTTGAATTTAAGATTTTTCTCCCACTGTACTCTTCCTAAAAGAAATAGTGTAAAAAAATTAAAGGAATTAAGTTTCGCTTCCAGTACTTTAATTCCAAGATATTTTTAATCTTTATTTGAAAATCTGACACCTTCTTACTTGAAAATATAAGCAAAATTGTCTTAATATTCTACAGGTGTTTCATATCTGTAGTGTTAGGCAAACTGAATTTAATTTTCATGTATTCTAGTTAATTCTTGGGAAATTTCTATGCTGCTATTTTCATTCTAGAGGTCGTGGAATAATATAAATATTTGACCTTCATTTTTTGCATAAATTATTTTTATTTGCTCTAATTTTAAAACAAAAGTATAAATTTGACAATTTCTTAAGTCAGTGAATTCTGGTATGAAAAATGTTGTCTTTAAATAAATGAAATATGGAATGGAATGGTAAGCAACTTGGAAGGGAATGGTAAGGAACTTGGAAGGGAATGGTAAGGAACTTGGAAGGGAATGGTAAGGAACTTGGAAGGGAATGGTAGGGAACTTGGAAGGGAATGGTAGGGAACTTGGAAGGGAATGGTAGGGAACTTGGAAGGGAATGGTAAGGAACTTGGAAGGGAATGGTAAGGAACTTGGAAGGGAATGGTAAGGAACTTGGAAGGGAATGGTAGGGAACTTGGAAGGGAATGGTAGGGAACTTGGAAGGGAATGGTAGGGAACTTGGAAGGGAATGGTAGGGAACTTGGAAGGGAATGGTAGGGAACTTGGAAGGGAATGGTAGGGAACTTGGAAGGGAATGGTAGGGAACTTGGAAGGGAATGGTAGGGAACTTGGAAGGGAACTTGGAAGGGAACTTGGAAGGGAACTTGGAAGGGAACTTGGAAGGGAACTTGGAAGGGAATGGTAGGGAACTTGGAAGGGAACTTGGAAGGGAACTTGGAAGGGATGGAATGGGGAATGGAATGGAATGGAATGGAACGGAACGGAACGGAATGGAATGGAATGGAATGGAATGGAATGGAAAGGAGCTTGGAATTTAATGGAATGGAGCTTGGAATGGGATGGAATGGAATGGAAAGGAACTTGAAATGAAATGGAATGGTAAGGAACTTGAAATGAAATGGAATGCTAAGGAACTTGAAATGGAATAGGGTAACAAGTATTATGGAACAGAATGGTAAGAGATGTGTAATGGATTGGAAAATAGAATAGTAAGGGCTATGGAATAGAATGGTAAGGAAAATGTAATTGAAGGGAAAATAGAATAGAATGGGCAATGTAATGTAATCTAATTTAATAGAATAGAAGGGAATGTGGAATATAATACAATAGATTTATATTCGTTGTAATAAAATGTAATGGAATATGTACACACTGAAATGTAAGAAAAATACATCTAATATAGTAAATTGATAATTAAAGATCAGACATTTCGCAAATTCGTCATATTTCTTTTAATATTTAGTATATCATTTTGAATAATCAACTTTTAGCAAAATTGAAGTCACGCTTTAGTAGGCACAAAATTGAATTATTCATTATTTCGGTAATATGTTTGTTTATGAACGATTAATTTCCATTAACTTTGTAAAAAATGAAAGAATGAGCTTAAAGCATGGTCAAATAGACAATATTATTAGTTTATCTCGTGAGCGTTTAGCTTTAAAGAAAGAATTTAAACATGCTTATTACTTTCTCAGACAATCTAAGGGTGAAACATTTTTCACTTCAGATATAATCTTTAATACCGGTTTAAAAAAAAAGTGCGTACAAAGTAATGCATTAATTATTGCTAATTCACTTTTCACACTTATCTTTTCCGGAACTTTTTAAGTCTGCGATGGAATTTTTATTTCTGTTTACTTTTCCTTCCAATTTTGGATGTTTTCTTTTATCTTAATTCATTTGACTTCTTTTGACTGGCACGCGATGATTTGGGCGATACTTTTAAAATAAACTCTAAATGTTGATCTTAAACAACAAACTTGTTCTTTTTTTATCCTGTGTTAATTATCTGGAAGGATAGCGTGCAAAAATTTGCTTTTAACGACCGAGGTATTTGTTTTATTGTTTCATATTAACAAATTAAGGTAGAAAGAAAATTTGAATTTAGGATAAAATAAATTGAATGCAAAATATGTATATTGAATATGTTTATGTAGATACTCAAAGATGTATAGATATAAAGAGTGCTTAGCGTTGTGGCGACTTCAATGTTTTCGAGTGAAGAGGTAACTTGAAGTAGTATCACGTAAGTCACGATGAAATTGGAAATCACTTTATTTATTGAGTAAATAGGGCTATATACAAGGGGATTCTAATCTTCCAAAACAAGTCGAAATGCAAAGGATTTTTGCCTGTATTAACATCACCACTATGATCACAGTCGAAAGAAAAGAGATTAAATAATCTCATACAACCGGGGAGGCTTTTCGAGGGTGCAATGCAAACCCTATTTATCCCCCGTTCGGTATCAGACTCTGCCGCTCCCTATATGAGCGGACTTTACGAATCTCCCGAACGTAACCATTAGAAAGCTGTCTCCGATCAAAAGAAGCGGAAACCTCCACGAGGTCAAAGCACTTACGTAAAAAATGTCGAAAAGCCCCGAGTCGCAAAATTCTAGATTTTTTATACCTGGGGGGGGGGTTAGTTACTATCCCGCCAACCGTTTCTTTTATCAGTTAAGATCTCAGTTACTTGAGAACTCCAGCTAAGGCTACAGTTAATTTTTTAGCTAAATCCTCAATCGTTGGCTGTCCCGATTGCTGCTTCTCCAGGCAATCTTCAGGGGGTCATTACCAGCAACCGATTAGAGCGTAACATCTATTCAACGGAACTGTCACCATCCCAGACACTCTGTCGTCGCGCTATTGTAGACGGTCGGAACAGAAGGCTTCAAATCAGCTGACTTCGGTTGTTAATTTTGGACAAGGGGGGGGGGGGCTTCACATCGTCCTTTATGCATAGCACTCATCTAAAATTTGAATTTGCTTTTAACACCTTGCTTATGGAATATACTTGATAAAAATATGCCAAAAATTGAAATATTTCTGCAAGAGTATCGTGGGTTCTCTAAGGCCTATCTTGCCGACTATTAAATACTGCAGCTACCATATACTGAACTATGTATTTATTCTTTACAATTATTGAACATATGTGCATTGAACATTGTTAACGATAAACCTGGCTGAAAAACACAGTATAATCAAATAGTGCCGGCCGAACGATGGCCGATTGATTAGGGTGCTAGCCTTCGGTGCCTGAGTTCGTGGGTTCGAATCCAACTGTGGCATAGATGTTCGTAGCCGTTCGAATTCGGCTTTAAGCTGTAGGTCCCGGTCTCATTAGCCCCCTTGTTGCAAGAAAGTAGACCGTAGCACTCCAAACCAAATAGCTCCGAGCGGCCTGCAATCTCTCACTCGGTTTCAGCTCTTCCCTCCAAGAACGTCCGTTCTGTGTCGTTCCGAGCTGTCATTGCTTCCTCTGCTGTTGGCGATGGCTGGGGTGCAATCCCCCCTTCTTGGTCAGGCTTCCGCTCCCTCGGAAAATGACCCTCTTTTAATCTGCATCTGCGCGGGCGAGGGTGGCATCCTTCCCCCTCCCTGGGTTAGTAGCTTTTCTGCCCTCTCTTAATGGGCCCGTCTTCAGCCGCTCCTTAGCTCTTTAAAAAAATGCAGGTGTCCATGTCGTGCGATCACGACTCTTGAGTCTCGAATTACAATTTCTTTGTTAATTATTATCATCAAAATGTTAGAAATAGATTATTTTTGAAAAATATTTAAATGAAATAACTACTTTAACTATTTTTACATGTATGGGAAGTGTAAATAGATTATAGTAATTATGTATATAGTAATTATGTATATAGTAATTATGTATATAGTAATTATGTATATAGTAATTATGTATATAGTAAATATGTATATAGTAATTATGTATATAGTAATTATGTATATAGTAAATATGTATATAGTAATTATGTATATAGTAAATATGTATATAGTGTATGAATGTATGGGAAGTGTAAATAGATTATAGTAATTATGTATATAGTAATTATGTATATAGTAAATAGGAATATAGTAAATAGGAATATAGTAAATAGGAATATAGTAAATATGTATATAGTAAATATGTATATAGTAAATATGTATATAGTAAATATGTATATAGTAAATATGTATATAGTAAATATGTATATAGTAAATATGTATATAGTAAATATGTATATAGTAAATATGTATATAGTAAATATGTATATAGTAAATATGTATATAGTAAATATGTATATAGTAAATATGTATAAATTAAATATGTATATAGTAATATGTATATAGTAATATGCATATAGTAATATGCATATAGTAATATGCATATAGTAATATGCATATAGTAATATGCATATAGTAATATGCATATAGTAATATGTATATAGTAATATGCATATAGTAATATGCATATAGTAATATGCATATAGTAATATGCATATAGTAATATGCATATAGTAATATGCATATAGTAATATGCATATAGTAATATGCAAATAGATTATAGTAATAGATTATAGCTCCAATTATAGCAAAATAAATCAAATTATATAATTTTCTGGATAAATATAATTAAATAATACAACAACGTTATCTATATTAACTGTCATGAATTCCATCCTCTCACAAATCCTTTACAGTAACTAAGAAATAGCCAGAAATGGAGCTAAACTGCCGAACCGGAAAGTATTTCTATTGTGGAAAATGAAAAATTAAATATTATGCATTGGACGAACAGGGATTCACGGAATTCAAATATCTTTTTTCGTTTTGCCCGGAATCAGGTTGGGTATTTCAAAATGGGTACATTTGCGTTGCCCGAACTGAGTTCGGGCGAAGTTTAGAATTCTGCTTTACCTATTTTTGTCTCTGAAGAAATTTCTGCGCAGAATCAAATTGACAAATGAATGTGAGCGTAAAAAGGGATCAGTAATATTACATATACATATTGCCAGAAAATAGCAATTCAATATATTAGTTTAATAACTTTAAATTCTAAATTTTCTTTGACTGAAAGATTAAATTCATTCATAATTTATAATTATCGCTGTTTTCATGTACATACAATCTATACATCAGTGTTCGTTACAAGGGGGAAACACAGAATGAATATAATACTTTATATTGAGATTCAGACATTTATTCTATACATTTATTTACAAATAGTTCCTTGGTTATCATATATCATAATCAATTATTTATGTCTTCTATTTACACTATAATTATCACACATCTCTTTATAAGGAATTATTATTATTAACAGAGGCCTACGTTAAATGACTGTAAATATTATTTTATAAATTACCTCCATTAAAGTCACATGGGAGCAGGCAGGGGATTTTCTCCCTACGTCAGTCTTCAGTTGATGCAGAGGATCAGGTAGAGGCTTTTCTCATACGGCGAGTCGGTCCGGGTGTTCGGGCGCACGGAACGAGTCAATGCTGGTGGATTCTTGTCTCACTTCTTTCGAATCCCGACTTCAATTCCTCTCCTTAACTTCATTTGTAAACTCCTCACCTCGGTCCCAACGCCCCTTTTCTCTTCCTATCCAATCCCTTGTCTTTGGGAAATTTGGGGTTGTTGGGAAATTTTACCACATCTCATGCCCTTCGGGAGTGCAGGTGGGCTCATTAAAGTAGCCCCTTTGTGCAATCTGACTTTAATTTTTAGCCCCTGCTCCCATAACTCACGGTTACAGCTCTGTGCGAGCTTGACCGTTACGCTGCCATTCCGTGATCTATACCTTCTCTGCAGGGGTCCCTAAACTTGACGTGAACAATTGGAGTCCTAAATACCTCTAGGAAAATCCTCCCACAGCTGTGCATGCACGTGCAGATCATCGCGGGAAAGTACCTCGGTACAATCGTGATGGCCGAATTGATAAAAATGTTGCTTTTCGGTGCCGAAATTCTGAGGTTCAACAACCCTCCCCCCTTTACAGTATCCATAAAATGGTATGAAACTGCCGAACCTTTAGCGGAAAAGTATCTTTCTATTGAAAATATAGCAAATTAAATATTATGCATTGTATGATCTAATTCCGGGCTTCATGGAATTGAAATATAGTTTTTCTCTTGTCCGAACTCGGGTCGGGCATTCCAAAATTCTCTAATTTGCGTTGTTCGAACTGAGTTCAGGTGTCACAGGGAAGGAGTTAACTACCGAGTTATGTTTAATTATTTCATATTAACAGAAAATTAAGGCAGAAAAAATTTTAAATTTTGAATAAAAGATATTGAATATAAAGTTTATATTGACTAAGTTTGTAGTGGATACTTCTAGATGAATAGACATAAAGGGTGTATTGCATCATTCATCTATAACAAACGATAAAATTTGAGTTTACATTTAACGACACAGGTATTAGTTTTGTTTCATATTATCATGAAAGGCGTAAATAATTTTTAAATTAAAGATAAAAGAAATTGAATGTAATGCATATATATTGACTGGGTTTATATAAATACTCCTAGACGTATAGAGATAAAAAAAGCTTAATGACCTTCAAAGTAGTGAAAATTTTAATTTTCTGTTATAAGAAATCACTAAGCCTACCTAACGAATCAAGCTTCAACACAGTTCCGATGCAATCTACATATGATTTTTAATGGGGTCTTTTACGCTTGTTATTAATATGATAGTATTTTTTTAAAGAGATAAAGGGGTTGTTGGATAGGTGGACGACTATAGTCCTCAATATTTTTTATTGGAGCTCCCATAAACTTAGGTTGGCGTAATATTAGTTCATTTGTTCATTCATTCCTAAATACAAAAATTCTATTCTAAAGATAACCATGTTTGAGTTATGAGAGATACGTACATACAGAAATTATGAGAAAACTAGTCAAAATTTGATAACAGATGAAGATTAATATCAAGATTCAGAATTAGCTACACAAGTAAGGATCACGACCTTAAGTATTTGGATAATATATAGCAAGTAGAAAAAACTAAACAATTAATATTTTCGAAATTACAATATTGCTTTTACTTTGGATGAAAAAGTTAAAAAGTGCACGTTGTATAACAGTAAATTCTGTATTTCACCAAATCCATTAAATATCAGAGCCTTAAGTATTCTGGTCGATAATAGCAAGTCGAAAACATTAATCTTAACATTTTTGCCATTACAATATTGCTTTTACTTTTAGTGAAGAAGTAAAAATGTGCGCATCATATAGAGTAAATACTGTATTTCCCTAAATACGTTAAATATCAGGACTTTCAGTTTTTTGTATTTCCTATTTGTTATCCGAATACTTAATTCCCTGATATTTATCTGATTTAGTGAAATACAGTATATAATATGTAATTTTTACTTCTTCACACGAAGTAACATCAATATTGTAATTGCGAAAATAAATGTATTATTCAGTTTTTTCTACTTTCTATTTACGATTCGAATAATCAATTAATAGATTCGCAATTACAATATTGCTTTTACTTTAATCGAACGACAGAGCGCTGCTCTTCAGTACTAGAATTTGTGTGTTTGATTACCACAGCTAGCATGGACGTTCGTAGGGACTTTCGTTAGGAATCTGCTTTAAGCAATAGGTTTCGGTTTTATTCAATCTCGTGAGCAAAAAGTAAACCGTAGAGCTTCAAAACAAACCAATTAATATATTCGCAATCACGAAATTGCTTTTACTTTGTGTGAAAATAAAAAAAGTACGCATTATATATGGGTAAATACTGTACTTCACTAAATCCGTTAAATATCAGGGCCTTAAGTATTCGGATCATCAAGGGCAAATAGGAAAAGTGAATAATAAATATTTTAGCAGTTACAATATTGCTTTTATTTTGCTTGAAGTAAAAAGTGCTCATTATATTCTGTCAAATATTGTACTTCACTATGTTAAATATGAGGACCTTCAGTTTTTCTTCTACTTTGCTATTTGTTTTCTGAATATTTAAAGTCCTGATATTTAACTGATTTGGTGAAATACAGTATTTACTTGTATGTAATATGGACTTTTTACTTCTTCACATAAAGTAAAATCAATATTGTTATTGCGGAAATATATGATGTGCTCAGATTTTTCCTAATTGCTATTTATGATCAGAATAATTAACAACTAATACTTTTGCAATTACAATACTGCTTTTACTTTAATCGAATGGTAAAGCTCTGCTCTTCGGAACCGCTGTTCGCAGGTTCGAATCCCACTGCTAGCATAGACATTCGTAGTCGTTAGGAATCTGCTTTAAGCAGTAGGTCTCGATTTTATTCGCCCTTGTGAGCAAAAAAGTAAACTAAACAAATTAATATTTTCGCAATTACGAAATTGCTTTTACTTTGTGTGAAAAAGTAAAGCACGGATTATATACTGGCAGAAATAGTACTTCACTAAATTTGTTAAATATTAGGACAGTTCTTTTTCTACTTTCCTATTTCTGATCTGAATACTTAAGAACCTGATATTTAACTGATTTGGTGAAATGCCGTATTTACTTGTATATTTTTACTTTTACTCTTCACTTTTTACTTCTTCACACTAAGTAAAATCAGTATTGTAATTTCGAAAATATATGAATTCTTCAGTCTTTTTTCTACGTGCTATTTATGATCCGAATAATTAACAATTAATATTTTTGAAATTAGAATATTGCTTTTAATTTGACTGAATGGAGCCGAACGATGGCCGAATGGTAGAGAGCTGCTCTTTGGTACCGGAGTTCATGGATTCGAATCCCGCTGATGGCATGGATGTTTGTAGCCGTTTGGAATAGGCTTTAAGCAATAGGTCCCGGTTTCGTTATCACACGTGAGCAAAACAGTAGACCGTAGCTGTCCAAACCAAACTGAACGAATAGTAGAGTTCTGCTCTTCGGTACCCGAGTTTGTGGGTTAGAATCCTACTCCTGGCATGGATATTCGTAGTCATTAGTAATCTACTTTAAGTAGTACGTCTCCGTTTTATTCGCCCTCGGGAGAAAAATAGTACATTGTAGCACTCGAAACTAAAGTAATTAATATTTTCGCAATTACAAAATTGCTTTTACTTTGTGTGAAAAAGGACGCATTACATACTGGCAAATATTGTACTTCACTTAATTTGTTAAATATCAGGACAGTTTTTCTTCTACTTTGCTATTTCTAATCTCAATATTTAAGGCCCTGATATTTAACTGATTTGTGAAATACAGTATTTACTTGTATACAATATGCACTTTTTACTTCTTCACATAAAGTAAAATCAATGTTGTAATTTCGAAAATGTATGAATTATTCAGTTTTTTCTACCTGTCATATATTATCCGAATAATTAACATTTAATATTTTCGCAATTACAATATTGATTTTACTTTATTTGAACGGTAGAGCACTGATCTTTGGTACCGGAGTTTGCGGGTTTGAAACCCAAGCTAGGATGGATCTTCCTAGTCGTTAAGAATCACTTTTAAGTAGTAGTTCTCGATTTTATTCAAATGGCAAAAAAGTAGACTGTAGAACTCCAAATCAAACCAATTAATATTTTCCCATATATGAAATTGCTTTACTTTATGTGAAAAAGTAAAGTACGCATTATATGTGGGTAAATATTGTACTTCACTAAATCCGTTAAATATCAGGACCTTAAGTTTTCCAATCATAAATAGCAAGTAGAAAAAACTGAGGAATTAATATTTTTGAAATTACAATATTGATGTTATTTTGTGTGAAGATGTAAAAAGTACGCATTACATACTGGCAAATATTGTACTTCACTAAATTTGTTAAATATGAAGATGTTCAGATTTTCTTTTACTTTGCTATTTATGATCTAAATACTTATGTTCCCGATATTTAATTGATTTGGTAAAATACAGTATTTACTTGTATATTTTTATTTTTACTCTTCTTTTTTACTACTTCATACAAAGTAAAATCAATATTGTAATTTCGAAAATATATGAATTCTTCAGTTTTTCTACTTGCTATTTATGATCCAAATAATTAACAGTTAATATTTTTGCAATTAGAATATTGCTTTTACTTTGACCGAATGGTCCCGAACGGTGGCCGAATGGTAGAGAGCTGCTCTTCGGTACCGGAGTTCATGGGTTCGAATCCCGCTGATAGCATGGATGTTTGTAGCCCTACGGAATAGGCTTTAAGCAGTAGATCCCTGTCTCATTAGCCCACAGTAGCCCACATTAGCAAAATAGTAGACCGTAGCTGTCCAAACCAAACTGAACGAATGGTAGAGCTCTGCTCTTCGGTATCCGAGTTTGTGGGTTAGAATCCTACTCCTAGCATGGATATTCGTAGTCATTAGTAATCTACTTTAAGTAGTAGGTCTTCGTTTTATTCGTTCTCGTGAGCAAAATAGCACACCGAAGCCCTCCAAACTAAAGTAGTTAATATTTCCGCATTTACGAAATTGCTTTTACTTTGTGCAAAAAAGTACGCATTATATATGTGCATTATATATGGGAAATTATGAACAGTGCTTATTATATATGGTTAAATACTGCATATCACTAAATCGTTTAAATACCAGGGACTTAAGTATTGGGATCATAAATGGGAACTAAAAGATAAAAATTTTTATAAAGTATATTTTGAAAGAAAAATCACTTTTTACAAACATGAATATGAAGCTGTAGCAGTATCAGACATGCTAAACCGATAGTAAATCCACCTAATCAAATATTGATATTGGTTCTCGAAGAATGTTTGATTCACTGCAATTCCATGAATTCAATATCAATTTTTCAGGAGGGATATTTATTTTTCCAGTTCTCTTTTTTCTTACATCCCAGAACTTATTGAACATTTTTCGTCTTTTCATGCAGTACTTACAGCTGCATGTAGCATCAATTCGTCTTAACGGCAGGCAGCAGATAGGAGGGGAAAAAATGAAAAAAAAAAAACTCCTAGAATTTCCATATCGGCTTACATTGGAAATCTATATGCACGTATTTCCAAGAAAATAATTTTTTTTTACCTCCACCTTCTTTTATTGTTTTTTAATCTGTCTAGAAAAAAATGGATTTATATTTTTGTCCTGAGACAGGAATATTATTGCATGCAGATCCATGTCCTGACGTCACAAAATGTAAATGGACTAAAACCGAGCAGTGATTTTCCTGGAAAATGGCAAATAAGATTCATTCAAATATTCTTAAGAAACATTTTGTTTTTCTGATAGCTTTTGTGTAGGTGTGATGTTATTGAATGTTGATTCATTGCAATTTTCAGATTTTTTTTTTTTGTTGTAAAAAATTGTTTAAGAGGTTGTATATTTTTGTTCAGTTAATTATCTGAATATTTTTAAAATATATGTACCATTTTGTTTTACTAAATGGACTTTAAATTCACTTATATAACCCAATGTTTGACTCTAAACCTAAAACAAAGACTAAAAATCAAAGAATGTTTATATACTGAAGGAGTTGCAGCATAGGAAGGGAGCGGTACGTAGAATGTCAAGACTAGTAGTAGAGTGTTAGGTCAAGATGAGTGAAAGCAGACAAAAAAGACTGACTTGAGTTTCAGGCATTTATTTTTTATTATTCCAAATTGCAAATATTATAATCCACTTCTGCCTTTATCCTACAGTGGTTATTGAAGGTTTATTTTGTTGCATTGTTTTTTAAAAATATTACGATGATTAACCCCTTCCGGTATAATTTAATAAGGAAAAACTGCATGAAATAACCATTTAATTTTTATTTAATAAGCTTGTTTCATTTTACAATTCTTACATATTCTTAATTAAAATCCATTTTTTACATAGTGTTAAATAATATCAAAAAACAGTAAAATTAAGAAAATATCAAAGCAAAACATTAATAAGGTATACAGATAATAGTCTTCAAGCTAGTGGTACTTTTCAAAACAAAGTGCAAAGGAATTCTTAATTGTTTACACCGCCAAGTAGTCTCACTTTTAATTTGATTCTTGTAACACACACGGCATTTCTTAGCAGGTTTTCTTTTATTCTGACTCATTAATTTGGCAATGACTTGTACCAAGAAATTCTAAGTAAACAATAGGCAATAGTGACTTGTGATTTTCACAAGTGATAAAAGTGTTGCCAAATTCAGTACACTAGAAATTTTAAACTAATAATTATCCTATTTAACAGTAACTTTAATCGCATGACGAGTGTTGCTCGTCATTGTGCGGTATGGAATGAAAAACTAATGACGAGCTAGACTATTTTACCGGAAAGGATTAAGAAACATTTTGTTTTCTGATAGCTTTTGTGTAGATGTGATGTTATTGAATGTTGATTCATTGCAATTTTCAGTTTTTTTTAATTGTTATTTAAGAGGGTGAATATTTTTGTTCATTAATTATCTGAATTTTTAAAATATATGTACCATTTTGTTTCACTAATGGACTTTAAATTCACTTATATAACCCTTATATAATAATTATTTATCACTTATATAATAATTGTCACTTATATATCACTTATAAAAACGCTTATAATAATTGTGTAAATATATAATCACTTATATCACTTATATAATAATTGTTTGACTCTAAACCTAAAACAAAGGAATAACAATGAGAATGTTTATATACTGAAGGATTAGCATGGAAACATGTTGTTGGGAAGGCAGATATGTGTTTTTATTACTTTCTTTAATTTTTTATTTTTAATTTAAATGTATTATTATAATATAATATTTTTTGTTTTTTTATATTTTTTTTAATGTTTGATTTTTTTCACTAATATTTTTTTCTTAATATATTTTTATTAATTATAATATTTCACTTATTATCACTTACAACTTATATAAATTTGTAATATACAAATTTATATCAATTTTATATATTTTCACTGAATAGGAGCGGTACGTAGAATGTTAGGACCAGTAGGGAAGTGTTAAATCAAGATGAGTGAAGGCAGACAAAAAAAGGCTCTGACTTGAGTTCCAGGCATTTATTTATTATTATTCCAAATTGCAAATATTATAGTTCACTTCTGAACTGATCCAACAGTAGTTATTGGAGGTTTATTTTGTTGCGTTGTTTTTTAAAAATATTACGATGATTGACCCCTTCCGGTATGATTTAATAATGAAAAACTGCATGAAATAACCATTTAATTTTTATTTAAAAAACTTGTTTCATTTTACAATTCTTACATATTCTTAATTAAAATCCACTTTTTACATAGTGTTAAATAATATCAGAAACAGTAAAATTAAGAAAATATCAAAGCAAAACATTAATAAGGTATACAGATAATAGTCTTCAAGCTAGTGGTACTTTTCAAAACAAAGTGCAAAGGAATTCTTAATTGTTTACACCGCCAAGTAGTCTCACTTTTAATTGGATTCTTGTAACACACACGGCATTTCTTAGTAGGTTTTCTTTTATTCTGACTCATTAATTTGGCAATGACTTGTACCAAGAAATTCTAAGTAAACAATATGCAATAGTGACTTGTGATTTTCACAAGTGATAAAAGTGTTGCCAAATTCAGTACACTAGAAATTTTAAACTAAATTAATTATCCTATTTAACAGTAACTTTAATCGCATGACGAGTGTAGCTCGTCATTGTGCGGTATGGAATGAAAAACTAATGACGAGCTAGACTCGTGATTTTACCGGAAAGGATTAAGAAACATTTTGTTTTTCTGATAGCTTTTGTGTAGATGTGATGTTATTGAATATTGATTCATTGCAATTTTCAGTTTTTTTTTTGTAAAAAATTGTTTAAGAGGGTGAATATTTTTGTTCAATTAATTATCTGAAAATTTTTAAAATATATGTATCATTTTGTTTCACTAAATGGACTTTAAATTCACTTATATAACCCTTATATAATAATTTATCACTTATATAATAATTGTCACTTATATATCACTTTAAAAACACTTATATATTAATTGTGTAAATATATCACTTACATCACTTATATAATAATTGTTTGACTCTAAACCTACAACAAAGACTAACAATTGAAGAACGTTTATATACTGAAGGAGTTGCAGCATAGGAAGGGAGCGGGACGTAGAATTTCAAGACCAGTAGTAAAGTGTTAAGTCAAGATGAGTGGTGGCAGACAAAGGACTCTGACTTGAGTTCCAGGCATTTATTTTTTATTATTCCAAATTGCAAATATTATTGTTCACTTCTGAACTGATCCTATAGTGGTTACTGGAGGTTTTTTTTGAGTAGTTTTTAAAAATATTACGACGATCAATGTGCAGATGGAAAAAATAACTACAGGAACTTTGCAGTATCGAGACAAAAAGGTGGGCTCCAACGGAAAAGGTGGACGGACCATAAAACGTCCGCAAAGGTCTTGAAAAATCTCTCTCTGTCTCGGAAAATTATCAAAAACTTCTAGGTTGCTCTCAATCTTCTCCCTGCAACAGCTCACGCCGCCTGACGTCAACTTTCGCCTCTTCATATTGGCTTTTTCTTCCCGTGTCACCGTCCTGCTAACCTCCGCTTGGTCATATCGTTGAAGTCTGATAGTCTCAGATCGTTGACGCGTCCGACCTTCTCGGACATCTCAAGGCGTGTCGAACCGAAAATCCTTTGTCATTTAGTCAGTTTTCCAAACAGAATGTAGCCTTGGCCTGGGTTTTGACAAAACATCTTTGTGAAGTTAATGAGATGTCGCGATGTCGCACCACCCTGCAGTCGTGGAACCTCGAGATGAGAACGCAATCAAGACACTCGAAAATTTAATCTAACAACGTTTATTCAACGACATTCAACATCGTTGGAATGCATTTAATTCCGAAACTTAAAGGACAACAACAACGAAAACATTTATTTACAAGATTGAAAAATATTAAAGGTAGAACAAAAACATATTCTCGGCGTCTCGGAGCCTGACTTATAAGCAACCGGATCAAGCTTACGATTGCCTCCCCCCCCCCGTTGCTTTCTCTCACTCCAACCAGAGACATCTTCTCAGGTCGCAGGCTTTACTTGAACTCCTCAACTGCGTTTAAATTATATAACTTTGAAAATTAAGACGCTTGTCCGTTTGAGTGTTTCTTTTTATACATAACCTTATTGTGTAGTCCTCGTTATATATTTGAGTTAAAAACCTGTGATCAAATGTATAGTGGGATTTATTTTTACTTGCGTTGTGTTAAATATTTTTGTACTCAGATTTAACCACAGGTTCTGAGAAACTACAGACAAAAATATGAAGAAAAAAAACTAGCCTCTAAAATGTTAGCAACCAAAACTAGCTTAATATAAAAAAAAGTAAATTTATTATAATATATTTATACATCTATTTACAAAACCAAAATGATGCTAATTTTCATAAGTAAGCTTAGTCAATATATTCAAAATTAGTTCTGACAATTTTTTATACTCTTAAGCAAATATTGTAAGTAGAGAGAAGACCTAATCTCGATTTCAAAATGTAATGCAAAATGGGTACCTTTGTGGGTCTAAAATGTTGGGTCCGGAACACTTCTGGTTGAAAGGTATCGATAGCTCATCAGGAGAGGGAATCTTTACATCATCCGTTGATCTGTTACAGACATCGTCAGGGGCTTTCTCCGGAGTCTTTGGGGTGCGGCCGTACTACTTTGTGCAGGAACACTTCCTAGCTGACTTGGCTGGACTCTCCTAGTCTGGACTATAGAGCACCTTCTTTTTTGGACCTCCGAACAAATCTCTTCTCGGGCTTCCTAATCCATCTCTTCATTTTTTAGATTTTTCATATTTTATTATCACAAACTTTGTCCCATCCTTCTTCTTGTCTTCCAATCGGGATAGTTGACAGAATTTCATTGGTCTGACCAAACCCCCTGAGACCACCAACGTGAACAATCTTATCCCTTCTAATTGGTCCCTTAGGGACTCATAAATACTCCACAAAGGTACATTCTTATTTAATGTCAAGTACGGAGACGGGATTCTAATCTGGGACTGAGATCAGCACCCCTCCCGAGACAACCGTACTAGACATAATATCCGTTGAAAAGAAATTTATGATCAACTATCTCTTAAAAACGATGTGATGAGGTCAGATTTAGATCCCGAACATTTTACTTCATGTATGAATGAATCAATTATATAACAGATCTAAATCGCCTCATCACAAAGGGTAGCGATAAGATCGTCTAAATTTGGAATATATCCATAGAGTATATATGTATGGAATATATGTATAGAGTGTATGTATATATATATATATATATATATATATATATATATATGGAATGTATTTTTATTGTACTTAAGAATTCATTTCATATACTACTACCTAAACTTTACATAGCAAGTTACCTGTCATCGAATAACGTGTGGTTTAAACGCATCTGAATCTAGAAATAAGGTGGTAAACACCATATTGTACTTTCCTCTACCACTGCAATAACTTCCACAAAATATACAGTGTATTTACTCTCCACTGAACTTTGAGTGTTAAGATTATTATAATGCCCCTTGAAACCTCTCACTGCCAACGTATCT